>JALAZF010000011.1:4437500-4660000 GCA_022829125.1 Lathyrus tuberosus | reverse complement strand
AGAGCCCCAATCAAAGAAAAGGAAAAGGCAGGAACCGGCATCTGAGCTCTCTTTATAAAGGACTCAGGATCCATGAGCTTAGAAATTTTCCTTACAGCACTTTGTAAAATATTGTACTTTTCCTTGTAAAATACTGCAATCTTTCGAATTCAATAAAAGGGGTCTCCCCTAATGTGTGATATTTGCAATCTATTTGTGGAAGTTTCTTTTTTATTAAAACAAAAACTAAAAAAAATATGTCATCGCATATCATTCATCATTCTCACATAACGCATTTTTCTTATCTTTGAGTCTCACGTATGTGTCAAAATTCTAGAGTCAAACTATCTCACTCATACAATACTCGGGCCAATCAACAAAAAAAATGGATGATCTCGAGGAAGAGAATAGACAACTGAGAGAAGAAATCGACACTTTGAAGTAAAGTTTGGAAAAACTTCACAGTGACATAATCCCTGGCAGCAGCTTGGGAGCAGCGACATTAAAAGACTGTAATCTCAAAGATTACATCTACGCCCATAATGGAGACACATGAGAATCATCCTCGGTACAACATGCCTAAAGTTCGCCCCTGGGGCATGCCTCTCAACTTTATACCTGAAAGATATATCTCGCCGGTCACTGAAGACCCGGAAGCCGTAGCAGGAATCGCAGGACCTGAAGGTTACAAACTTCGGGAAAATGAAGATGCAAGGGTTACGACAGAAACTCCTGAAGGTTACAAACTTCAAGGCATGGAAGCGCCAAGAATCACTATTGTAATGTCTATACCAGAATCAGTGGTACACACTGTCCCGAAAGGACAGATTCCGTAAGCAATTTCTGGTGGAAACGAAGACATGTTGAAAGGGTGAATGAGTTCCAGGAACAATTCTTGGAAATGCAGAAGGCACTGCATGCCATTCGTGGTCAAGACTTATTCGGAAAGGACGCCGCAGACCTCTGTCTGGTCCCTAATGTGAAAATACCGCACAAATTCAAGGTGCCTGACTTTGAAAAATACAAAGGCAACTTTTGCCCTCAAAGTCATTTGGTGATGTACGCTCGAAAAATGTCAACTCAGACAGAAAATCAACAGCTACTGATCCATTACTTCCAAGACAGTTTAACCGGTGCCGCACTCAAATGGTATATGGGTTTAAACCGCACTAAGATCAGTACTTTCAGCGATCTCGGCGCAGCCTTTGTTCAGAAATATAAATACAATTTGGACATGGCACCGGATAGGGATCAGCTCAGAGCAATGTAACAAAAGGACAAAGAAACTTTTAAAGAATATGCTCAAAGATGGCGTGAAATTTCTGCCCAGATCTATCCCCCTCTTGAGGAAAAGGAAATGACAAAGATTTTCCTAAAAACTTTGAGCTCATTTTTTCAAGAACGAATGGTTGCAAGCGCGCCTAGTGACTTTACTGAAATGGTGAACATCGGAGTACGCCTTGAAGAAGTGGTCTGAGAAGGACGATTGGTCAAAGATGCAGAGCCATCTAGCAGTACTAAGAGATACGGTAGTACTTTCCAAAAGAAGAAAGAGCGAGATATCAGTAATATCTCTCTAGGAAAGCAAAGGCAATAGTATCAACCAGTAGCGGCGGTAACTCCCGCTATCAACCCAGTGCCAGCTCCGACGTATCAACCTTAGGTTACTCAGAACTAACCAAATCAACAACAGTATCAGCAAAGGCAGCACCAGCCTTTTCAGCAGGCTCGTCCACAGTACAATAGTAATAATCGTACTACATGACCATCAGGGTTATACCCTATACTGATATTATTCGCATAACTATTTCCATTTCTACTGGCCAAGGGGCACGTCTAAACCAGGACTTCTCTTACAGTACCGGAAAATCCGCCTTTTTGGTTCAAAGCAGGTCAAACTTGCCATTACCATCAAGGAGGATCGGGGCACAACATTGAGAATTATCTCAGCTTCAAGTCTGATGTACAGAAGCTTGTCAGGAACGGGGTCCTATCTTTCAAAGATACTAATCCAAATATTCAGACGAACCCATTGCCGCAACATGAGAAGACTGCAGTGAATTTAATAGAGGAAGAACCTAGTTGCAGTTATCAAATTCACGATGTACTCCTATTGGGAACCAATCTGGTGATGATGCATTGCAGACACAGCGAGTATGGCCACGTACCCTCTCACAATTATCACCAGTGTGATATCTGCTCAAAGAACAATCAAGGGTGTTCCGTAGTGCAAGCAACTCGACAAGAACAAATGGATCTGGGCTGGATTCAGGATCACAGTATTTGTGAAGTAAACATGGCCCATGCACATCCCAACATTGTTCAGAACCACAACATTCTTACGATGAACGTCAATTGGGTGGCGATGCATTCAAGGCAAAGTTAATATTATAATCTGCCAAGGTACGATTACAGCACTTGTCCGATCTGCTTAACAAATAATCAAGGATGCTCTTTTATACAAGATGCCCTCCAACGTCATATAGATCTCAGATGGATCCAAGACTACCGTGAAAGAAATGACCATCAAGGCAATATGGTCAGATCTTTGACATGCGCTTAATAAATACCAGTCTAGTGGAATTACATGTTAAGCAAGTCAGACTTGGTTTTCAGGCTTCACATGATTATCAAGACTGTAAAGAATGCTGCGAAGATAACCAAGGGTGTGTGCTTGTGCAAAGAACCCTTCAACATTTGTTGGACCACTGGTGGCTTCCAATCTATCTGGATGAAGCTACACAACGGATTAGCACGACTGATGGGAATCCTGATAGACATCAAAGTTGTGATATCCGCTCAACAGAAACAGATCTAGTAAAGATGAACTGCATACAAAGTGGATATGGTCGGGTACCACCGCACAATTATGAGGGTTGTAGAGTATGCTCGAAAAATAACCAAGGATGTTATCTCGTATGAGCAGCCCTCCAAAACCAGTTGAACCAGAAGGAGATTCGACCATGTTCAAGTTCAGGGTCGATCAACATGATACAAGATTACCTCCCTGGTCAAAACAAAAGCTCTGTCATGATCTCCGATCATGGAATAACCAAGGACATTTGTAGCATAATCCCTCTGCTTGACGAGTCAAAAGTTTCTCTTGACAATAGAATAATTCTCAACCTCGAACCAATTGAGGCTGCCTATGATGGTCAGAGAAATCAAAAAGCTCCAGTGGTTATCTACCTACCAGGTCCCATACCGTACAAGTCGGATAAGGCTATCCCTTATAAGTATGGTGCAACGACCATCGAAAATGGAAAGGAAACTCCATTACCCTCCGTCGTGATCATTTCCAACATCAGTCGAGTTACCCGGAGCGGTCGGATCTTCAACAGAGGAGTTGGAGAACCTGCCAAAGAAAAGGAACCTCAAACGGAAGTTTTAAATCAACAAGCCGGTCAATCCAGTGATCCAGAACTTGTAAAGAACAATGATGAGATGCTGAAGCTCATCCAGAAAAGCGAGTACAACATTGTAGACCAATTGTTGCAAACTCCGTCTCGAATCTCTATGCTATCTCTCCTACTTAGTTCAGAAGCCCACAGGGAAGCTCTACAAAAAGTCTTAGAGCAAGCCTTCGTGGAACAAGATGTGACAGTAGGACAATTTGACAGCATCATCTCCAACATCACTTCCTGCAACAACTTAGGATTCAGTGATGAAGAACTGCTGGAAGAAGGCAAAAATAATAATATGGCGCTTAACATTACGGTCAACTGCCAAGACGATGCTTTAGCCAGCGTACTGGTAGACATAGGATCATCTTTGAATGTTATGCCAAAATCAACTCTGATACGATTATCATTTCAAGGATCCCCGATGAGAGGCAGTGAGATCATTGACAAAGCCTTTGACGGATCTAGAAAAACAGTTATCGACGAAGTCGATCTTCCCATAACCATCGGTCCTCGTACTTTCCAAGTCACTTTCCAGGTCATGGATATCTGGGCAGCATACAGCTGTTTATTAGGAAGACCTTGGATACACGAAGTTGGGTCAGTCACTTCGACACTTCGCCAAAAGCTGAAGTTCGTCAAGAATGACAAGTTAGTCACAGTCTGCTAAGAGCAAGCCGTAATCGTGAGCAACTTATCATCATTCTCCTGTGTAGAACCAGAAGAGGTTGTTGGAATTCAAATCCAAGCACTCTCGGTGAGCAATGAGAATCGACCAGAAAAAGGGACAACGATTTCCTCATACAAAGATGCTCTCGAGGTAATCAAGAGTAATGACACAAAAGCATAGGGACAGATTGTAATTCCTATTGATAACAAGACAAAGAAAGGTCTTGGTTTCTCTCCAACCTATACCCAGACTACTACGAAAGACGAAAGTTTTCATCCCATTCAGGATTTCTTCCATAGTGGAGGATTCCTCCACCTAGTGTCTCAAGAAGTACACACCATCAATGAGAGAGACTCCTCAGATATGGATGAGGAGTGGAAGTCTTATCTCAATAAGGACGGTTATATGTCTCAGGAAAAAGCACACGTGCCATTTTGCTTTCCAAAGCAGATCCCGAGATATATACCGAGGTCAGACGTCAGGATAATCTATGGAGATTGTGATCTCGAAGGATGTCTTGCTCCACCCAATTCATTAGAGGAAGACAACCTAATGAAAGAAAATTGTGTCTATTATGATCCCCTGGATGACTTGCCTATCTGGAAACCGTACACAGAAGACTTGGGGAAAAAGAGTCAGCCAAACGCTATTAGCTGAGTAATATTGAAAAGAATACCCATGTCCCCACAGAGTCATGGAATCATTACTCAGGACATTCCAAAAATGTCTGACACCATGGTGATGAATCTGCAAAGATTGCAGGACAAGAGTTCATCAGCTATGCTTTTCCTGAGGTCAATGTCATTGAGGAGGATGACTCCTCTATTCCCACAGAAATATGGGACACTTTGGGACAACCGAGTGGCAAGTATGACTTCCTAGTCAAATACACTGCTCCCGAAAGCTCTCGTATCAGGTACGAGGACATCCAGCCCACTGGATAGGGAGATCCTCTTGAGAGAGAAAACACTAGAGAAGATATAGTAGAAGATTTCGTTTATGACAATTCTGCTTGGGAGGAAGACTCCAATGATCCTACTCCGCCAGAAATCAACGTTGTTTCTGAAGACAAACCAAGAAGGAAGATACCAGACTTTGTGATTCACAGAGGATTTCGTCGCTAATGGGTTACTGTCGATGTCCCGAAAGTTGTCCATAAGTCTAAGTAATTACCATCTTTGTTTTAACCTTTCACCTTGCCCAAATGAAACGGATGTTTTTATAGGGCTCACCTTTCTGTAAATGCCCCTCTCCGCTTCGTCCAAACGACAGAGTTTTGTTTTATAGGGCTGTGTTTAAAGAATCGACAAATCATGAATAAATAATGTCATTTTGAATTCCCGCATTTATTGTTGTTTTCACTTTTCGTTTTTCAGAAAATGGTAATCCTAAAAACAGCCCAAAATAAAAACAAGAATTTTTTAGAAAATACACTGCACACACTCTTGCATTCTCTCTGTCTTTGTTAAAAAATGAATCATCACGTCATGCAGATTGCTTGTTTTAAACCCCATTGAAACATATGATCCAATGCCTTCTCCTAACTTTAAATTCCCGATATTTGAAGCTGGAGAAGAAGAAAACGAAGAAATTCCTGAAGAGATCTCCCAACTACTCAGGCAAGAGGAAAGGTCTATTGAGCCTCACAAAGAGTCGTTGGAAACGGTCAATTTGGGTTCAGAGGAAGAAAAGAAAGAAGTTAAGATTGGGGCACTACTCAGTCCAACTGTCAGAGAAGACTTGATAAAACTTCTCAAAGAGTTTCCAGATGTATTTGCTTGGTCCTATCAGGACATGCCAGGTTTGGATACCAACATAGTGGAACACCATTTACCGCTTAAAACAGAATGTGCTCTGGTAAAATAAAGACTGAGAAGGACTCATCCTGATATGGCCATCAAGATTAAAGAAGAAGTGCAGAAACAGATTGACGCATGTTTCCTTGCCACCTCAGAATATCCTCAATGGCTAGCTAACATAGTGCCAGTTCTGAAAAAGGACAAAAAATTCAGAATGTGTGTAGACTACAGGGATCTGAACAAAGCAAGTCCAATGGATGACTTCCCCTTACCACACATTGACATGCTGGTAGGCAGCACATCAAAATTCAAAGTCTTCTCCTTCATGGATGGATTCTCGGCCTATAATCAAATCAAAATGGCACTGGAATATATGGAGAAAACTTCATTCATCACCCCATGGGGTACCTTTTGTTACAAGGTAATTTCGTTCGGTCTGAAGAACGTGGGGGCAACCTATCAAAGGGCCATGACAACTCTATTTCACGACATGATGCACAAAGAGATTGAAGTGTACGTCGATGACATGATTTCCAAATCTAAAATAGAAGAAGAGCATGTTTCACACCTATCAAAGATATTCGAGCATTTGAGAAAATACAAACTCCGCTTGAATCCCAATAAGTGCACGTTTGCTGTTTGCTCAGGAAAGCTCTTAGGGTTCATCGCCAGCCAGAAAGGAATTGAGGTTGATCCTAACAAGGTCAAGGCCATTCAGGAAATTCCTTCGCCAAAGACTGAAAAACAGGTCAGAGGATTTTTGGGACGTCTGAATTACATCTCATGGTTCATATCCCTCATGACCGCGACATGCGTGCCAATCTTCAAACTACTCAGAAAGAACCAAAGTTGTGTATGGACTGAAGATTGCCAAAAGGCTTTTGACAGTATCAAAGAATATCTATTGAATCCACCAATTATGTCTCCTCCAGTGGAGGGAAGACCATTGATCATCTACTTAACAGTCTTGGAAGACTCTATGGGTTGTGTACTTGGCCAACAAGATGAAACAAAAAAAACGGAGACTGCCATTTACTACTTAAGCAAGAAGTTCACTGACTGTGAAACTCTATACACTATGCTCAAGAAAACTTGTTGCGCTCTGGCTTGGGTAGCCAAACATCTTCGCCAGTACATGATTTGTCACACTACTTGGTTAATCTCCGAAATGGATCCGATCAAGTACATCTTTGAAAAGCCTGCTCTCACGGGAATGATTGCCCATTGGCAGATGTTGTTATCAGAATACGACATTGAATACCATGCTCAGAAGGTCGTCAAAGGAAGTATTTTAGCTGATTATTTGGCTCACCAACCGATTGACGATCAGGAATCAGTCGGATATGACTTCCCAGACGAAGATGTCATGTACTTAAAAATGAAAGATTGCGATGAACCGCTACCCAGTGAAGTGCCAGAACCAGGTTCCCAATGGGGACTAATATTCGACGGAGCCATCAATACTTATGGAAACGGAATTGGGGCATTCATAGTAACACCTCAGGGTACCCATATTCCTTTCACTGCCAAACTGACATTCAAATGCACGAACAACGAGGCCGAATATGAAGCTTGTATCATGGGTCTCGAAGAAGCCATTGACTTAAGGGTAAAGAACTTGGATGTGTATAGAGACTCAGCCCTGGTTATCAATCAGATCAAAGGAGAGTGGAATACATACCAATCAGGATTGATTCCTTACAAAGATTACGCAAGAAGGTTGTTACCATTCTTCAACAGAATCGAGTTTCATTACATCCCTCATGAAGAAAATCACATGGCTGATGCACTAGCCACTCTCTCTTCCATGATTGGTGTAAGTCAATGGAATGACGTACCTAAGATTGACATAATGCGCCTTGGTAAATGTATTTTAAATGATTTCAAAAATTAATTTCTCTCTCATTTTTTATCATTTTTTATTGGTTCTTTTTTTAAAAAGTCACAAAAATGTTAAATTATTTTATTCTACAAAAAAATTAAATTTATATTATTTATTTAATATTTCTTGAGTTTTTGTAAATAATTTCATTTTTTATTGTTTTTAACATTTTTAAATGAAATTCTCACCTTGAGTTTTCAAAACCAATTGGATTTCAAGCTTTCATGTGATTAAACATTATTTTTCAAAATATTTTTTAAAGTTGACAACTTGTTTTTGAATATATTTGATATTTTGTATCATTTTATATTTAATTTCCTTTAAAAATAATATTTTTTAATTAAAATTAGGGTTTTTCTTAATTTTAATTTTTCAAACACTTTTCAAACAAATTTTGGGCCTTTTGGTAGAATGTAAGTCCCATCTCTTTGTACATAAATAATTTTGGGCTTCAGTCACTGAATAAGTCCCACTGTGTTTTCTGAAACCGCGGCGCGATCGTCGCCTTTAAAAAAAAATCATATGAGCCTCCCTTTGGTTGTAAGTCCATCTTTCTTTCTTTTTTTAAAAACACTTTTGGGTCTCTTGGTAGAGTGTAAATCCCATCCCTTTGTACATAAATAATTTGGGCCTCAGTCATTGTATAAGTCCCAATACGATTTTAAAAATCTCGGCGCGATCGCTATTTTCAAAACAATGTTCATCTGGGCATCTCCTTGAGTTATAAGCCCCGGCTTTTGTTTAAAAATAACTTTTGGGCCTCTAATAGAGTGAAAGACCTATCCCTTGTCACCCACAAACTTTTTGGGCCTCAGTCATTATATAAGTCCCTCTATGGTTTCCAAAATCACAGCGCGATCGTCGCCTTTTCAAATAAAACTTTTGGGCCTTTCCTTGAGTATAAGCGCTATTTTCTCTTTTCACAAACACTTTTGGGCCTCTAAATAAAGTGTAAGACCTAACCCCTTTTTGTACAAAAACAATTTTTTGGGCCTCTGCTATAGTATAAGTCCCACAACGTCTGTCGGTATCGCAGTGCGATCAATGTTATCAAATAAGTCATCTGGGCCTCTCCTTGAGCTATAAACCCCAAACAAATCTTTTTTAACAGTTTTCTTTCTTTCAAATTCAAATTCAATGTATTTTCAAAACCTTCTTCAATTTCTTGAAACCCTAAAAAAGGGAATACATTTGTAGTGAATACAATAGATCACTTTATGCTTGGGTTTCTTCTCAGAAGGAAAGTCCCCATATCTGTTTCAATGCTTATTAATTATATATATATATATGTCAATATAATTTTCTGTATATATATTTGTGCATATTTGCTTAGAGTTCTCCCCAGCAGTTAGGTCTAGGTTTGGATCAAACCAGAGATTACTTTCAACATAGTCAAAAACTAGTTCCCCCATAGGAAATTCCAGATACAGTCTTGCCTCCTCTTGGGCTTATACAATATGGAACAGAGAAAGGCATTATTCCCGGTGAAACTTTTCTTAAGACTGTCTAAACTTAGAAGTATATTTGTACAAGAAATTCATTTCCCAAAAGAAGACTAATTCCCGGTGAAACCTCTTTTGAATTTCTTCAAACCCTACAACTGTTCAGCAAAGAAAGGATTAATTCTCGGTGAAACCTTTCTTGAACTTTTCTTAGGCTTGGACCCACAGGCTTTCTAAAAGCATCCCAAGCCTCCTCTTGGGCTTAGTACAAGGACCCCCATGCTTCTTAGAAGTTCCTCAGCCTCCTCCTGGGCTTAGTACAAGGACCCAAAGGCCTCCTACAGGTATAGGATAGAAATTAGTCATCTTTGCTAGTTCAATCCTCAGGAGAGTCAAAATTCCAAAACATCAAACCATTTTAGGGTTGATCTTCATCCCTTAAACCAACAGCCTTCTCTTGGGCATCATACAAAGATCTCTCTCTACACTAGAGCCTACCACTTCTTGAGAGACTTGGACAGTCTCAGCCTCCTCTTGGGTATCATACAAAGATCATTCTCCAGCTAAGAGATAACTTCTTCATTCAAGTAGACTTGGAAAGTCTCATCTCCTCTTGGATCTAACAAAGAAACCCTCAAGTTTCCTAAAAAATAGGAAAAACCCTTATCATTATCACAATACACTAATCTCCAGCAGAGTTAAAACCTCCATAGATTTTCAAACTCAATCTTTAAGCTTCACCTTAAAAATTCCCATACAGGGTCAAATTACCATCAATAAATCCCCAGCAGTATCAGAACCTCATGGCATATGATACTCCAACTCTTCCCTGATTCCCAGCAAGAGTAAAGCCTTTGGATTTACTCAATACAATTTGGACCTGCCCTTGGATTTCAATAATCCTCAGCAAGAGATAGCCTCCTCTTAGGCTTCATATAAGAACTTCCCCCAGTGGAGTCAGTCAGCCTCAATCTTGGGCTTTGTACAAGACAGATAAAACATTCCTCTGTGGAGTCATTTTCCTTCGACCTCAATCTTGGGCTTTGTACAAGACAGATAAAACCTCAGTGGAGTCAATCTCTTTTTAGCCTCAATCTTGGGCTTTGTACAAGACAGATATAAAACTCCCCTAGTAGAGTCAACCTTTTAGCTTCAACCTTGGGCTTTGATCAAGGCACACAAAAATCAACATCCCCTCAGATGAGACCATGAGTCTACTCTGCAGGAGAATATTTCCTCTATACATCACATCCCAAAACAAATAATCAAAACCTTTTTCCCAGATAATTGTTGTAAGTGGCACACTTGTTGATTCAAAATCCAAGCTGGAGTCATTCCTTCATCCTGGCTAAAAAATCATCTTTCATCTAACATCTGTAAGTGGTAAGCCTCTGGATTATTTACATCCAAGCCAATGTCCTTCTCTTAGCATGAAAGATTCATAAGAAAAAAGTGGCATTGCTCTACTCTGAGTTAAAGCTTTCCTCCTCATGATATCACCATTATAAAGGAAATTATAGCATTGCTGGATTCATATATCCCAGTTAAAGTAATTTCCCTTATAATTAATTTCTCAATAATTTGTGATGTATAAGTGAGATGTTCTCCCTTTAGAGATGACAAATTCTCTCGCAGTCGCCCTTTTAGCTTCAATCTTGGGCTTTAAACAAGACACAAATACTCAAACAACTTCAATCTTGGTCTTTGAACAAGACACCAAACATTTTCCTCCCATAGAAATAGGAGGAACTACGATTGCTCTGATTTCCTAGATATCTTTACAGGAATACATAGGCATAAGATTGCGAGATCTTAGCGAGCACACAAATCAAAAACTTTAGATCCAGTACCTTCCCAAAAACAATGGTAAACATGAAAATAACAAAAATACTCTCTCAACACTCCCAAAGGAGAAACTTTCCCAAACCACAGCAGATAAACACCAGAGAACAACTTAAATCAACAGAGAATCATAAAATAAAAAGTCTATGGATAACCATATATACACTGGGTGTTAACAGCTTCCCTTTGTATAATCTGACCCCGAATCCCCAATCTCTTAGCATTTGTTAAAGAAAACATTTGCGTGCAAGGTTAGTTTTAGATATCTTCTCTTTCCTTTCCAGCTTCATAGGATAAATAAGAAATCAGAAAGTAGCACCCAATTCCAACCATTGCGGTAAGGTGGTCGTGTCACCGACAAAAATTGAACGCTACAAAAAGAATGGCGACTCTGCTGGGGAGGCATTCTAGGATTAGAGTTCCTAAGAGGTCTAGGCTTTGCTTTATTTCTCTGTTTATTTATTTTCTGAGTTTTCTGCTATATATATCATTTATTGTTATATTACTTGATACCCGTGTTTAAATTTCTGTTAACTGGGAATGCGATTGATATGCATGTGGAAAGTTTAAGAGAACATTAAGATAAGTGGTGGCATCTGTAGCTCCCGGGATTTTCATCCAAGTACAAACGCGAAAGTGGCGCAGAAACATAGTTGCCAGCAATCTGTATTTATCCCAAGAGAGGGAAAGGAAACACTGCATAAACCTGAAGGGAAAAGAAAAGCCTGGTCTCGCGACCAAGAGAAATGGGTAAGGGAGTTGGTTACGCGATAGGAAGGTATTAGCACCTCCACGCGTCCATCATACTCGATGGGATCCACGCTTGTTGTCTCGATCAAAGGGTGTCGTCGTCTGGAGCTCCACTGCTACTGGAAAGGAAAAGGAACAGGTACGGGAAGGAACGAGGAAACGGGGAAGAAAAGGAAAAGAAGTGACTCGGTAGGACGTCCTTGGAGTCCTAGGCCTACGTATTCCCTCGTGCAATGGGAAAGTCAGAGTCAACGTAGTTCGGACTACGGTTTGGGGGAAAAGAGAATGATGGTGCTCGGAGAGATCTCGGCGAGAATCAGAGCGACGTAGTTCCCCTCACTAGGGATGGCTTCACTTTGTTTGTGTTTTTTAACGGAAGACATCTAGGCTCACGTTCCAGCAGTTAGGTCTCGCAGCTCGTTGTAAGGAGTCTTAGGCATTTACCTGTTTGCGGTAGAACGGGAGTGACGCATCCTTTACGAATGGAGTGAGGAAGATGAGAAGAGAATTGTTTGTTTGTTGATATTTAAGAAGAAGTGTTTTGATTATTTTGTGTTTATAACAAGTATTGCACTAAAGTCTATGACATTAGGATCGAATGCGTCGCATGGTCGTCCTAACAGGACGTATAATAACACTCTAGAAAGACAGAGGGAAACCCTCCTCCTTCCATTTCCCATGTACTTAAGGCTCATGGCGTACAATACTTGTTGCCTTTATTACATGTTTTGATTTTTGTTTTGAGATGAGAAAGAGAGACTCAAAGCGAAGAAAGGAAAAAGTCTAAGTGGGGGAAAGTCTAATAATCCTAATGTTGTCATACATGGATGTCCTATGGTTATGTGGAGCATAAGAACCACCTAAGCCTAAAGAGAAGAGAGGGATAGCATTATCTAATGCTTATCCTACCTCACCTTAATCAAAAATTAAGGATGAGCTAGGATCCCTAAGGGATGTGGGAAAGTTCTACACAATCAAGCATTATATCATGCAATTCACAAAAGAGAAATAGTGATGAAAGAGATGATATGAAAGAAGAGATGAGTATGGATTAACATCCACATACTCAAATTTCTTACCTCTGCCCTTACACAAAAGGTTAGTATATAATCAATCACAAGTAATGAATTCAAGTGAAAGAAGCTAAACAAACAATACACGTTGTTTTAGGAAGACAACTTAAGAAGAAAGTAAAGTTAAAACCAAAAGGGAAAGGTCATAATGGTTAAGGGACATGCCAAGTCAGTATGTACATGTTAAAGGATCCTACTAATGTAAACATGCCATATGAACTCAAACAAAAGCAATCTATGCACTAGACAATCACACAAATGCAAATGAAACATTAATAATGCAATATGAATGCAAATGAATCATGAATATGGATGAATGCACATGTAAGCATCAAAGTCAGAATTGAATGACATTTAAGGATGTATTGAGATGTCATTAAAATGGCATAGAGTTCATGAATGCAAGTATTGAACAAGTAGGAAAAAGTGTGAGCAAACATCATTCTAGTTCCAACAATGAAGTATACTTGTAACGTAAGTAAGAAATGAAAATGGAAAATGAATAATCATGCTATATGAATGCAAGTCAATAGCTCAATACATTTAACATGATGTTTAAAAGTCAAGGATGGAAGCACAATGTCCACACAAGTGTCATATTGAAGCACATTGATGATTAAGAGCAAACATGTTTAAGTTAGGTCAAACAAGTATACAAAAGTTTATGCACTTAAGAAAACTTGTAATGTGCAATTATGGGTCATGGTATATGGTTGAGGATGATTTCAAACAGAAGTGAATCATGTTTATGTGATGGTTCAAGATCATTCAAGAGCTGTTACAAACATACTCAAGGAAGGCAAGTGAAGATGCATAAGTTCCACAACACATTTCAAGTCCAAACATGTACACATAAATCATACAAAGATGCATCAAAAATGACTTGTAACATGATCAAAGTGACCTATAATACTTACATAACATGTACCAAGAGGTCTCAATAGGGGCCAAAGAAAAATGGCAAACAAAAATCAATAAACCCTAGCACAAGTCTTCTAACATCCACACAAATAAGCATGCTTTCATACAATCCAAAAAGTCATGCTAAGATGATGAGAAAATTGAGAAAAGGAAATCAAGTTGAGGTAAATTCAGTGTGTAAGCACACTCCAAAAGGATGGCTCAAAATCCATTAGGAATCATGCTCAAAGATGTTTCACAATGTCATACAAGTCATGCAAACAAATAGCTCAAAGATCTCACCCAAAAGTCAACATGAAAATGACCTAAAAATATATGAAAAATTCATGGCATGCCTCAGCATATCATAAGTGCATGTACCAATTATTAGGAAAAAAATCAGGGCACAACTATGTCAAACAAAATCAAAATGAAGCATAGGTCATGATTTAATGCTCACACAAAAGAGAATAAATGGAAATTCATAAAAATATGACAAAATATGATGAAATCAGAAATAAAAATAAACAAAAATTATTTAAATGTTTCTAGATACTTCATGAATTTTTGTGGAATTTTTGGATGCTCAAATGTATTTTTAAAAATTAAAAACCAAACAAAATAGGAAGAAGAAAATAAAAATGAAAGGGAAATGGGCCAGGGGGTGCAGCATAAGTAATTCCAAGTTATAATGCGCTTTGGGCTCAAAAGTGTGAGGTGCGAATAGCAAGCAAGGTCCAGCCCACTACCACGTGTTTAGATGGGGTACATAGCATGGATATCAGTCAGACATTGACTCAATCTCATCCCTTGGATGGAGTCAGCACATAATCATCAAGAAAGTACACACATCCAACAAACCCCATTGCGTGCTCATGATAAGATATGATTATGCAACCATATGTAAACACCAAATTCAAATTAAATCAGAAATTAGAAGCACGTGAGGGGTGTGTGACTCATTAATGCGCTGGCATGTCTTGGAGCGTTGGATCAACAAGCATCAACGATTATGTTTTAAACTGATCAAAGGCCTAGGGTTCTTCCTCAGATGGACTTTCAGGTGGCCGGAGAAGATTCCGATCGTCTTCTCCGGTGAGTCTCCGCCGTGCACAGTTGCCAAACATCACAGAAATTCACAAACCATACCTTATTTTCTTCGTCTCTCCACGTAGATCACAGATCCAGCCTCATAATTCACAAACAAATCACACAAGAAAAGAAACGAAGAGAAACAATTTGCCCTAGGTTTTGAGTTCTATGCACCTAAGTGTCTATCAACTAGTCAGTGGTCACATTGCTTCTATTAAGCTCAGAAACACACAAAACAAGTAAAATTAAAGCATAATGAGAGAAAGAGATATAGGTCTGAACCTGTACTTTTGAAGCTACTTCTGATCAAAATAATACCAGAGAGGAGATTCCAATAGCTTCTTGAACTTCAGCTTAGCCAAATAAAGGCTATGTAGTGCTTTGAATCAGTGAAATTTGGAAGAAAACTTGAAGAAGAAGATGCAATGTGAGGCTTCAATGCTAGAAGTTTCAAGATCCCTTGGTGATGATGATGAATCGTGAAGAAGAATGAACAAGCTCGAGTGAGAGAGAGAGAGAGAGAGAGAGAGAGAGAGAGAGAGAGAGAGAGAGAAAACTCATAGTGAGTGAATGTGAAATTTTGGAGGAGAATGAAGAATGAGCAAAAACTGATCCAAATTCTGTTAGAGGTTGGTTTTATACCTTGAGTTAACTTCTAACTGTCATGGTTGACAGTTAGAACCAAGGTTAAATGAGTGAGGTTAACTGAGTGAGTGAGTTTAAGCTTGTTATGGCACGAGTCATGGTGTTTTTGTTAGAGTGTGGAAAGCAACATGAAGTTATGGTGAGGAGCATGATATTATGGTGGTGATGATGTACTGAATTTGCAGCAACTACACAGCTTGTCATGCAAGTTTTCCTTTCTTTTTTTACTTGGTTTACACATAGGTGGTAAAAAGGACATGGTCATGTGTAGTGTGTAAGGACATGGTTTAGCTTAAAAGGGCAATGTTTTGGTGACATGATACATGATGGCATGCGCATAGGAGGCTGACAACAACAATGCAACCTGATTTTGCCTTGCATTTGGTTACTTGGCATGTAAGAAAATTAGATGGTATGTTGTTGACTTTGGCAAGAAATATCTCCATGACCATGGAATGATATGACATGGTTAGTGGCTCTTTGGAAAGAGGACATGGAGTAGAGCAAGGTTGATGTTCAAAACAATTGTAAATAAAACCTCTAAGGTAATCAAAAATGATCATGAAGATGGGTATGCATAACTGATGTAGCAGGTCAACCTGACCTGGCCTGACCAGCTCATGCGCGTGTGAAAAAAAATCAGTGAAGCTACCTACTTTGACTCACCATAACTCCTCATACATTGATCAAATGAAAAATTGTCCACCACCAAAGTTGAAGGGGATATGGAAATGAACAAAAGTCATGTTGAACTCTTTTCCATTTGGAGTCTCTATCATTGAGAAATTTGACCATGAACTTAGGCACAACATGCACACCAAATGTTTGTGGAAATTATGGCACACTGACTGGTCATGACTTGTCATTTTGCCTTGATTCCTCTCCACTTTGATCCATCATATCTCCTTTGATTTTGATCTAATGGGGATGTTCTTGGTTTGGTTTTGAAGCTTGAAGTGTGAAATTTCGATAGGCCTCCCTAGCCTTTCAATTTGGTGCTTGGAACATGGAGAAAGAATGCTCTAAAGTTGACCTCTCACCTTGCCAAAACTTGCCATAAATGGAAACCCTACATTGCTATTTTTGGCAACTTTGCACACTTCTTGCTTTTTGATGAATCTTTCATTGTTTCTTGATCAAATCTTCACCAACGATCATATTTGACATGAGGAACATGAATTTGACCTTAAAAAGTCAAGAGTTGACTTTTTCCTTTGCACAGTTGACTTTTCCCCAATTCTCCTGATTCTCAATCAATTGATCAATTGAAACCCTTCCAAATCAAATTGATGGATAATTCTTCATCCTTAGACCCTTGAGGACATATAGAATACCATAAAATCAAGTCTTGTCCAAAAAATTTGAAATAAACTGATTTTATGGCAAACCCTAATTTTGACCCCTTAGTCTAGGAGAAATGAGCACATCCTCCAAATCCAAATTTCTCTGAGTATGATGTATATCCTCTCTAACAAAGATGAGATATGCCATTTGGAAATGATAAAAGCTCAAAGATCTTGCCCATTGGGGTGTTATACTTCAGAATTCCAAAACCCTAGTTTGCACTGGTTAGGAGAATATGATTTCCTTCAATCTTCTATTGACTTCTCATCTTGTGATACCTTGAGGACTCAAATGAGATGAATTGAGATGTGAGAAACCCTTGTGACTTGTTTGGAAAAGCTTTTTACTCTTGTCCTTTGGCTTTGAACTGTCCACACCTTGATGTACTTGATACCATGCCTTGCAACCAATGATGTGTATGATTTTTTGTATGACCTATTATGAAATGCAGATGAATGAAACATAAGCCAATTATTGGAGAGAGATAAGAGGGCAAATTTTGAGGTATTACAGCTGCCCCTATTCAATCAACTGTGGACCTGAAGGAATGAGAGCAACGGCTGTCAGACATTCAAGGTGCATAGGGATTGAATACAAAAATAACCAGAAAATTTACGCTCTGTGGGTAATAAGAATGGATATATGACAAACACAGCAGTTGTGGTGATGGATCTTGGTGGAAAAGAGTCTGGAACAAATGAAATTCAAAGGTCGCCTGTCGGGAACGGCTAAAGTTGAAAACCTATGGCTTACCTGTCGGGAACGGTAAATGGGCCTGTCGGGAACGGCTAGGTTTAAAACTCAAAGGTCGTCTGTCGGGAACGGCTAAAGTTGAAAACCTATGGCTTACCTGTCAGGAACGGTAAATGGGCCTGTCGGGAACGGCTAGGTCTAAAACTCAAAGGTCGCCTGTCGGGAACGGTTAAAGTTGAAAACCTATGGCTTACCTGTCGAGAACGGTAAATTGGCCTGTCGGGAACGGCTAGGTTTAAAACTCAAAGGTCGCCTGTCGGGAATGGCTAAAGTTGAAAACCTATGGCTTACCTGTCGGGAACGGTAAATGGGCCTGTCGGGAATGACTAGGTTTAAAACTCAAAGGTCGCCTGTCGGGAACGGCTAAAGTTGAAAACCTATGGCTTACCTGTCGGGAACGGTAAATGGGCCTGTCGGGAACGGCTAGGTTTAAAACTCAAAGGGTCGCCTGTCGGGAACGGCTAAAGTTGAAAACCTATGGTTTACCTGTCGGGAACGGTAAATGGGCCTGTCGGGAACGGCTAGGTCTAAAACTTAAAGGTCGCCTGTCGGGAACGGCTAAAGTTGAAAACCTATGGCTTACCTGTCGGGAATGGCTAGGTCTAAAAATTAAAGGGTCGCCTGTCGGGAACGGCTAAAGCTGAAAACCTATCGGGAATGGTTCCTGAAATACGGTCAAGATGTAAGATAAAAAAGGATCTACAAACCGAAAAAATGGACTCTGGTGAGGAGGAAAGAGGTGAAACCCTGGTACTGCTTTGAAATGTCCGTTGGGGAATGAACGAGGCATTCTTTTTGGTTTTTTCAATATGATATAAGGGAAACAATTTTGGGCTCTCGCACGAGGTACCAAAACTGGCTTATGCTTCGCATGCATATGTTTGAATTTTTCCATGGCGTAATGCTCCATCTCGAATGCAAATGCTACTCGTTTTTGAGGATGCAATGATTACTATATGCAAAATGCAAGGAGGCCCCTCAGCAAAATAAATGCTGAGGTAAATGAAGTCAACTCTGCTGGGTATAGCAAACTGAATTGTCTTCGTGGTCACAAACCGTGCCGAGGAAGACAAATTACTTGATCTCCTAATCTGGGCTCTGACCTGACAAACCTGTTGAGGTTGCTGTAGGCAATGATAACTTTGATAGGGAGGCATCATCTGAACTAGTCTGCTTGGGGAATAACTATAACCATAGAACTCCGCTGGGGAAACGACAATTTTCTGACCTGGCTGCTAGGGAGTTGAGATCAAATGAACTCTTGTTGAGGAAGGAAATACCTGCTGAGAGACTGAGATTCACCATGTTCCTGCTAGGGATGACAACCTTAAGGAAGAAAATTCCTGTTGAGGTAACCGCTTCTGCTTGGGGGGAACTATTATCTGAGTCCTGCTGGAAAAGACACTGAAGACATCACTTGCCCTTGATGGGCTAACCAGCCAACATCAACCCCTGTAAACGAAAGGGTGTACACACATGCCCCAGGGTATCACTGAGTTTTGAATTCATCACCCAAGAACACCTGGCCTTTAAAGCAATTTTAATTGTTTTCTTTTGCACGCATGTCATTGTAAAACCTTGATGTTTTCAAATGCAATGTTTATCAAAAACTCGGACGTTTTTTGCAATCAAAACAAACTGTAAATGAAAACACAAGAAATGGATATTCTGAATAAAGAAAATTTTATTGATTGAAAAGCCCGAAAATAGGCATTTACATCAAGAGGAAATTTCTGGAAAGAGGTAATTGCTTAAAAGAGAAAAGAAACTATCATAACGGAAATTCGTTGAGTTTCAATCCTGCTATGATTCATATGTCTTCAAGACTCTCCAAGTGCTTCGCTTTCCGAGGGGGATGATTAGACCGATTCCTATCCTTTGGAATGCCTCTTGTTAAAACGAGACGGGATACGGGTTACTCAGATCGCAGCCTTTCGCTTTTAAATCCCCATTTTGCCTGGATCACCCTTTGCGGGTTTTCAATCCACCGGGATACCCATCTTTGCCTAAGTTGCCCTTTCGGGTTTTCAACTTACCGGGTGTACTCATTTTTCTTTTATTTTATCCCTAATTTTTGCCCGAACCTTTTTTCTTTTTTATGGTTCGCCGGGATGCCCTTTATTGCCTGGAATCTCTTTTTACTGTCCAGCGGGTCCATTTATGCGAAGTATTTTTTGACTGCGTCTGAGTTCACAGGCGACGGAAAATCCTCACCATCCATAGTTGTAAGCATCAAGGCTCCTCCCGAGAAAACCTTCTTGACAACATATGGACCTTCATAATTCGGAGTCCACTTGCCCCTGTGATCTGTATTAGGAGGACGAATCCTTTTCAACACCAAGTCACCTGTCTGATAATTCCGAGGACGCACTTTCTGATCGAATGCCTGCTTCATCCTTCTCTGATACAGTTGCCATTGGCATACTGCTGCCAATCTCCTCTCTTCTATGAGACTCAACTCGTTGAACCTCGTTCGAACCCATTCAGCCTCATCAAGCTTGACATCCATCATGACCCTCAGAGAAGGAATCTCAACTTCAACCGGTAAGACCGCTTCTATACCATACACAAGAGAAAATGGGGTTGCCCGAGTAGACGTGCGTACTGATGTACGGTACCCATGCAAAGCGAAAGACAACATCTCATGCCAATCCTTGGACGTCACGACCATCTTTTGCACAATCTTCTTGATATTTTTATTGGCTGCCTCGACGGCACCATTCATCTTTGGACGGTATGGAGAAGAATTGTGATGTTCAATCTTGAAGCTCTGGCACAGCTCTTGCATCATTTTATTATTAAGATTAGAACCATTATCATTGATGATCCTCTCGGGCACCCCGTATCGACAAATAATCTCTTTCTTGATAAACCAGGCAACCACCTGCTTGGTGACATTTGCAAACGAAGCAGCTTCCACCCACTTGGTGAAATAATCAATGGCCACCAGAATAAAACGATGTCCATTAGAGGCGGTAGGCTCAATCTTCCCAATCATATCAATGCCCCGCATGGCAAAGGGCCAAGGGGAACTCATCACGTTTAAAGGATTCGGTGGCACATGCACTTTATTAGCATAAATCTGGCACTTGGGGCATTTTCGAGCATATTTGAAACAATCAGCCTCCATGATCATCCAGTAATAACCAACTCACAACAACTTCTTTGCCATGGCATGTCCACCATCATGGGTACCGAAGGAACCTTCGTGCACTTCTTGCATTAACATGTCTGCTTCATGTCTATCCACGCATCTGAGCAAGACCATGTCAAAATTTCTTTTGTATAATACGCCATCTTCATTCAAGAAGAAACTGCCCGCCAATCTTCTCAGAGTCTTCTTGTCATTATTGGATGCCCCAGCCGAATACTCTTGACTCTCCAAGAAACGCTTGATATCATGATACCAAGGTTTATCATCGGTCGCTGTATCGGCTGCAAACACATGAGCAGGTCTATCAAGCCGTATCACATCAATTTTGGGTATGTGATTCCACCAACTCACTTGAATCATAGAAGATAAAGTTGCCAAAGCATCTGCCATCTAATTCTCATCACGAGGTACATGATACAACTTTACTGTTTTGAAGAAAGTCAACAGTCTTATCGTATAATCTCTGTAAGGGATCAAATTGGGTTGATGGGTGTGCCAATCTCCGTTGACTTGATTGATCACTAGTACAGAATCCCCAAATACATCAAGAGTCTTGACCCTTAAATCAATGGCTTCTTCAATACCCATAATGCAAGCTTCATATTCGGCTTCATTGTTGGTGACATCAAAAGTCAGTCTGGCAGTGAAAGGTATATGGGAACCTTTCGGGGTTATGAGAACTGCCCCAACGCCACTACCATTCACATTAATAGCCCCGTCAAACATCAATTTCCACTTGTCATCAGGATCTGGTCCTTCATCAACTGGTGGCTCGTCACAATCTTTCATTTTCAAGTACATGGTGTCTTCATCAGGGAACTCAAACTTCATTGGCTGATAATCATCAATTGGTTGCTCAGCGAGATAGTCAGACAGAATGCTACCCTTTATGGCTTTTTGGGAAGTATATTGTGTGTCATACTCTGTCAACACCATCTACCAACGGGCAACCCTTCTGGTGAGAGTTGGCTTTTCAAAAATATACTTGACTGGATCCATCTTTGATATCAATAGAGTTGTGTGAGTCAGCATATATTGTCTCAAACGCTTAGCAGCCCATGCAAGTGCACAACATGTCTTCTCAAGCATTGAGTATCTAGACTCGCAATCTGTGAATTTCTTACTTAGGTAGTATATGGCATGTTCTTTCCTACCTGTCTCGTCTTGTTGACCGAGAACACAACCCATTGAATTTTCACGTACCGACAAATACATTATCAGTGGTCTCCCAGGAACTGGAGGCATAAGAATCGGAGGCTTCTGCAAATACTCTTTTATTTTATCAAACGCCTTTTGGCAATCATTATTCCAACGAATTGATTGATCTTTTCGCAACAATTTGAAAACTGGCTCGCAAGTGGCTGTAAGATGAGAGATGAATCTAGCAATGTAGTTCAATCTCCCTAAGAAACCACGAACTTGCTTTTCTGTTCTTGGGTCGAGCATATCTTGTATTGCTTTTACTTTTGCTGGATCAACCTCGATTCCTCTTTCACTGACAATAAATCCCAACAGCTTACCAGATCTCACCCCAAAAGTACACTTATTCAGGTTCAGCCTCAATCTGAATTGTCTCAATCGTTCAAAAAGCTTTTTCAGATTCACCAAGTGATCTTTCTCAGTCTGCGACTTAGCAATCATATCATTAACATAAACCTCAATCTCTTTATGAATCATGTCATGAAAGAGTGTCACCATAACACGCTGATAAGTTGCCCCTGCATTTTTCAAGCCAAAAGGCATCACCTTATAGCAGAACGTGCCCCACGGGGTAATAAACGTTGTTTTCTCCATATCTTCTGGCGCCATTTTAATCTAATTATAACCGGAAAAGCCATCCATGAAGGAAAATACCGAGAATTGAGTTGTATTACCTACCAACACATCAATGTGAGGTAATGGAAAATCATCTTTCGGACTTGCTCGATTTAAATAACGGTGGTCAACACACATCCAAACCTTACCATCTTTCTTAGGTACCGGGACAATATTCGCAACCCATGGGGGATAGCTGGTGACGGCCAAGAAACCTGCATCCAACTGTTTCTGTACCTCCTCTTTGATCTTAATGGCCATTTCCGGTCTAGTTTTTCTGAGCTTCTGTTTGACGGGGGAGCAACCTTCTTTGAGAGGCAACCTGTGCACGACAATATTGGTATCTAATCCTGGCATATCTTGATAAGACCAGGCAAAGATATCAACATATTCACGTAGCATATCAATCAACTCTTTCTTCACGTTCTCTGCTAGACTTTCCCTATCTTAACTTCTTTTCTCGCATCCTCGGTGCCGAGGTTGATAACTTCTAACAACTCTTGATGAGGCTGAATAGCTCTTTCCTCCTGTTTCAATAATCTGGCCAATTCTTTGGGAAGTTCACAGTCT
The DNA here is from genome assembly GCA_022829125.1 of Lathyrus tuberosus. NCBI lineage: Eukaryota > Viridiplantae > Streptophyta > Magnoliopsida > Fabales > Fabaceae > Lathyrus > Lathyrus tuberosus. The sequence goes on along the minus strand of JALAZF010000011.1, from coordinate 4,636,889 downwards.
TCCTCACCCCCTCTTCAGCTTGGTAAATTGGATTATCAAAGTCATACCGAGCCATAGCATGACTGTTATCAACTGGATCCGTAGGATTGTTTCTGCATGAATGATGGTTCATGCTTTATTTTAGAAAGAGCTTTTTGAAAAGAAAGAAAACAAACTATGGAGAAAAACATTGCCATTTTTATTTGAAATAAAATGAAAGACAGGGAACACAATTTTTTAATACAAAAAACGTCCTTTTATTGATGATAAACTTGCATATGAAACAAATGTGGCCCTACAATGAAATCACTAAGCCTTGGGCAAGGGCATAGGATTTTACATGCAACATGAAAAAACAAAGAAAATTACTCTTTCTGCAGGGTGACTTGGATGAGGTCTTCAGAGAACCAATTATTCAGCTTCTGCCCTGGGACACATGGGCGCACCCAATTGTCCATATCATAATCGTTGTCCCCATCATCTTCATTTGCAGCAAAGACTTGACCATGATTGATGATCCCCCCACTAGAAAAAGAGATAGGTCCTTGACGCTCTTGGCCTTCTGGCTGCGAAGCTTGAGTAGACTGGTAACCAATCCCCCACTTGTCTTCCTTGAAATGAAACTCAATCAACTGGCCCCAACCTTCAGCATGGCCTGACTGTACTACTTCGAGAGCCTGTTTGTAAGAAACTATAGAAGTCTCCGCTTTTGTTTCACTGGAAGGAGGGTTATTTTCAATACTTACGGCTTCGAATGCTTGACAAAGAGTTTTGTGGATCTCGCTGTCCATCTCCACATATTTGAATGACGACAAATGACTGACAAATATATCCTTCTCTCCACATACCGTGACAACCTGACCATCCATGACAAACTTTATCTTCTGGTGGAGTGTTGACGAAACGGCCCCTGCAGCATGTATCCACGGGCGCCCTAGCAAGCAACTATAAGCTGGCTGGATTTCCATCACATAGAAAACTGTATTAAACACTTGGGGTCCAATCTTCACAGGAAACTCTACCTCCCCAAAAACTGATCTTTTGGAGCCGTCAAAAGCGCGCACCACTAAATCACATGGTCGGAGTACAACCCCCTCAACATTCAACTTTGCCAAAGCCTTCTTCGGCAACACATTCAGGGACGAGCCAGTATCTACCAACACATGGGACAAGACTGCCCCTTTGCACTCCATGGAGATGTGGAGAGCTTTATTATGATTTCTCCCCTCTGGCGTCAGATCAAAATCAGTAAATCCCATTCCATTACTGGCGTTGACGTTGGCGATAACACCCTCAAGCTGGTTCACCAATATTTCCTGTGGGACATACGCCATATTAAAGATTTTTAGCAGGGTGTTGCGATGTGCCTCGGAACATAACAGTAGTGATAAGATAGAAATCTTGGAAGGAGTTTGATGCAGGTGATCCACTATTTTATAATTGCTCTTTCGGATAATCCTCATAAACTCTTCAACATCCTTTTCAAAGGAATTACCAGGCTCTGCCCTTTGCACGGGCTCTTCGTTTACTACCTGCTTGCCTTTAGCTTTCGCCAAAGCTTCAGCATCATTGTTTCGGAGCGTCTGTGGAGCAAAGAGCCTTCCACTACAGGTAAAACCACCCATTCCTCCTACATTCCCCACACTTGAACCAGTTTCCTTGGGAACCTCCACTTCCTATTTCTGCCCTTGATAATAAACATCAGCCCCGTAATGTCATGGGATCGCTTTTGTACTTTCATATGGCATAGGACCCGAAACAGTTATAGTCACGGGGGCTAACTGCTCAGGCACGGGGGCCTGTACTGGCGTATGCATGGAAATCTCTGCCGGAGTAAAGTAAATGGTAATTGTTGAGACCGTATCATCCTTCTTTCTCATTTGATCAAACTATAAACAACCCTCGTCTATCAACTTCTGAAGGCCCTTCCTCAATTCATCACAACTATTCATTACCATCAAACATTCTGAGCAATTTTCCATACAACCGGGGAACACGCCCCCTTTCAACAAACGCTTTTTCACGATCCCCAAAGATGTTCTGACTTTGTTGACATCTGACACCAGATTCAAGCCTCTGTCCTCTTCTATTGCATTGACCTTTGGTCCGCCATGCGGGGGCATGGGGTTTTGAATCACATTGGGATTAGGAGCGAAGTTCATAGCTTTCAAATCAACCAGATCCTGAACTACGTGCTTAAAAGCTTTGAAGTTCTCTATATGGTGGTCGGGCGCACCCGAATGGAATTCACACTTCACATTTGCATCATAGACATAAGGTAGCCTGCCTGTTGGTGGTGCCAGCGTTCTCAACTGTACCAACTTTAAGCGGAGCAAATTCTGCAACATCTGGGCATATGTCATAGGTAAAGTGCCAAAGTGGCGATCACTCAATCTCTGTCTCGGTTGGTATTGTCTTTGAGATTGTGACTGAGATTCGGCAGCTGGAACCGGAATAGTTACAGCTGCTGCTTGATGGTACGAGCCCTAAAGTCCTTTACCTTCGCCCCCCTGTCCATAAGCAGTACTAGTTTCACCTTCACGTTTCTTCGAGCCATTCCCAAAAAGCCTTTTTGCATTGGAAAAGCCTGCCCCGCTTCCATCTTGAATTTTCCCCGATTTCAATAGATTTTCAATTCTCTCTCCTGCTATCACAATGTCAGAGAACCCAGTGGATGGACATCCGGCCAAACGTTCCAGATATGGACCCCTTAAAGTATTCATGAACATATCAGCCATTTCCCTTTCCATCAACGGGGGTTGTACTCGAGCTGCTAGCTCACGCCACCTTTGGGCGTATTGTTTGAAACCTTCCTTTGGATCTTGTGTCATATTCTGCAATTGGGTACGATTAGGGGCCATGTCAATGTTATACTGATACTGTTTCACGAAAGCATCGCCCAGGTCCCTCCAGTTCCTGATATAAGCTTTTTCCAACTTCATGTACCATTCCAATGAAGCTCCTGACAGGTTATCCTGAAAGAAGTACATCCACGGCTCTTCATCATCAGAATATGCAGAAATCTTCCTGAAATACGCCTGAATGTGAGTCTTAGGACAGGTACTGCCATTATACTTATCAAAGGTTGGGGGCTTAAACTTTGGAGGGATCCTCACCCCTTGCACCAGCCCCATGTCAGCAACATTAATTCCCATGGAGTTTTGACATTCCATGGCTCTTACCTTCTCATCCAACTCTTCATACCTTCTGTCATTACCATCATTATGAACCCCCATGTCAGCATTCAGCACAGAGAACTGGTCATCTTGATGGTCCTCCACATGTTGATGATTAATATGGCCAACGCCACCAGGAACTCCACCAGGAGGATCAACTGCCGCTCCGCCAGGAGGATTAACTGCCGCTCCGCCAGGAGGATTAACATTGGGGATTTCCACTTCCAACCTTTGAACTACAGTTCTCAAATCTTGCCGCCCCTGGGCTATGCCCTGCATAAGGTTCATGAACTGCTCCATACGGGTCCTCATTTCAGTGAGTCCTGCCTGCACCTGTTCCATGATTCTGGCTTGATTTTGTCGAGTCGCATAGCGATGAATGTTGAGATCATCTATTCTGCCTGCAACCAAATAAAGGTTAGAAACTCCCTGGGACGAGTACCTGTTATGCAAAATGATATGTTATGAAATGCATGCAAATGTCATGTTTAACCACTTCCAGGGCATTTCACACCCTGATTCCAGTCTTAATCACAAGAAGCTGAGCAATATACAGATATTGTTAAGAGAAATTCTTTGAGAAGAAATGTGCTATGATAAAGTGTTGTGATAATGTGCCGGTGAATAGAACACTGCTAAGGAACCATTTCTGAGTAAACCAATCATTTGAATTAACAGAGAGCCGAAAAGTGCTGAAGCATTCTACAACGGGTTTGCAAACTGGAAATACATCAAGAAAGTGGCTCCATCAACAAGCCTGATGGTAACCACAATACATCAACAAAAACTATATTAGGAAAATGAAGAGAGAACTATCAATCATTTAGTTCCAAATCTTTTAACTGCTCGCTAGAATGCCTGATTTCTTCAAAGAGTATTCTAGTGCGCTGATGGCTTGGTTTTTCAATCATTTCCCTGATCAAAACATCCCTCTTCTTCAGAGCTTCGACTAATGAGTCCACGTGCATTAAGAGAGCCTCGTCATTACTCACTTCTCTAGGCTTTTTCACACCAGCTAATATTTTGAGTTCTTCTGTTTCTGCCAGAGCATCTTCAAGTTCTTTCTTGGAAGCTTTCAACTCATCTCTAATCTTCTTCAACTGTTCTTGGCTTTTACTGACATCTAAATGATGCTTTCTTCGTTGTGCATGTGTTCTCTGAAGTTCATCGTCTCTGTATTTTAACTGCTCTTGCAGCTCTGCATTCTCAATTCTAACTTCGTCCCATGCCTGCTGAAGTTGAGTGAGCTTGGCTTTTGTTTCGTCTAAAGATTGTTTAGTCTGCCTATAAGTTTAAGCAGAAGTTTCAACAGCCATATTAACTTTCTGGTAATGTCGGGCTCTATCGGCAAAATATTTTTCTCTTGCTGCTAAGACCTTTTCTGCGTCTTGGGCTTTCCATTCCAATTCCTTGTTGGTATGTAGAGCGTCTTGAAGACGGCTGCTCAGATCAGAATTCTCTCCTCGAAGCTTTTTCACCAAGGCTTACAATTTGTTGAATTCTTCCATGGAGGCATTACTTCTTTGCTTCTCATTCTCAGGATACAAAGGAAGTGCTTTATCAAAAGGCAAGTGAAAATCTTCAACCCTCTTCTTCACCCAATCTTCATATGCTGGATAAGCCCGATTGTTGGGTTACCTAGAGCAACCTTTCCTTTCTTTAGTACATTGGCCCAGGCCCCAGAAGCTTTTTGTTTCGTTTCTAAGCCATCTGATGCATGAAAATACAATGACTCTTCTACATCCCTCTTAATGGGCAGACCTATCAAAGCGTACCCAAATTGCCTAATGGCCAAAGAAGGATTATAGTTGATTCCTCCCTTTCTTCCTATTAATGGAACATTGGGGAATTCACCACAACTATGGATAATGCTCTTGCCAAGTATCCCATGGTCTATCCATACGATGTTTTTGGTAACTAGTCCCATTAAACGCTGACTCCATTCTAGAGAACCTTTGGAATCCATGAAAGCACCTGACTGCGGTAAGCGATTTGCGAACCATTTATAAAACAAAGGTGCACAGCAATGAACCACCCCTCCTATTTTCTTTTCATTTCTATTGTATAAGGCGTAATGAAGATCTCCCAACAGTGTTGGCACTGGATTTTTCATCATGAATATCCTAATGGCATCCACATCAACAAAGTCGGGCTCGTTGGGGAACAATACAATACCATATACGCAAAGGGCAAACAATGCATTGAAAACTACCCATTTCTTATCTCTCACTGCCTCCTGAGCTTTCTTTATCAGATACCCTAGCTTATAACCACGGAGCTTTCCTTTGTTCGAGATATTAGCCTCTAACTCTGACTTGCTCAAATAAAGAGCACCAGCCATTTTCCCAAAGTCCAGATAGCCCTTAGACCCAAAGAATGGAGGCTCCTTCTTGATAGCAATCCCTAGCATGTTGGAATACTCCTCTAAGGTAGTTACCAACAGATAATCTGGAAATACAAAACACCTCACAGGAGGGTCGTAGAACTGCATCAAAGTATGAAGACCCCGGTATTCGTAATCACTGACATTGTGAACAAAAGATAAAATCCACCCATATTTTTCTTTGAAAGCCTCAAACACATCAGGGCTTGCCATTCCTTTTAGGACAGTAATAGGACCTAGAGTAGGCATGAGGAATTTGTAACAAATGATGTTCTTCTTCTCTTTAGTATTCATCCTTGTGAGAACCCGATGACTGGAATCAAGAGTAGAATATGAACCTGGAAATGAGTAAACATGTATGTTAGGATATGTAAATACAATGCAAAAGACATGGTATCAAAGTGCTGCGTGTCTGTGCTGGACTGTGAACAGTGTCAGTGTAGATCTGAGAATATTATAGGACTGTGGACAAGAACCATCTGAATACAATAAGATGAATCCTCTTTTTGTGTAATAACACCAGAAAACCAGGTATGTGGGAGGTTATGGTTAGCTGCAAACCTGTAAACAACCCGCCGCTCTCACATGTGGGTACTAGAAAGGCGAGGATCCTCAATATCACAGGCTCTCAGGTCAAGAAATGATGATACGTTCACCATTTCTAGTTTGGCATCATCATCAATCGAGGAGGCCTCAACTGATTCCCCTCAAAAAGGATATCCTATGACAAGTTCCCAGCATTGGTTCCTCGGATCAAGAATGCGTAATGGGTTTGCCATTTCTGGTCTGCCATTATCACATCTCGGGAGGAGTGTCGCAACTGAGTCCTCGGGAATGGTCACCAGAGTCGACGGTTCCTCAAGAGAATAACTACTGGCCTGTATAAACATACAGTAGCAGATAGCTCCTGATAGAACCTCGTCTGGCTGTGGGTCTCGTGAACAACAATACGTGGTAACCACCACACAAGTGTCACGACTATCGACTCTAATGCCTATGTGTATGCTCAAGCTTAGGGAGTGGGCTTATCTCTCAGAACACCCTGCCCACCAAACAGAAAAATTCAGCACAGTATAATATATGACAACAGTAAATGAAAAGCATGTAAATTCAATAAAACAGTAAACTTGCAACAATGCCATAAATAAAGCGAGTAAAGCAAGCAGATAAAACATCCTATAATCGAAAACAAACAAGCGCTAGGATTGACTCGCTTAGGAAACTAGGTCCCCAGCAGAGTCACCAACTGTCGCTCCCGGGATTTTCATCCAAGTACAAACGCGAAAGTGGCGCAGAAACAGAGTCGCCAGCAATGTGTATTTATCCCAGGAGAGGGAAAGGAAACACAGCATAAACTTGAAGGGAAAAGAAAAGCATGGTCTCGCGACTAAGAGAAACGGGTAAGGGAGTCGGTTACGCGAGAGGAAGGTATTAGCACCCCCACGCGTCCATCGTACTCGATGGGATCCACGCTTGTTGTCTCGATCAAAATGTGTCTTCGTCTGGAGCTCCACTGCTACTGGAAAGGAAAAGGAACAGGTACGGGAAGGAACAAGGAAACGGGGAAGAAAGGAAAAGAAGTGACTCGGTAGGACGTCCTCGGAGTCCTAGGCCTACGTATTCCATCGTGCAATGGGAAAGTCAGAGTCAACGTAGTTCGGACTACGGTTTGGGGGAAAAGAGAAGGATGGTGCTCGGAGAGATCTCGCACGATCTCCTGTCTACGAATCCCGCTCGCACACGAGAATCAGAGCGACGTAGTTCCCCTCACTAAGGATGGCTTTAATTTGTTTATGTTTTTAACAGAAGACGTCCAGGCTCACGTTCCAGCAGTTAGGTGTCGCAGTTCGTTGTACAGAGTCTTAGGCATTTACCTGTTTGCGGTAGAACGGGAGTGACGCATCCTTTACGAATGGAGTGAGGAAGATGAGAAGAGAATTGTTTGTTTGTTGTTTTTTAAGAAGAAGTGTTTTGATTATTTTGTGTTTATAACAAGTATTGCACTAAAGTCTATGACATAGGATCGAATGCGTCGCATGGTCGTCCTAACAGGACATATGCTAACACTCTAGAAAGACGGAGGGAAACCCTCCTCCTTCCATTTCCCAAGTACTTAAGCCTCATGGAGTAAAATACTTGTTGCCTCTATTACATGTTTGATTTTTGTTTTGAGATGAGAAAGAGAAACTCAAAGGTAAGAAAGGAAAAAGTCTAAGTGGGGGAAAGACTAATAATCCTAATGTTGTCATACATGGATGTCCTATGGTTATGTGGAACATAAGAACCACCTAAGTCTAAAGAGAAGATAGGGATAGCAATATCTAATGCATATCCTACCTCACCTTAATAAAAAATTAAGGATGAGCTAGGATCCCTAAGGGATGTGGGAAAGTTCTACAAAATCAAGCATTATATCATGCTATTCACAAAAGAGAAATAGTAATGAAAGAGATGAGATGAAAGAAGAAATGAGTATGGATTAACATACACATACTCAAATGTCTTACCTCTGCCCCTACACAAAAGGTTAGTATATAATCAATCACAAGTAATGAATTCAAGTGAAAGAAGCTAAACAAACAATACTAGTTATTTTAGGAAGACAACTTAAGAAGAAAGTCAAGTTCAAACCAAAAGGGAAAGGTCCTAATGGTTAAAGGACATGCCAAGTCATTATGTACATGTTAAAGGACCCTACTAATGTAAACATGCCATATGAACTCAAACAAAAGCAAACTATGCACTAGACAATCACACAAATGCAAATGAAACATTAATAATGCAATATGAATGCAAATGAATCATGAATATGGATGAATGCACATGTAAGAATCAAAGTAAGAATTGAATGACATTTAAGGATGTATGGAGATGTCATTAAAATGGCATAGAGTTCATGAATGCAAGTATTGAACAAGTAGGAAAAAGTGTGAGCAAACATCATTCGAGTTCCAACAATGAAGCATACTTGTAACGTAAGTAAGATATGAAAATGGAAAATGAATAATCATGCCATATTAATGCAAGTCAGTAGCTCAAGACATTTAACATGATGTTTAAAAGTCAAGGATGGAAGCACAATGTCCACACAAGTGTCATATTGAAGCACATTGATGATTAAGAGCAAACATGTTCAAGTTAGGTCAAACAAGTATACAAAATTTTATGCACTTAAGAAAACTTGTAATGTGCAATTATGGGTCATGGCATATGGTTGAGGATGATTGTAAATAGAAGTGAATCATGTTTATGTGATGGTTCAAGATCATGCAAGAGCTGGTACAAACATACTCAAGGAAGGCAAGTGAAGATGCATAAGTTCCACAACACGTTTCAAGTCCAAACATGTACACATAAATCATAAAAAGATGCATCAAAAATGACTTTTAACATGAGAAAAGTGACCTATAATACTGACATAACATGTACCAAGAGGTCTCAATAGGGGCCAAAGAAAAATGGCAAACAACAATCAATAAACCCTAGAACATGTCTTATAACATCCACACAAATAAGCATGCTTTCATACAATCCAAAAAGTCATTCTAAGATGATGATAAAATTGAGAAAAGGCAATCAAGTTGAGGTACATTCAGTGTGTAAGCACACTCCAAAAGGATGGCTCAAAATCCATTAGGAATCATGCTCAAAGATGTTTCACAATGTCATACAAGTCATGCAAACAAATAGCTCAAAGATCTCACCCAAAAGTCAACAATAAAATGACCTAAAAATCTGTGGAAAATTCATGGCATGCCTCAACATATCATAAGTGCATGTACCAATTATTAGGAAAAAAAATCAGGGCACAACTATGTCAAACAAAACCAAAATGAAGCATAAGTCATGATTTAATGCTCAAACAAAAGAAAATAAATGGAAATTCATAAAAATATGACAAAATATGATGAAATTAGAAATAAAAATAATCAAAAATTATTTAAATGTTTCTAGATGCTTCATGAATTTCTGTGGAATTTTTGGATGCTCAAATGTATTTTTAAAAATTAAAAACCAAAAAAAATAGAAAGAAGAAAATAAAAATGAAAGGGAAATGGGCCAGGGGGTGCAGCACAAGTAATTCGAAGTTATAATGCGCTTTGGGCTCAAAAGTGTGAGGTGCGAATAGCAAGCAAGGTCCAGCCCACTACCACGTGTTCAGATGGGGTACATAGCATGGATATCAGTCAGACATTGACTCAATCTCATCCCTTGGATGGAGTCAGCACATGATCATCAAGAAAGTACACACATCCAACAAACCCCATTGCGTGTTCATGATAAGATATGATGATGCAACCACATGTAAACACCAAATTCAAATTAAATCAGAAATTAGAAGCACGTGAGGGGCGTGTGATTCATTAATGCGATGGCATGTCTTGGAGCGTTGGATCAACAAGCATCAACGGTTGTGTTTTAAACTGAGCAATGGCCTAGGGTTCTTCCTCAGATGGACTTTCAGGTGGCCGGAGAAGATTCTGGTCGTCTTCTCCGGTGAGTCTCCGCCGTGCATAGTAGCCAAACATCATAGAAATTCACAAACCATACCTCATTCTCTTCGCCTCTCCACGTAGATCACAGATCCGGCCTCATAATTCACAAACAAATCACACAAGAAAAGAAACGAAGAGAAATAATTTGCCCTAGGTTTTGAGTTCTATGCACCTAAGTGCCTATCAACTAGCCGGTGGTCACATTGCTTCTATTAAGCTCAGAAACACACAAAACAAGTAAAATTAAAGCATAATGAGAGCAAGAGATGTAGGTTTGAACCTGTACTTTTGAAGCTACTTCTGATCAAAAGAATACCAGAGAGGAGATTCCAATAGCTTCTTGAACTTCAGCTTAGCCAAATAAAGGCTATGTAGTGCTTTGAATCAGTGAAATTTGGAAGAAAACTTGAAGAAGAAGATGCAATTTGAGGATTCAATGCTAGCAGTTCCAAGATCCCTTAGTGATGATGATGAATCGTGAAGAAGAATGAACAAGCTCGAGTGAGAGAGAGGGAGTGAGAGAGAAAGAGAAAACTCAGAGTGAGTGAATGTGAAATTTTGGAGGAGAATGAAGAATGAGCAAAAACTGATCCAAATTCTGTTAGAGGTTGGTTTTATACCTTGAGTTAACTTCTAACTGTCATGGTTGACAGTTAGAACCAAGGTTAAATGAGTGAGGTTAACTGAGTGAGTTAGTTTAAGCTTGTTATGGCACGAGTCATGGTGTTTTTGTTAGAGTGTGGAAAGCAACATGAAGTTATGGTGAGGAGCATGATATTATGGTGGTGATGATGTACTGAATTTTCACCAGCTACACAACTTGTCATGTAAGCTTTCCTTTGTTTTTTTACTTGGTTTACACATAGGTGGTAAAAAGGACATGGTCATGTGTAGTGTGTAAGGACATGGTTTAGCTTAAAAGGGCAATGTTTTGGTGACATGATACATGATGGCATGCGCATAGGAGGCTGACAACAACAATGCAACCTGATTTTGCCTTGCATTTGGTTACTTGGCATGTAAGAAAATTAGATGGTATGTTGTTAACTTTGGCAAGAAATATCTCCATGACCATGGAATGATATGACATGGTTAGTGGCTCTTTAGAAAGAGGACATGGAGTAGAGCAAGGTTGATGTTCAAAACAATTGCAAATAAAACCTCTAAGGTAATAAAAAATGATCATGAAGATGGGTATGCATAACTGATGTAGCAGGTCAACCTGACCTGGCCTGACCAGCTCATGCGCGTGTGGAAAAAAATCAGTGAAGCTACCTACTTTGACTCACCATAACTCCTCATACATTGATCAAATGAAAAATTGTCCAACACCAAAGTTGAAGGGGATATGGAAATGAACAAAAGTTATGTTGAACTCTTTTCCATTTGGAGTCTCTATCGTTGAGAAATTTGACCATGAACTTAGGCACAACATGCACACCAAGTGTTTGTGGAAATTATGGCACACTGACTGGTCATGACTTGTCATTTTGCCTTGATTCTTCTCCACTTTGATCCATCATATCTCCTTTAATTTTGATCTAATGGGGATTTTCTTAATATGGTTTTGAAGCTTGAAGTGTGAAATTTTGATAGGCCCCCCTAGCCTTTCAATTTGGTACTTGGAACATGGAGAAAGAATGCTCTAAAGTTGACCTCTCTCACCTTGCCAAAACTTGCCATAAATGGAAACCCTACATTGCTATTTTTGGCAACTTTGCACACTTCTTGCTTTTTGATGAATCTTTCATTGTTTCTTGATCAAATCTTCACCAACGATCATATTTGACATGAGGAACATGAATTTGACCTTAAAAAGTCAAGAGTTGACTTTTTCCTTTGCACAGTTGACTTTTCCCCAATTCTCCTGATTCTCAATCAATTGATCAATTGAAACCCTTCCAAATCAAATTGATGGATAATTCTTCATCCTTAGACCCTTGAGGACATATAGAATACCATAGAATCAAGTCTTGCCCAAAAAATCACAAATAAACTGATTTTATGGCAAACCCTAATTTTGACTCCTCAGTCTAGGAGAAATCAGCACATCCTCCAAATCTAAATTCCTCTGAGTATGATGTATATCCTCTCTAACAAAGATGAGATATGCCATTTGGAAATGATAAAAGCTCAAAGATCTTGCCCATTGGGGTGTTATACTTCATAATTCCAAAACCCTAGTTTGCACTGGTTAGGAGACTATGACTTCCTTCAATCTTCTATTGACTTCTCATCTTGTGATACCTTGAGGACTCAAATGAGATGAATTGAGATGTGAAAAACCTTTGTGACTTGTTTGGAAAAGCTTTTTACTCTTGTCCTTTGGCTTTGAACTGTCTACACCTTGATGTACTTAATACCATGCCTTGCAACCAATGATGTGTATGATTTTTAGTATGACCTATTATGAAATGAAAATGAATGAAACATAAGCCAATTATTGGAGAGAGATAAGAGGGAAACTTTTGAGGTATTACAGCGTCTCCAGGAAAGGCTTATAGGATGTGAATCCCGACCAAGCTGACCTGGCAGTCCACTGAATCAGTCGAGTTACCCGTGTGGTTTCTCAAATGTTGAACGACCGATCGTCATGAAAGCATAGTGTTCCCAGTGCGGTACCCATGACACTGAGGATTTAGTAGACATTTAACCATATGGCCATTTGGTAGTGCGGTGACTATCGGGAATAGTTGACACGCGATACTACACTCAAAAGATATTCATCCTAGGATATTACAGCTCGCTCGAGTGAATCAACTTGTTGTTAATATCCATATGAGGCGTCAATGATTTTGTGTACCTTTTAAAACCCATTCTACAGGTACAAAAATTGACCAATTAGTACACACCTTTGGGGATGGGTAGATCCATGACTCCATGCTCGTGACGATGAACCCCTAAACCCATGTTTTCAAGTGTTTTTGTTTGCTGCATTCATACATTCATGCATTCATTAAAAAACTCTTTTCAAAAATGGAAAAAGTCTTTTTCAAAAGAACTAAAATAATAATTGCAAATATCAAAGAGAGGTTGTGTTATAGATTTCGGAAGAAGAAAGACGCACAAGTACACCTTCAAGGTTCCAAAATTGGATGACCTAAAGAAATTGGGAAGGATGATTACTAATCCCGAGGCTTTCAGAGCAAATCACGGAGGACTGTTATCTTTTCTGAAGATCAACATGGTTGAAGGGATCCTGCCTACGCTAATTCAGCTCTACGATCCAGTTTACCACTCATTCACATTCCCGGATTACCAGCTCGCACTAACACTGGAAGAGTACTCTCACCTGATTGATTTACATATCATTGATCGAGATCCGTTTTCCGGACTGTAAGAAATTCCAAAAGAACAAACCATTGCAAGAGCAATTTCTTTGGATGAGTCAGAAGTTAAGACTCACATGACCACCAAAGGAGGAATCCATGGTTTACCAGCTAAATTCCTGATGGAGAAAGCCCTATACTTTGCCACTATAGGAAATGTATCTGCTTTCGAGGATATCTTTTCCCTGCTCACATATGGGTTATTCCTCTTTCCCAACATCGACAACTTCGTCGACACCAATGTTGTTAAGATATTTCTGATTGGGAACCCCGCACCAACCTTGCTCGGGGATGCTTACCATTCTGTACACTTAAGGAATTTTTACAATGGAGGGATGATCACATGTTGTGTACCATTACTCTACAAATGGTTTATCTCCCACTTGCCCAAGTCTGCTACTTTTTGGGATCACAAGAGTAATCTGCGATGGTCGCAGAAGATTATGTCTCTTACCAATACAGACATAGATTGGTACAGTCGGATTTATGAAGTGATACAAATCATCGACAGATGCGGAAATTTCCCCAATGTACCCCTCATTGGTACTAAAGGAGGGATCAACTATCATCCAATTCTAGCTCGCCGTCAACTCAGATGCCCGATGAAGAATATCCCACATAATGCTTATCTGGAAGGTCTTTTCTTCAAGGAAGGAGAAAATGACAGGGCACTTTAGAAATAGGTAGTGCATGTCTGGCAACATATTCACAGGAAAGGGATAGAATCCTTGGGAAGACCAAATTGTTCCTCTTCAGAACCTTATCTCCACTGGGTGCAAGCCAGAGCCCTTAAGCTAAGGATGCCTTACCCTCGTTAAGAAGTTTTTCCCTTAAAGGAATTTGTCCTTTATTTCATGTCTGATGCATAAAAACTCCAGGTCGCTCTCAACAAAGCTCAGCGTGAGAAGAACTCTTGGAAGAACAAATATCAGATCCTTAATTTGGAATGTACCAAGATTCAGGAACTACTAAAGGAAAAGGATGCCCTGATTGAGATATTAGAGCAACATGCTATGGAAAGTCAGGAGGAACGAAGGAATTTGCTCACTCCTTTCACTTGGCAGAGAGTCGTCGACCCGACAACGGCTGAAGGAGCCCAATCAAAGAAAAGAAAAGTTCAGGAACCAGCATCTGAGCTCTCCTCAAAGAGAACTCAGGATCCATAGGCATAATTTTCCTTACATCACTTTGTAAAATACTGTACTTTTCTTTGTAAAATACTACAATCTTTCAAGTTCAATAAAAGGGTCTCCCCCGCTGTGTGATATTTGCAATATAATTGTTAACAGTTCTTTTAAACAAAAACTAAAAAATATATATAACATTCTTTGCATATCATTCATTATTCCCACACAGCACATCTTTATCTTTGAGTCTCACCTATGTGTCACACTCTAGAGTCAAACTGTCTCACTCGTACAATACTCGGGTCAATCGAAAAAAGAAAATGGACAATCTCGAGGAAGAGAACGGAGATCTGAGAGAAGAAATCAACGCTCTAAAAGAGAGTTTGGAAAAACTCCACCACGACATACAATCCCTGGCAGCAGCCCAGGAACAACAGCATCAAAGGACTGTAATCTCGGAGGTTACATCCACACCAGCATTTGAGATGCCTGGCAGTCATCCTCGGTACAACATGCCTAAAGGATTTCCCTGGGGCATGCCTCGCAACTTTATACCTGAAGGATACATCACAACGGTCACTGAAGAACCAGAAATCGTGCAAGAACAGGCAGACCTAAAGGTTACAAACTTCAGGGAAATGAAGATGCAAGGGTTACAACAGAAACTCCTGAAGTTTACAAACTTTAGGTCACTGAAGCACCATGAGTCACCGCAATAATGACTATACCACATTCAGTGGTACACACTGTCCCGGAAGGACAGATTCCGCAAGCAATTTCTGGCGGAAACGAATACGTGTACGAAAGGATGAATGAATTCCATGAACAATTCCTGGAAATGCAGAAGGAACTGTATGCCATTCGCGGTCAAGACTTATTCGGAAAGGACGCCGCAGACCTCTGTTTGGTCCCTAATGTAAAGATCCCGCACAAATTCAAGGTGTCTGACTTTGAAAAATACAAAGGTAACTTTTTCCCTCAAAGTCATCTGGTGATGTACGCTCGGAAAATGTCTACCCAGACAGACAATCAACAGCTACTGATCCATTACTTCCAAGATAGTTTAACCGGTGTCGCTCTCAAATGGTACATGGGTTTAAACCGCACCAAGATCAGTACTTTCAGAGATCTCGGGGCAGCCTTCGTTCAGCAGTATAAATACAACTTGGACATGGCACCAGATAAGGATCAACTCAAAGCAATGTCACAAAAGGATAAAGAAACTTTCAAAGAATATGCTCAGAGATGGCGTGAAATCGCCGCCCAGATTTGTCCCCCTCTCGAGGAAAAGGAAATGACAAAGATCTTCCTAAAAACGTTGAGCTTGTTTTATTACGATCGGATGGTTGCAAGTGTGCCCAATGACTTCACTGAAATGGTGAACATGGGAGTACGCCTTGAAGAAGCAGTCCGAGAAGGACGATTGGTGAAAGATGCAGAGCCATCTAGCAGTACTAAGAGATACGGTAGTGCTTTCCAAAAGAAGAAAAAGCAAGATATCAGTAATATCTCTCTGGGAAATCAAAGGCGAATGTATCAACCGGTAGTAGCAGTAACTCCTGCATGAGGCACCTTTAGTGAATAGAGAAAAATAGAGAATAAGGAAATAAGGATTGATATATTGAATGGAATAATCATAAAATTGAATTACAAAGTGTCTATTTATATACATTTAAGTGACTTGACTACTAAAAAACAAATATAACAAACTAAATAACAAATCCTAAACTCTAATTAGCATTGGACGTGAGGCATATAATTCAACTTGAATTATATTTAATATCTCAATAATTGCCACATTGATGTGTGTGTCCCATTGCCCTTGCGGGTCTTTTGGAAGTACATGTTCATGAACGCATCAATAATGGTTGTGTCTAAGGGAAATAGGGTGGAATCGATCATTGGAAACTTGAAGTGCTTGAGTAATTTCATGGACTATCATGGGAAGACAATAAAATTTAAGTCTACAAAGGATATTCGTAAAAGTAATGTTACATGTTTTAATTTGATGTATGAACCTCGAAGAAGCAATATTCTTTTATGACTCATGATAGTAGAAATGAAAAAACCCTAAGGCTAAATAGCCTCAAAATTCTATAGCATGTTACAACATCCTAACACGTGCAAACAAATATTATAGTTGAGCTATATCCTTGGCTACCATTCTTTGATTTCAAAGGCAAATTTTATTTGCATGATTTATTTTAATCTTTAATTTAAAATTTTAACAATTGAAAATGATTTCTTTTGTTTTTAAGAAACAAGTCATTTGTTGAAAATGTTTGAAATGGGGAACATAATCACTCCCTTTGGATTCTGATCTTATCGAGATAAGAAAGATATCAGTGGCCAGCAACACGTCGTGAGCTCCAAGTTCAACGGTGGTGGAGAAGAGGAGGGGGTGTACCTGCAAGACACTCTGATGTCAAAGTGAAGTTCAGAGTGAAAGAGAGGGAGTGCAAGTACAGAAAGTGAGTATGAATTAGAATACCTAACCCTCCTGTGGAGGAAGGTATTTATAATGTGCCCCAAGCGTTGGGTCAACGGTTATCTGTAGTGGGCTGGATCATGAGGCCCATTACAAATAACTGCCAGGATCCTACGTGGAAATAGGGAAGACCAGCACGTGGTCTTCGTCCTGGGTCAACTGCTCAGCAGAATGTGCCAGTTCAGTTGGTGATGTGTCCCCATGTGAGGAGCACGTGGAGTACGTGCGGAAGACGGGTGAGGAATGTTTCCTCCCGCGAGATGGTGGATTGGGCCTTTATTTTGGGCCTTCCCTGACGAGGAGCTGGGTTAGGTTGTGCCCGACGGTGGGCCAGTCCCTGGCCCAGTCCAGAATAGGAGACCCCTAAGTCGTTGCTCCGAAGCATTAAAGTAATGACTTAGAGTCAATTCTTTTGCCGAAAAGCAACAAAGGGAATTTTCCCAGGGGAAGTGTAGCGAGCTCGTGGAGCCATGCTCGCGAAGAAGTATGGAGGTTACTCATCGTGCCTGATAGCTCGAGCACATGACAGTTTCCCCCGAGACAAAGCCTGTGAGGTTTACGTGTGCTCATTAGCAAGGTCCAGTTTCGCGTTTATCTCGAGGACAGGTACTCGCGAGGAGACGAGGTTGTTACATGTGTTCGTAGCTTGTTTCAAACTTCCTCGGGGGATGTGTTCACAACACAATGTGGAAGGCGAGCATTGTGCTCAACGTCTTGGACGATGTAACGGAAGTGGAAGGGACAGACACGTCATTTCCTCAAGTCGTGCGATGGGGCTTGAAAGGACGCGCATGACGTTTCCTCGAGCCACATGTCAGAAGTAACAAATGCCTCTGACGGCCTATGAGTAGGGGTACTTGAGGACCTAGGCGACGATTTACTTCCCGCGCTAGAGGATATAAGTAGGAGGAGATTGATTCATTTGGTACGCTCTCCTACTGTTAGTTCCAGAACATAGTTTTAGGAATCCGTGTTCTTTACGCTCATTCGAAGGCAATTCTAGGCGTCGACCGGGCGACCAGGAGGAAGGCGCTCTCCGAGAATGCAGCTGCTGTGATAAGGGTCTAAGAGACCTCCCTGGCCCTAAATGACGGGACCTACCCCCTCGCCAAGCTGAATACGGTGCAGACCGCGAAGGTGACTCTCCAAGCAAATAAGACCAAGGTGGAGAACGACTCCCTTGATTACAAGTCGAAGTATGAGATCCAGGTCAGTCTTTATCTAGAGATGGATCAACTGAAGGCGGCACTGGCCAAGGAGGTCGAGAAGAAGACGCGTCTCCAGGCTAGGGTGACCGAACTGGAGGCCGCAGCGGCGCCAGCCGAAGAGGAAACTACTGAGGAGAATACCCTATCGACTCGGGGTGAGCTGATCTCCCAGATCAGGGGGCTCGAGCAAGACTGCTTGGAGACCCTCGAGCTAGGGTTCATTAGTGTGATGGAACAACTCCAAGTTGGCAACCTCGGACTTCAACTCATTACTAAGGGGATCAGGCCGCTGCACCAGGTGGTCGATGGTCAGATAGTTGCACCAGCGGGTCTCGGAGACGGTGTTAACGGGGATTCTCAACCCGGGGAGGAAGAAGTTTGGCTTTAATTTTGTAGTTTGGCTTGCGCGCTGTATTTTTGTATTTTGATTTGATCAGTATGGCCTGTGTGCCAAAGTTTGTAATATTTGAATATTGGGCCTTGCCCCTTTGTTACACTTGAATCTTTGATCCGTAAACTAAATATAACTGCCTCTTTATGATTGTGTGTATACTTATTGTATGCTTTGCTTGATGATATTTGTGTTTGTCACATTGTTTTCACCAAGTGTTTGGTGGTTCTTTCTCGACAGAGTTTGTGCTCAACTGTGCAGGGAACTGGTCGAGTGACCGGAGTTGGCTTCCAATCAACAACGGAGCTAAGATCTCGGTCAAGGTCTTTGCTTCGCGACGTGAACTTCCCATTGCGAGCTGGGTGTTCTGCCTAACTGGTATGACAACGGCGGAGCTCGGTCGAGGTATCCTCGTTGGGATAACAATTTGCTCGCAAAAAGACCGGGACCATGCCTTTTCGTTTCAAACCTGGGAAGTCGTGCTTGTACCAGGGCACGGCTTCGTGGTCGGGCGTACTTTGTTGTCGTAGAACCAAGTGCGTCGACTGTGATGTTTAGTTGTAATATTGCCTAAGCTTCTCAGCGTTCCATAGTCGACTAAGTTCTTCCCCGTACAGGTTTTCGAGGTAATAGGCCCCGTTGTCTTTTTTCGCTCGGACACGATAGGGGCCTTACCATTTCGCGACGAGTTTGCCTTTGCGCGGATCTTTCTGATTTCTCTGCAAGACTAGGCTGCCGATTTGGAACTCGCATTTTATGACTTTGGCGTCATGTTGCAAAGTTATCTTTTGTTTTAATGAGGCTTCGCGGAGGGCTTCCCCTAACTGAATCTCTTCAACCAGGTCGAGTTCCTCCCTTAGTTCCTCGTCATTCATCTCCTCGTCGAGGGGAGATTCGGTCTGCCTAGACGACTCTCTGATTTCCACTAGAATGACTGCCTCACTTCCTTATGTTAGTCGGAATGGGGTCTCCCCGGTGGTCGAGTGTGGTTTCGTTCTGTAGGCCCAGAGTACGCTGTGTATCTCCTCGACCTACCCCTTTTTAGCTTCGCCTGATCTTCGTTTTAGGCCTCGCATGATCATTTTGTTCGCGACTTCTGCCTGCCCATTCGTTTGCGGGTGTTCGACAGATGTGAAATGTTGCTTGGTGCTCAGTTTAGCGATGAACTCCTGGAAGTTTTTGTCGGTGAATTGTGTCCCGTTGTCGATGATGAGGGCTTATGGTATGTCGAACCGGGCAAGTATGTTTTGTTTGTAGAAACGGAGTATGTTATGCGTTGTGATCTTGGCGAGGGCCTCAACCTCTATCCACTTCGTGAAATAGTCGACGCTGATTATTAAGTACTTGTTCTGGTATGATCCCGTGGTGAAGGGATCGAAGATATCCATCCCTCACCAAGCGAACGGCCACGGGGACGACAAAGTTTTGAGGTCGTTGGGCGGTGCCAAGTGCATGTCCCCGTGTCGTTGGCACTTATCGCATTTTTTCATGTGCTCTTTCGCATCGTGTTGCATGGTGGGCCAGTAGTATCCTGCTCGCAGGGCCTTCCAAGTGAGGGATCTTCCTCCGAGGTGTTGAGCGTTTATTCCTTCGTGGATTTCGCGCAGCACGTGGGGGACCTTGGATTCTTCGACACATTTCAAGAGGGGAGTGGAGAATCCTCGTCGATAGAGCTTGTCTTCGACCAAGAAGTAGAAGCAAGTCTTGCATTTTGTAACACTGACCTTTTTCTTGTCGGGGGTAGTTCTCCCGAGGTGAGGGAGTTGTACACCGGGGTCATCCAGCTGTCGCTGTCCCCAATGGCGTTCACGTCGAGTGGCGCAAAGAGTTTCTCGATGCTTGGTTGAGAAAGCACCTCCTGGATGACGGACTTGTTTTCACCCTTCTTCTTCGTGTTTGCGAGATTCAACAGGATGTCTGCCCGGGTGTTGTGTTCGCGAGGAACATGCTTTACTTCCACAGAGTCGAACTTTTTCATCCTCTCTTTGACTAGGGCCAAGTATTCAACGAGATTGTTGTTTTTGGGTTGGTATTCCTTCCGCACCTGAGAGGCGATGAGCTGAGAATCAGTAAAGATCTTCACCTCATTCGCACCTAGATCCTCGGCCAAACGTAGCCCCACGAGGAAGGCTTCATACTCGGCTTGGTTGTTCAAGGTCGGGAAGGATAGTACGAGGGAAACTTCGATCAGAAAGCCTTCTTTGTTATCGAGAATGATGATCGCACCGCTTCTTGTCAAACTGGATGCCCCGTCCACGTAGATGGTCCACCTATGGGCTCTGCTCGTCGGGGAGATCGACACAATCAACTCTGCCACGAAATCGGCTAGCACTTGAGCTTTGAGGGTTTTCATGCTTTCATACTGGAAGTTGAACTCAGAGAATTAGAGTGACCACTTTAGCATCCTACCGGCCATATCGGGATGGTCGAGCAGTTGCTTTACGGGCAGGTCAGTCCGCATCACAATCGTGTGAGGTAGGAAGTAATGTCGTAGCCTTCTGACCGCATTGATGAGGGCCAGAGCCACTTTTTCGATCTGCTGATATCTAAGCTCGGGGCCTTGTAAGGCTTTACTGGTGAAGTATATAGGCTTTTTCCCTTTGGGGGTTTCGCGAATGAGCGATGCGCTGACAGCCTCAGTTGTGATGACGAGATAGAGGTATAAAGTCTCCCTTTTTCTGGTCGTAAGGACTGGAGGTTGTGAAATAAATTATTTGAGATAGAGGAGAACTTGCTCAAATTCCTCAGTCCATTCAAACTTCGCTTCCTTGTGTAGAAGTTTGAAAAATGGAAGCGTGTGTTGGGAAGACTTAGCTACGAAGCGAGACAGCGAGTTGAGCATCCCGTTCAGGGATTGGATCGATTTCTTCGAGCTCAGTGTTGGGAAATCGAGGAAAGCCCTGCACTTGTCGGGGTTTTCCTCGATTCCCCGTTCTGTCAGGTAGAAGCCGAGGAATTTTCCTGCTCGGATGCCGAAGGTGCACTTCTCCGGATTGAAACTCATCCTACATCGCCTCGCCTTATCGAAGACCCTTTTGAGAAGAAGAGTGTGGTTGGTTTCTTCTCGAGATTTCACGATCATGTCATCCATGTAAACCTCGCGCATGTCCCCGATCTCACCCCGGAAGACCTTGTTCATTATCCGTTGGTAAGTAGCACCGGCGTTTTTCAGGCCGAAGAGCATTACGTTGTAGTAATAGTTTCCAGATCTGTCATGAAAGTCATGTATTACTTGTCTGCTTTCGCCATGGGGATTTGGTTGTACCCCGAGTACGCGTCCATGAACAACAATAGCGTAAAACCCGCAGAATTGTCGACCAATTTGTCGATGTTAGGCAAAGGATATGCATCTTTGGGGAAAACCCTATTAAGATCAGTATAGTCAACACACATTCGCCACTTTCCATTAGATTTCTTAATGTGTATAACATTATACAACCAGGTTGTGTACTAGACTTCAGAAATAAAATTTGCCTCGAGGAGGTCTTTTACAGCTAATTCAGCAGCCTCCGCTTTTTAGAGAGACTGCATACGCCTACGTTGTATTACGACCCTAGCAGTCGGATTTATGGTCAGCTGATGGCAGGCTACGTCTGTGTCAAGCCCGGGCATCTCCGCAGCCCTCCACGCGAACAAGTCAGTATTCTCCATGAGGCAGGCCTTCAGTTGCTTCATTTCCAAGTTGGGGAGTCTCGTGTCAATCTTCACGCTTCTGTCTGGATCGTCGCCGAAGGTGATGAGCTCGAACTTGCCATCTGGAATGGGGTGCATGGGATGGAGAGGCTGCCCATTGCTACCAGATGCTGGAGAAGCGTCATCTGCTGCTTCGTTTTGCTCCTGTTTCCTGACGAAGCGGCTATCGAGGTCGACCGAGTTGACGCGAGGCAACGCCTTCTGCTCCTCGGAACGGGCTAGCTTGCTGGCAGTCTTGGGAGTAATATTGATCGAGTTCATCCCCTTTGTGGCCACTTCGAAGCATCTTCTCGCGGGTTCAATGTCCCCGTGAAAAGTGACGACACGACCCCTGGTCGTATAGTACTTTATCTTCAAGTGGACCGTGGAGGGTACAGGGGTCAGCTCAGCCAAAGTTGGTCTTCCAATAATGCATTGATACAGAGGCGGGTAATTTATTACCAGGAAACGGACCTTGGCCTGTCTGGAGGTCTCCTCGGAACAGAAAGTGACGAGCAACTCAACATAGCCCCACGGCCTCGTATTTGTGCCATTGAAGTCTTGCAAGTCGGAGCCTACGTATGGCGTCAAATGCCTCTCGTCGAGCTGGAGAATGGTGAACAGATGAGCATACATAATGTCGACGGAGCTCCCTTGGTCGACCAGGATGCGATGGACGTCGAAGTTTGTCATCTGCGCTCTGATGATCAAAGGAATGCTGGAGTTGGGAGAATCACCTGGCAACTCCTCGAGGTAGAAGGTGATGAGATTTGATTTTACCTGGAATCTGTCAAGGGTTGAACTTTGGTTCGAGCACGCGTCGATCAGCTCGTCAAACTTCCGTTTCACCGAACCCACGGTGAGCTTGTTGAATCCTCCGTCGGATATGACCATGGTGGAGGGAAAGTTCTACCAAGTGCTGTGAGCGGACATGGGTGTGTCGGTCTCGTCGGGGACGTAGAAGTCCTTCGGTCGAGAGACATACATGGCGACTTGTAAACCAGCGTCGTCGGAGGGAGGTGTTTCCTCCTCGACCTTCTTCGCCTCGCGGACGGCATGTCGAGGAGTTTCACTCCTCTTGACGTATTGTATCAAGCGTCCCTCCTTGATCAGTATTTCAATTGCATTCTTGAGGTGGATGCAGTCTTCTGTGCCATGTCTGTGGCTCCTGTGGAGTCGGAAGTACTTAGATTTGTCAAAGTTCGGCTTGGGGTGTCGGTTTGGGGAAACGAACCCCATTCTGTTGGAAATCCGAGTTTATACACTTGGCCAGGATGTGGTCGCGGGGAGCGGTCAGCAACGTATACTCAACGAAACGGCCTGCTAGTCCCCTGTGTTCGCGGGGGTCGTGGGGCTTATCGTCTCTTCTTTTCTCCCCGCCACGTCGAGGAGCCACCGAGTCGTCGTACTTCGAGACCTTGGTGTTCTCTCGGTTCCGCGAGTCGCGGGCATTGTTGGCGGCCTCTTTCTCCTCGTATTGGATGTAGGCCTGGGCTTTGAGGAGGATGTCATCCAACGAATAGGGTGTCTCAATGCCCACTGCTTTGGCGAAGTTGCTACGGGGACGCAGCCCTCGCTCGAGCAGGTATCTCTTCATTTGTTCAGTCATGGTGATCTGAACAGCCTCTCGATTGAACATCTCTATGTAGTCCCGGAGAGATTCGTTCTTCCCTTGAATGATGGCCTCAAGTGACGCCTCAAATTTTGGGTGTCGTCGAGAAGCGGTGAAGTGCCTGGTGAAATGCGTCTTCAGATCTCTCCGAGAGGTGATGGACTCAGAATCGAGGCTCTTGTACCATGCTATGGCACCCTTCCTTAGAGTTGTGGGGGAGAGTCGCCACTTGATTGCGCCCTTGACATTGCGGTAGAAGAGCATCACATTAATGTTCTCGATGTGATCGTCTAGATCCGTCATGCCATCGTAGATAGCCAGAGGCGGTGGTTTCTTCATCCCAACGGGGAGGGGAGTCTCCGTAATTGCCCGGGACAGTGTACTGCGGGGGTCGTCTTCGTCACTTCAAAGCGATGAGTGCGACGAGGAGTGGTCGTACCAAGGGCTTCTGCCGCAGCGCGGCGAGTTTCTTGGTCGACCCTTTGCCTTCTCCAGCTGCCCGCCGGCTTTATTCCTTTTGGGAGCCGGGGAGTGTCGCTCTTTGCGGGAAGGAGTGCGATCCCGCTTCTGGGTAATCGCGTGTTGTGGCCTCTCTAGCTGCGGCCGAAGTCCGGATTGTCGCGGGGAAGGCTTTGAGACTCATCTCGTTGGTGTCTCCGCGGGGAGAGTGTGGACGGGTGTCTCGTCGTCGTGGGGACGGGCTATGAGGTTCTGGTCGTCGGTGTCTCCGCGAGGGAGAGTGTGACTGACGGTCCTTCTCTAGCATTCCAATCCTTTCATTCTGTTGAAAGATCATGAAATTGGTTTGGTTGATAGCAGCGAACAGGGCCACCGTGGTAGGATCAGCGCTAGGTGGTACGGGAATTGGTTGAAAAACTCCCGGATTCTCAAAGTGCTAGTGCTGGATGGCGTTGTAGGTTGCATCGTCAGAGGAGGGAGAAGCAGTGAATCCGTCTTTGGGGTCACCTTCTTCAACAACGGTAGTTCCGTTGTTGTCGTGGTCACCGCCGGTAGTGTAAGTTGTTTTGGGAACGTGATCGTCGGCGTGTTGATCGGCCATGCTAATTAGTAAGTATTTGAGAAGTTGCTTTGGTCTTTAAGTTTCAGTGAAAGAAAAGAGGGAGGAGCAAAGATTTCCCACAGACGGCGTCATTGATCTTACCGGTGGTGGAGAAGAGGAGGGGTGTACATGCAAGACACTCTGATGCCAAAGTGAGGTTCAGAGTGAAATAGAGGTAATGCAAGTACAGAAAGCGAGTATGAATTAGAATACCTGACCCTCTTGTGAAGCAGAGTATTTATAATGTGCTCCCAGCGCTGGGCCAACGGTTATCTGTAGTGGGCTGGATCATGAGGCTCATTACGAATAACTGCCAGGATCCTACGTGGGAGTAGGGAAGACCAGGACGTGGTCTTCGTCTTAGGTCAACTGCTCCGCGGAAGGTGCGGGTTCAGTTGGTGACGTGTCCCCGCGTAGGGAGCACGTGGAGTATGTGGGGAAGACAGGTGAGGAACGTTTCCTCCCGCGGGATGGTGGATTGGGCCTTTGTGTTTGGCCCTCCCCGACGAGGAGTTGGGTTCGGTCGTGCCCGACGGTGGGCCAGACCCTAGCCCAATCCAGAACAAATTCAATACACATAAATTTATATTCTTAAAAACATCCAATAAGAGAGAAAATTTTAAATTTATTTTAAAAATAATTTTTTTAATTGAAATCCTGAGATGGGATAGTTGTCCTGTGGAGAAGAAAGAAAATTTTATTTTTATTTTTTAATTAATAAAAACATTGTAAATAACTATGTGTATAATTACATATGATTATTTATATCTACGAATTTTCTTATTTTTATACTACTTATTAACGGTGTATACTTGCACTTCCAACTATTGACACCTAAAGCATACTTATTTGGAGGATAATGGAACTTTACCATTCATCATCTCCTCTATTTTTGAATCTAACTTATAAGGAATTAATTATGTGTGTATTTAATAGACATTAGAAAAGGAGTGAGATGAAAAATGCATGATACTGAAGGGATTAGTCTCGGTATCAGCATGCACAAGCTTTGTTGGAAGAGAATTCTAAGAAAATAAATTAAGAGTAAAGGAGATTGAATTCCATCAACAACGATGTGATTAAGAAAGGAATTATTAAGTGGCTGGATGGTGGTGTCATTTACCCATATCAAATAATGCATGAGTTAATTAAGTTAAATGTGTACCGACAAGGGAGGGGTAAATGTAGTCAAAAATAAGAAAAATAAATAAATCGTTTCAACTAAAATTATTTGAGGTAGGAGAGTTTGATTGGACTACATAAAATTAAACAATGCCATTATAAAGGATCACTTTCCTTTTCTCTTGATTGATCATATGTTGGATAAATTGGCAGGAACAAATTTTATTGCTTTCTAAATTGTAACTTCACTACTAAAAAAAACTATGTTTTCATGCGGATTTACTTGTGAATTGACAAAAAATTTGTAGGTAACGTGTTACCTGCGGTTTTTCCTGTCGTTTTGTGAGGTAATTATTTTAGCCGGAAACCCGCAGGTGAATTCGCAAAAAAATATCCGCAGGAACCTCAAATTGCAGGTAAATCCGCAGATAAGACCACAGGTAATTAAAGTTTTACCAGAAAAAGTCACCACAAATTTAAAACCCAATAGTAATTTCTTTCTCAGATTATTAATTTAACTATTAATTGTGTTTAATTCATAACAATAATATACAAATAAAAATCTAATTTGAATAAGATAAATCAAAACTATCACATTCAAATTTTTAAAGCATCCAAGTTATTAAATATTACTATAAAGTCAATAACAAATACTTCTAGAGTTACATTATTAAAAATGACACAACCAAGCTACTAATAATCATTTGTCCAATCAAGTTAATAAGAAAAAAACAATCCAAATTTCAGACAAGTTAACGAGAAAAAATAATCCATATCAAAATTCACTACTAATGTGTTCACTAATGTATTCATCTGATTCATCAACACCATCTTTATTTGGGTGATCAGTTTCATTATTGGCATAGGGTGGATGAGAAGAAGATGCAACAATCCTAAATGATTCATTAACAATGAAAGTTTATTGTTCGTTTCAATCATCTCTTTTTCTTGTCGTTGCAATTGTTGTTTTATCTCTAACTTCTATTGTTCTTGTCTTTGCAATGATGCATTGAGAGCATGGACTTGACTTCTAAAATCATCGACCTCTTCAGAGTTACTCAAAAGACTTGGTTGAGTTAATAATGGAACCAAAGTCTTGGCAACGGTTCCAAGACCAAATACTCTCTCTTTCTTCTTTCCAAACGACTTCACTCATATATCTAAATCAGGCAGCATTTCAAGAGTAGGTTGACTATCACATTTACCCTCTCCTTAAACAGTTGAATTTTGAGAAGAAATCTTCTACTTTTTTCCATTCAAATTCATCCTAAATGAAAATTTAAAACATATAACAAAGAATTAAAATTTTACCGACATAACAATAAGTTTCATCTCATATGAATCAAAAAACAACTCATAAGATTTTACAGACTTAACAATAAGCTTCATCTCATAGTAATTTTTTATTTTGTTGTTGAAGATTTAACATATATTGTTAGACTAATATATAAAGCTAATATGCAACATCAGTGGCCTTGATCGATATAAAGCCAGGAAGAAACTGTGGGCAGAACTTGAGGAGACAGGGTTAGTTGTGAAAAAGGAACCACACACTTTACTAGTTCCCCGACCTCGGCGTGGCGGAGAAGTGAGACAGCATTTTCTTTAGGGGTGTGCAAAAAAAACTAGTTCACAAGAACCAATTTTAAAAATATGGTGCACCTATTTTAAATGTCCATATTATTTTGATTAAAACTTATCCATATCCATTTTATTAAAACCTCAAAAAACCAATACCCACTTTTTAAAACCAATATACTCTTCACCTTGTCTCTAATTCATGGTCAAAAATTAACGATATGATATATTGTAGATATCAAGACAACACTTAGCTACACATTAGTGCATTGCGACTAATTTTGCTTATGGTCTTCATTAATCCTCTCTCAAGTTGAAATCTCCTTCTTTTTTTTAATCATGGCTCTCAATTTCTGACATACAAAATTTTTAAAAATAACCAAAATAATAAACATTTGAGTAAAGTAAAATAAATTTGTAATTCATATTTAATTTCCTCAATTGAAATCTAACACAATGTTTTAACAATTTCTTAATATATTTGTTTCATAATTGTTAGTTATTAATTCAATTTAATATTTTGATGATCTATCTCATTTTATGCATTTAAAAAAATTCTTTAGTAAAAATATTTAGATTTTCAAGTTACAGTGCATTTTTGTTTTGTTATGATTTGTTATTATGTGTTTTTGTCCTTTCTTATTATTTCTATTGATTCTATATTCTTTCAAAAATTAAACTATCGTTGATCGGATTTCGTAAATATCATAATTGAGATTTAAGATCTACCAACATCGAGAGGTTATTGATTTCAAAAATGGATTTAAAACTGATCGTGGAGGCTGGATCAGATCCTTAGAAGTGGGCCACCAAGTGCGTCTGGGATGCTGGTCGTATGGAGAGAAGGGGGTGTACCTGCAAGGTACTCCGACGCTTAAGTAAGAAAGGGTCAGAGAAAAGGGGCAAGTACAAGGTATTAGTTCGTAGGGTGAATATTGGATACCTGACCCTCTCGAGCGAGAGGGTTTATATAGAGCCCCGAGCACGTGGCCAACGGTCCTCTTTTCGGGACGAAATAACTGTTTTCCCGAAGAATAGTAACTACACAAACTAGCCGTTATGTCGGGCATAGGCATAGTTTCGGGCACCTGCCCATAGCTGTTCGGGGAGTGGATGAGCCGTGCGTAACGGGCATCGTTTTCGGGGAGGAGAGATGCAGTCCCTGCCCGGTCGGAAGGGCAGAAAGGTAACTTTTGTCCCTTTGTGGATTGGACTTAGGCAATTTGGGTCGCTTTGGAGTAGAAGCGCATTGGGCCATGTCTAGCCATTGGTCAAGTCTAGAACAGGAGCCCCCCAAGTCATTGCGCCCAAGCATGAGAGTGATGACTTAAGGGCAGTTTGTTGCTCCGGGGAGCTAGCATGGAGTCGTTGTTTGAAGACGAGGAGGATTGTCTCAATGCGCTTGTGACCCCTGTTGTCCGTGAGATTCGTGGTCGTGACCTTGTTGCCCGGTGTTCGGGGAGACTAATGGTCAGACAGAATTGGAAACGTTGGGATGCCACGTATGCCTGGAGCTCCGTGTAGCAGTTACTAGGCAATGATGGCTAGTGGATAGCCATCATGGCCTACGAGCGCGTGTTCGCACGTGCCCCTTTGTATAAAAAGGGGAAAATCATTCCATTTGGGACTTTTTGCTCTGATTTGTCTTTGTTTCCTTCAGCATTCCTGCCCGTTGCCACCGTCTGCTTACTCCGACCACCGCTCCAAGCTTCGAGCAGCCACTTTCATCTTCTTAAATCAAGTTTTCTGATTATGTGCTTGTTTTACTCCTTTTTGTCGTCAATGGTAGATTGCATGTGGTTAGGGCTAGGTTTAGAAGACGAAATAGGTGAATTTCCGGTGATTGTTGGTGGTGGACGGTGGTTGTGCCATTTTTCCACTTTCGACATGTCGTCGGATGTGTTAGTATGTTCCAGCGAGGAAGGCGGTTTATGGTGTTGCCGTGACAGCTATGCATGTGTGACCGTCGTGTCTGTCCTTCTTCTGAGTGGGTGATGAGTTTTCCGGTAGAACACTCCCAGATTCCGGTGGAGCTTTGCGACTTCCGGCGAAGCTTTGAACGGAAACTGGGTACGAGTACGAGGAAGCTCCTCTCTTAGGGATGGTTTGTTTCGAGCGTCTCCTCGCGGGGAGGTTTCAGTTTTCCTTTTGATGTTAGGGCTTAGGCCGGGGACGTTGTCCTTAGCCCTTTGCGCGCCCTTTCAATTGACTTAGCGGTGGAAGGGTGGATTTGATTTGTTGTCGAATTCACTTTATTATCTGCTTTTAAGGTGATTGTTATGGCGACGGGGCCAGATAGAGAGGTTATCATAGATACGTCTGAGGAAGAAACAGGCTCCGAGGACAATAGTAATTCGACGGCTTCGAGTTCCTCTAGTGATGTTGGAGAGGAAGAGGAGCTGGACGACATGGACGAGGACATCGTCGTGGACTCCATCGAGGAGTGGGAGGTGGCCGAACCCGCTGAGCATGTGTCTACTTTTGCGAAGTATTTAGGGGACGTTTTTACGGAGGTTGGACCGGAGGGAGAGTGGAAGGTGCACTTCCCTTCCGTGGATGAGCGGGTCTGCACAAACTTCGGGGACCGTTTCACGATATATGAATATGCTTTTAAGGAGTTGGGTCTGAGGTTTCCGTTCACTGATTTTCAGCAGTCAGTGTTCGTGCATTTGAAATTGGCCCCCACGTAACTGCATCCTAACTCGTTGGCCTTCATTCGGGCGTTCGAACTGGTATGCGAGCATCTCTCCATAGGGGTTACTCTCCCTCTGTTCTTCATTGTCTTCCATCTTCAAAGGCAGCTATCGGGGAGGAAGTACGGTTGGGTGTCTTTGAAGCAGCCCCGCAAGTTGTTTAAGCCATTCTCGGAGTCGATACGGACGTTCAAAGAGCGGTATTATGTCATCGAGACCTTGTCCGAAGCTGCCCAGGATAGCACATACGTCTGGGAGATCGAAGTTGACGAGGATGGGAATGACCTGCGCGATGAGGATGGGAAGTTTATTGGGCAGAGAATTTATAAGTTCCCCATCAATTGGACGCCCGATCATTTCGCTAAGAGGCCCAGTGGCTATGTTCTCCAACCGAGCGAACTACGCGGGCAGGACGTCGTGGCGTAAGATGTGTTGGTGAAGTGGGTCAACTCCTTCCGGCTTGCTGAGTGCTGGACGAGCAACGGTAATCCGGTCTTCGAGGAGGACAGAAGTCAGAGGGTTGAGCGTCGATTTATCAACATTAAGGCACTGTTGGAGTGTAAGACTCCCGAGGATGTCGAGAAGCTGCTTGGTAGTCTTAGTTATTTAGATTTGTTTGCGCTGTTTCTTTTCCTCGTATCTAACATGCTCGTATTTTGTTTGTGCAGGTAAGATGCCTCAGGCCCTTGACAGGGTTGTGAGGAACGCTCTTGCGAGGAACAAGGCCGGATCAGTTCCTCCGAAGTCTCAGTTTGTTGCCGCTCGTGTTCCTCCTCCGGCGCGGTCCTCTGCGGGAACCTCTTCCTCTCCTACTCCTGCTCCCCGGGGGTCTCCTCTTCCTTTGACCGGTCGATCCAAGTGGCCAAGGGTTACTGACGCTGTGGACCTCACTCGGGTGGCTGAGAAAGGGAAGTTCGAGCTTCCTCCTTGTATCCTTGATAGGTGGTTTTTCGAGGGAAACTCTTTGGTCGTGCCCCGGGCGGAATCTCTTCGCTTGGAAAGTATGGATCGCCCGAGCAAGAGGTCGTTGGTGGCTCAAGACGCTTCTGCCTTGGTCAAGATGTTGGAGATGGCAGTCGTTTATGCTGAGGGGGACTCTGCAACTGAGACCGAACTTAATGTTGTTCGTGCTACCATGGCGTCCCTCAAAGAAGACGTCAAGGGTGTCGATGATGCTCGAAAGAAGGCCGAGGAGGAGGTAGCTCGGTTGAAGAAGGAGAACTCCACGCTGGCGGCGGAGAAGAAAGTTGTTGAGGAGCTGGTCCAGCGGCTGAGGGCGGCCAATGCCCCGGGTGACGATGAGCTGGAAGATGTGAAGGAATTGAAGATGAGATCCGAGCTGGTTGCCCGTTTGCTGACGGCCGAGGACGATGGTATTGTCGTCACTGAGGAGTCTTTCAGGAACGCCGTGGCTCAACTGCGGGTGGTGAACCCTGAGCTTGACTTTTCTGTCGAGGGTACCCACTATCTGGCGCACGTTGAGGATGGCCGGATCATTATGCCCGATGCTCTCCTTGAAGGGAATAATGAGGATCAGCCCGCAGAGGACCAGGGGCCTCAGCCCGAGCTTGCCGAGCACGTGGATGAGTGAGAAGTTTGTGTTTTTGATGTTGTTGTAATCTATCCGGCCTGCGTGCCGAGTAATTGCTTATAATTTATTTTTTGGGGGGCATGGCCCCCGTTTGATGTAACTCAGTACAATCGTGGTCCTTGTGGCCACTTATTATGTTAAATTATTATGTGTTTGATTCTGTTATCTGCATGAATTTACTTGCTTTTATTTTTTGCTATGTGTTGTACTCATGCTCGTTGTGAATGTATGTCTGCCCGTGATTGGGAGTATTTTACTTGTGCAAATATTTAAGGGGGATTGCTCGTTGTAGATGTGTTCGGCAATGAGGGGAACTGGTCGAACGGCCGGGGAATATCCTGGCGGGGGTGCGGAGCTCGGGTCGCGTTTGAGGCCTGAGTTCGCGGTGTGAACGTCCCATCGCGAGCTGGGGTTCTGCCAGTCATGGTACTTTGACGACAGCGATGCTCGATCGAGGACCACTGTCGAGCAGTTACCCGGCTCGTTGCTGAGCGGGGTTCTGCTTTATTAGTATGTGACCCTTGTACCTAGACGTGCATAGTGGTCGGTAGCTGACGTTCATCGTCTCGACGGGTCGAACCGAGAATTTAGCTGTAGTATTTTCTTATCTTTTCAGCGTTCCATGGTCGAGCAAGTTCTTCCCCGGTGAGATGTTCTAGGTAGTAGGCCTCATTTTTCGTTTTTGCTCGGACGCGATAGGGTCCTTCCCAGTTGGCTGCTAGTTTGCCTTCGCGAGAGTCTTTGTGGTTTCTTCTTAGAACAAGGCTTCCCACGTCGAACTCTCGTCGTATCACCTTGGCGTTGTGCCTGATGGTAATTTTTTGTTTTAGTGAGGCTTCGCGGAGGGCTGCCCCGGTTCGGATTTCCTCGACGAGGTCGAGTTCTTCTCTCAACAATTCGTCGTTCATCTCCTCGTCTAGGGGCGACTTTGTCCGCCTGGAGGGCACATGAACTTCGACGGGGATTACAGTCTCGGTCCCGTATGCTAGACGGAAAGGTGTTTCCCCGGTCGTTGAGTGTGGAGTTGTGCGGTATGCCCACAGTACGCTGTGCAGTTCCTCGACCCATGCCTTCTTTGTTTCGTCCAGCCTTCGCTTGAGGCCTTGAAGGATGACTCGGTTTGCTGCTTCAGCCTGTCCATTTGTTTGACGGTGCTCTACGGATGCGAAGTGCTGCTTCGTGCCCAGTTGGGCGACGAAGTCTTGGAACTTCCTGTCTGTGAATTGCATCCCATTGTCCATTACTATCGCTTGGGGGATGCCGAAACGTGCAAGGATGTTTCGTTTGTAGAAACGTAGGATGTTGAGGGCAATTATCTTGGCTAGAGCCTCCTCTTCTATCCATTTTGTGAAGTAGTCTACGCCCACTATTAGGTATTTGTTTTGACTTGATCCTACCACGAAGGGTCCTAGGATGTCTAGGCCCCACCAGGCGAATGGCCACGGGGAGGACATAGCCTTGAGCTCGTTAGGCGGAGCCAGGTGCATGTCCTCGTGTCGTTGGCATTTATCGTATTTCTTCACGTGTACTTTTGCGTCGTTTTGCATGGTCGGCCAATAGTATCCTGCTCGGAGAGCCTTTCGTGCAAGGGATCTTCCGCCGAGATGTTGAGGTTGATCCCCTCGTGGATTTCGCGCAGGATGTACGCGACCATTTCCTCCTCGACACATTTGAGAAGCGGAATGGAGAATCCCCGCCTGTAGAGTTTATCTTCAACCAAGACGTAAGAGCAGGTTCTTCGCCTAATTGTGTTGGCCTCCTTTAGATCGGACAAAAGTTCGTCTTTGGCGAGATAGTTGTAGACGGGGGTCATCCAGCAGTTGTTGTCGCCGATCACCTGCACGTCGAGTGTCAGGGAGGCCTTCTCGGTGCTGGGTCGAGGAAGTACTTCCTGTATGACGGATTTGTTTCCGCCTTTCTTCTGTGTGCTGGCTAGTTTGGATAGCACGTCTGCTTGCACGTTATGTTCGCGGGGAACATGTTTCACTTCCACTGTTGTGAACTTGGCCATCTCCTTTTTGACCAGGGCCAAGTATTCGGTCAGGTTGTCGTTTTTGGCTTGATATTCTCCCCGTACCTGGAGGGCCACGAGTTGTGAGTATGTGCAGATGACGACTTCTTCTGCGCCCAGGTCCTCGGCCAGGCGTAGCCCAGCGAGGAAGGCTTCGTATTCAGCCTGGTTGTTGGAGGTTGGGAAGGACAGGGTGAGTGATACTTCAACGATGGTTCCTTCGTTGCTTTCCAGTATGATGTCCGCACCGCTTCCTGCTGGGCTGGAGGCACCGTCCACAAAAATGGTCCATTTGCGTGCTTCGTTCACGGGGGAGTCTGCGAATGTCATTTATGCGACAAATTCTGCCAGAGCCTGGGCTTTGAGAGCTTTCCTGCTTTCGTATTGGATGTCAAATTCGGACAGTTCCAGCGACCATTTGAGCATTCGACCGACCATGTCTGGTCGTCCTAGTAGCTGCTTTATTGGTTGATCTGTTCGAATCACGATCTTGTGAGCTAGGAAGTAGTGTCTTAATCTTCTGGCTGCGTTGATGAGGGCCAGTGCGACTTTCTTTATTTGTTGGTATCTTAACTCTGGTCCTTGCAGTGCTTTGCGCGTGAAATATATGGGTTTCTGCCTGTCAGGTGTCTCGCGGATGAGAGCGGCGCTCACTGCTTCGGTTGCTACGGCGAGGAACAGGTACAACGTTTCGCCATTGTCCGGGCGAGAGAGGACCGGTGGCTCTGAGAGTGCTCGTTTTAGATGGAGAAGGGCCTTGTCACACTCCTCGGTCCATTCGAATGCTGCCTCTTTGCGGAGGAGTTTGAAGAATGGTAGGGCGTGCTGGGCGGACTTAGCCACGAAACAAGATAGTGACGTGAGCATCTCGTTGAGGGACTTGATGGATTTTTTGGACTTAGGCGTAGGAAACTCGGAGAATGCTCGGCATTTATCGGGATTGGCTTCGATTCCTCGTTCCGTTAAGTAGAAGCTGAGGAATTTGCCCGCTCGGACACCGAACGTGCACTTCTTCGGGTTAAAACGCATTTTGTATTTCCGGGCTTGTTCGAAGACCTTTCTCAAATGGGCAGTATGATCGGTTTCCTCGTGGGATTTCACGATCATGTCGTCCATGTAGACTTCGAGCATGTCGCCGATTTCTCCCCGGAATACTTTGTTCATCATTCTTTGGTAGGTTGCTCCGGCGTTCTTCAGGCCGAAGGGCATTACGTTGTAGTAATAGTTGCCCGATTCGGTCATCAAGGTCGTGTATTTTTTGTCGGCCATTGCCATTGGAATTTGATTATAGCCCGAGTAGGCGTCCATGAACAATAAAAGTTTAAAACCGGCATAATTATCAAAAATTTTATCAATATTGGGGAGGGGGTAGGCATCCTTCGGGCATGCCTTATTGAGTTCGGTGTAATCAATGCACATGCGCCATTTTCCATTAGATTTTTTAACTAGTACAACGTTGGACAGCCAAGTGGTGTACTTGGCCTCCGAAATAAATTTGGCCTCGAGGAGGTCCTTTACAGCTTTTTCAACAGCCTCCGTTTTCTCCGGAGACTGCTTTCTCCTACGTTGTGCTACGGCCTTGACGGCCGGGTCAATTGTCAGCTGGTGGCAAGCGACGGACGGATCCAAGCCGGGCATTTCGACGGCGCTCCATGCGAAGAGGTCGGCATTCTCACGGAGGCATGCTTTGAGTTGCTTCCTCGCGATGTCGGGCAGGTCTGCTCCAATCTTCACTCCCCGCTGAGGGTCGTCGCCGAATAGAACGATCTCGAAGTTGCCATTTGGGATTGGGCGCATCGGATGGGAGCTGCTGCTGGACGATGTGGATGGGTTGGCTGAAGTTTCTCGTTCCCCCTGCTGGTCTTCTTCTTGGAAGCGACTGTCGAGGTCGATGGAGTCGACCTGGGGAAGAGGCTTGGCCTCCTCGGAGCTGCTTGGCAATGCTGGCTTGCCCAACCTTTTGGCTTGGACACAATGGCGTTGAGCCCTTTTGTAGCTGCCTCGAAACATCGTCGTGCAGCTTCGATGTCGCCGTGGAGGGTGGCGACCATCCCTATTAAAGTGTAATACTTCATCTTCAGGTGGACTGTTGAAGGCACTGCTACCAACTCGGCCAGAGTTGGCCTTCCGAATATGCACTAGTAAAGCGACGGGCAATCGATCACCAGAAATTGTACCTTGACAAATCTGGCTGTCTCAACTGATCCGAAGGTTACGATCAGTTCGACGTAGCCTCATGGCTTGGTCACTGATCCATTGAATCCCTGTAAATCAGACCCTACATATGAGGTAAGGTGTGATTCGTCCAGCTGAAATGTTGAAAACAACTGGGAGTACATGATGTCGACCGAGCTGCCCTGGTCGACGAGGATTCTGCGAACGTCGAAGTTCGCCATTCGGGCTCTGACGAGCAAAGGTATGCTCGAGTTCGGGGATCCGCCGAGGAGCTCTTCCCGGTAGAAGGAGATGGGGACGGAGCCCTTCTGGGCCTGATCAAGCGTGGTCACTTTATTGGAGCTCGTTTTGATCAGATGCTCGAATTTGCGTTTCACGGAGCCCACAGTGACTTTGTTGAAGCCCCCGCCATAGATGACCATGGCGGAGGGAAAAGTCTCCCACGTACTGTGGGCCGCGAAATAAGCAGGGGTGCTGAGCCCGTCGGAGACGTAGAAGTCCTCAGGTCGTGATATGGACATAGCGATCTGTATGTTGGCGTCTTCCGAGGAGGGTACTTCCTCCTCTATCTTCTTGGACTCCTGGGCGTCCTACCGAGGAGTGTTCTTCTTCTTCGCGAACTGTTTCAGGTGGCCGTCCCTGATCAGTATCTCAATGGCATCCTTCAGGTGGATGCAGTCCTCTGTAGTGTGGTCGTGACTCTTGTGGAAACGGCAGTATTTTGATTTGTCCAAGTTTGGTCTGGCTGGCAGTTGTTTGAGGAAGCGGACCCCTGCCTGCTTGAACTCCGAATTGGCACATTCGGACAATATTTTCTCCCTGGAGACGGTCGGGGGGGTGTAGTCATGGAAACGCCCGGAGGATCCCTTGCTGTCGCGGGAGTCCCAGGGACGGTCCTCGCGCCTCCGTTCACCCCGACGAGATGTCGAGGCTTCCTCTCCTCTGGAGGTCCGAGCATTCTCTTGATGGCGTGATGCTCGGACGTTGTTGGCCGCAACCTTCTCTTCATACTGAATGTGCGATTGGGCTTTGAGGAGGAGGGCGTCTAAGTTCCTCGGTGGTGCGAGGCCAATGGCTTTAGAAAACTCAGAGCCCGGGCGGAGCCCTTGCTCGAGCAGAAACTTCTTTATTTCGTCCGTTGTAGGGACTTGTACTGCTTCCTAGTTGAACCTCTCGATATATGTGCGGAAAGGCTCGTCTTTTCCTTGGATTATGGCCCCAAGGGAGGCCTCGGTCTTGGGGTGACGGCGAGATGCTGTGAAATGCCGCGAGAACATCCTGCCCAGTTATCTCCACGAGGTAATGGACTCCTCGGGCAGCTGCTTGTACCATGTCATCGCTCCCTTTCGGAGTGTGGTAGGAAATAGTCGGCATTTGATGGCGCCTCGTACGCCGCGGTAGTCCAGCAGCGCATCGATGTTCTCGATGTGCTCGTCAGGGTCAGTGGTCCCGTCGTACGTGCCCAATGACGGGGGCTTCTCCAGGCCTTTGGGGAGACGGGTAGCCAAGATCTCCTGGAATAACGGGCCGTAAGGCTCGTCGTCGCTGCTAGAACTGGTGAACGATAGGGACCGAAGGGGACGTTCGCGGCGGCGGTTCCTCCGGGGAGGAGGAGAGCGGTTCCTTCGAGGAGAAGGTGAGCGGTTCCTTCAGGGAGTAGGCGAACGGTTCCTTCAGGGAGAAGTTGAACGGGCCCAGCCTTTAGACTTGACCGGGGGAGATTGCTCGTTCCTTCGAGTCCTCTTGTGGCTGGGAAAGTGTTGGTCACGCGGGGAGATCTGGTCACGCTTCAGGGCTACGCGAGGGTCAGGCTCTTGGCGCAGTCTTCGGTCGATGTCTCTCCGGGGCAGCGGGCTCCTTGATCGTCGCTAGCTCCTACGCGGAGGAGGGGATCTTGGACGGTTGGACTCTTCTAACGCCCCGATCCTCTCGTTCTGCTGCAGGATCAGGGTGTTGGTTTTGTTGATCGCTTCCAGGAGGGCTGTCACGGTCGGGTCGGTGTTGGGCGGAACAGGAACGGGTTGGACGTCAAACGAAGACTGATCGTTGTTGCGATCAGCGGGGGTAGGGGAAGGAGAAGCAGTGGCTCCGTCCCTTAGAAAACGGGCATCTCTGAGGAGAGATGGTTGGCCGTCAACGTCAGATTTGTTGACGGAGAGGATGGTGGTTTGGAGAGCATCCTTGGCACGATCTTGAGAGGCCATGATGATGATGATCTTTGAAAATTGTTTTGATCTTTGGTTTCCGGGAAAGAAAGATGGGGAGAACAATGATTCCCACAGACGGCGCCACTGATCGTGGAGGCTGGATCAGATCCTGTAGAAGTGGGTCACCAAGTGCGTCTAGGATGCTGGTCGTATGGAGAGGAGGGGGTATACCTGCAAGGTACTCCGACGCTCAAGTAAGAAAGGGTCAGAGAAAAGGGGCAAGTACAAAGTATTAGTTCGTAGGGTGAATATTGGATACCTGACCCTCTCGAGCGAGAGGGTTTATATAGAGCCCCCAGCGCGTGGCCAACGGTCCTATTTTCGGGGCGAAATAACCATTTTCCCGAATAATAGGTAACTTCCCAAACTAGTCGTTATGTCGGGCAGGGTGCCCAAAACTAGCCGTTATGTCGGGCATAGGCATAGTTCCGGGCACCTGCCCATAGCTGTTCGGGGAGTGGATGAGCCGTGCGTAACGGGCATCATTTCTGGGGAGGAGCGATGCAGTCCCTGCCCGGTCGGAGGGGTAGAAAGGTAACTTTTGCCCCTTTGTGGATTGGACTTATGCAATTTGGGCCGCTTTGGAGTAGAAGCGGATTGGGCCATGTCTAGCCATTGGTCCAGTCCAGAACAAAAACGATTGGATGGCGTTAGGAAAAGACTGTCTGAATTGAAAAATGAGTTTTAATCAAAACAAGTTTGAGAAAATTTGGTTTTAAAAATAGTCAAACCAAAAACCAATTTTTGGTATAAACCAATTTTGAACCAAACCAATCCAAATATAAATCAGTTTTTAAAAAATAAACCGGTTTTATTAAATTGGTTTTAAGAACCAAAC
The DNA here is from genome assembly GCA_022829125.1 of Lathyrus tuberosus. Taxonomy (NCBI): domain Eukaryota; kingdom Viridiplantae; phylum Streptophyta; class Magnoliopsida; order Fabales; family Fabaceae; genus Lathyrus; species Lathyrus tuberosus. The sequence goes on along the minus strand of JALAZF010000011.1, from coordinate 4,597,753 downwards.
TGAATCATATATTTAGTTTAATTTGGTTTGATTTATGAACCATGCACACTCCTAATTTTCTTAGTTAAATTTTAAAATTATGACTCGGATATTACATTCTGTCTGACTTTTAAATTATGAATTTAATCTCACTTGGTTGAATTGGAATTAAAATCATAAGATTTATTATGATTCATGAAACTAAAATATGACTTTTGAATTATGAATTTAATCTCACTTGGTTGAATTGGAATTAAAATCATAAGATTTATTATGATTCATGAAACTAAAATATGACTTTTGAATTATGAATTTAATCTCACTTGGTTGAATTGGAATTAAAATCATAAGATTTATTATGATTCATGAAACTAAAATATGCATTTGTTCTGTATCATGAGTAATTAATTAGCTATTCCTTACAACAATAATAATATAAATAGATAACTCCTTTCTTTGTCTTAAATTATAAATCACTTTATAAAAAAAATTTATCCTAAATTATAAATCACTTTATATTCTCAATACAATATTCATGACACTTTTCTCAATATGCCCTCACTTATTTATTAATTTTTATTCTTTCAACTCTTTTAATTCAATATTCATGACACTTTTCATAATCACTTTATATTCTCAATACAATATTCATGACACTTTTCTCAATATGCCCTCACTTATTTATTAATTTTTATTCTTTCAACTCTTTTAATTCAATATTCATGACACTTTTCTCAATATGCCCTCACTTATTTATTAATTTTTATTCTTTCAACTCTTTTAATGTTTCTCTCTTGTATAATTATAAGACATTACTGTAAAATTATATATAATTTGTCTTTTCCCTAAAATAATAATTAAGTTTTTTAATTTGTGTAAAATGGTCATAACATTTTATAATTTGGGATAATTTGGGACTGAGGTATATATCTTATAATAACTTATAGGGTTAATGAAGTTTTTGGTCCTCATAAATATCTCAATTTTACTTTTAGTCTCTCCAAAAATTTCCTTTAAAGAATGGTCCTCATAAAATTTTTAATTTTAACTTTTGGTCCCTCCTGCCAATTAGCGACGGTTTTTACAACTTAGAGACAGAATTAACAACGGTTTTAGCCGATTTTAGTGACGATTTTTTATTTAGCGACGGAAATGGCGACGGTTTTAATGACGATTTTGGCAGGAGGGACCAAAAGTTATAATTAAAAATTTTATGAGAACCATTATTTAAAGGAAATTTTTAAAGGAACTAAGTGAAATATGAGATATTTAGGAGGACTAAAAACTTCATTAACCCTAACTTCTATTCTTAAAATGGCTAGTAGATGCCAAAAGAATAGTTGTAAAGATGGAAAAATATGCATTGGGAACATGCTTCTCTTGTTGGAAATACAAGCTTACATATGATGAATGAACAATTAATGCATCCACATAAAGTGTATACAAACAAAAACGAGTAGAAAAGTAGTTCATGACTTTACTCTAGTAAAATGTAACCCAGCTACATTAACTTGAGACTTAATATTGAACATTTACCTTAACGATATGCAAACTAATATTGAGCTTCCATCTTTGAAAAGGTTTAAAATTATGCAAACATTACAACTAATACTGAAACACACAGCATGTAGTTACTTCATAAAGTTTACTACTTTTGGGACATTAATATACACTACAGGCCTAAAAGTACACCAACCTAACATAACTTGTTAAGGGAAAGAAAGATACAACAGCTTCAGAGAACATACAACATAGACAAGCCAGATTAAACATAAGGCTTTTTTGTTCAGTCAACATAAGACGTGTTATGACAGCTAGTATATACTTTTCTACACTTATAATGAGCTTTTAGATACTAATCTAATCTCCCTTTTATCTCACTCGGTTGAGTTGGAATTAAAATCATAAGATTTATTATGATTCATGAAACTAAAATATGCATTTGTTACATATCCTGAGTAATTACCTATTTCTTACAACAGTAATATAAATGGCAGACACCTAGATTTGAAAAATTATGAAAGTCATTGGTCACATTAGTAATAATAGGTTTACCTTCAGTGTCTGCACAACATGATACCCTACAAATCATTTGAACAGTGTATGAGCTTGGACTTGCAAATAATCTTTTGCTTTGCAAAATAAAGTAATGTTATCTTGGAATATGAGGTGCATACACTACTCTCCACCTAGCATGGCCAAACTCTCCCTTTCCTTCTATTCGTGGCATCAATTTTTCAAGAGTCGCAGTTGCAAGCTTTTCAAATGCAAGCTGACCATTGCCTTCCAAAATGGATTCAGCCAATTGACTCTCAAATCTTCTGGCAGCCTGTATACATAGATAAAGTGAAATAATAGGACAGTCTTGCTTGAATATTTATCATATCATGAAGGCATTTACTTTCACAGATGAAACTATTATCTGTTTTAACTTGGGCGTATATTTCACCTCAGTAGGTGAGACATCCTGTTCCACAGAACGAGTCGAGGTCACCACTAGTTTATGCTGCCAATTGCTGGCTCTACCTTGGATTCTAAATTGCCATTCAGAACCAACCAAAACCATATCTAGCATTGGATCTAGTTCACTCTCAGGCTCGAATTTCGCAATATTTAAATGCTCTCGTTTTAGCCTCACCGGCATTTAAAATGAGTTGTGTATCAAACTACACAACTGACTAAGAAACGCAAAAGTAAAACCATAGCAAAATTAACATAGAAAAGAAACACGAGATACTATTTATAAGTTGCCGAGTAAAAGTAAAACGTGACACAAATCTGGGTGGCAACTAGATCGACTTCACCATTCTCAAATGCCAGTACGCCTCTAGGTTTTATCCATTTGGGACGAGCAAGACCATTCAACTCAAGCTCTCCACTGACAGCAAAATTGAGAATCAAAGGATATACTATCTTTAGCTCTGGTTCGAGGACAAGCTTCAATTCATTAAGGCAAATTTCTACGTTTGGTTTAATCTGTACTTGCTCCATCTCATTTTCAACCTGACTTGACTTATTAACTGCCACAATTTTTTTTCAGAAAGAAAAGAGATCATAATATACGTAAGTAAAAGTAACTAATAATATATACAAAAGTAGAAGATCAAATAATTGATCCGAACATCCCTAAAGTTTATGACATCACAGGCTACACTAAAAGATTAGTAAAGCAATACCAGAGCCAGAGGATTGATAAGTGTTTGCACTTGCAGTAGGAGATTCTGAGCTGAAAAATCGTGAAACATATCTGGAAGCAAAAACTTGACTAACGTCGCCAGAAGGAAGCATAGACTGATTCGATGGGAATCTTTTAGAGGCAGGATCACCACCTGTCATGTGGCAAATATGCTTCTCCATTACTTAGTTTGATATTCCCATATATATTTGGTTGCAATATCGAACCAGTTATCTGCACCCGAGAATCAACCCGACCAGATATATGTGTTTTTAAAGAATCATGTATACGAAGAAATAAAAAAAGAAAGAAAAAAAAAAGATGCAGTTCCAAAAAAACCAATATGAATTATTTAATGTTCAAATTAAATAAACAACTTTATATCCATGAATAGGTCAAAACATTAACATGAGAAACCTTCAGTAAAAGTTAAGAAAGCAACCTTAATGTTTTTGGTGCCCACACTTCTAAAACTTCACATTTCAATTCTATCTTGTCGTCAGGGACTGCTTCACTAGTTCTGAGTGGTAGGTTGCCTTTTACAAGAAGCTTTCCTTTTCTGCTTAGCCTACTCTCTAGTGATGTGATGCATATCCCATGGTGCTGTCTTGGCCATCTCCAAGTGCATCACACCTGATAGCCAATGACGTCTTTGCAGCAAGTGACCGAGAAATTTTCCCCTTGAACTTCGGAGCTGCTTGACCTATTAAGGATGCATGGTATATAAGACCATATTTGGGAGTGGCGTGTTTAGTCTTCAGTGCCCTAAAGAGAGCCTTCTCAGCACCAAGAATCTGCACGGTACTACCAGGCTGCTTTGCAAGATTAATTAAGCTACCCCCATGGGCAATGAGGCGAGCACCAACAAGCTCCCCAACCATAGCAGTAAAATTGGGTGCAACGGTGTTCATCCTACTCTTTAGATAATCATAGAGCTCAGCTCTGTATTCCAAAAGAGACAGAACCTGGTCACATAGCTCTCTAATATTTGACAAATCTAGTTCACCGATTTCAGTTCCCATAGATATCACAGCTGCTTCTTTCACTTCTGCCTCAACTTCCTCTGTCAAAATCTGTAATGTGTTTCAGGATAAAGAAGAAATATTAAAATATCAAAGTATGTGAAACTAGATATTATTAGTTTAAAGAAGTGTCACAAGTTCAAGACACTGTATTTTCAGTTATGTTGGCAATACCGCTTAATTACTTCTAGTCAAACTAAGGTTTGAAGTCAAATGTAATTCTACTTCAAAACCACCAAACATGTCAAAGGTTCAAACTCAAGTTTGTGACTCTAAACTCTTTTTCGCCTATCACATTTCGATAGAAACAAAGCATGTTAATCAGGTAATAAATAATAACAAAATATAATACGATAATATTTTCAAACTTCCCAAGTAATCAAAACTAACCAAACAAGCATTGACTTGTATATTAGAAACAAAGACATGATTCTACATACCTTTATTAGCTTGTGGAAATTATTGCGCCCATCGGGGGAGGTCTCCACTATAAGTTAGGATAATATTGTGTTATGTTGAAATGATAAGATCCATTCCAATGCTTTAAAGGGGAGGTAACAAATCCAGTACCTTGTATCCACATAACCAGTCATAATCTCATTCATCAAAAGCCTTTTTAACCCAATGAGACCATGAATACATTTGCAAAACTCAGAACATCCATATTCAGAGTCACTTATAAGTAATAATTGTAATGATTTTAATTATTTTAATTACTAGGACAAGATTTTAATCAAATAGAATTGGAAAATCCTTTGTTTAAACTTAAACCTTACCAAAAAAGAGGACAAAATTAAATTAACTATACACATATAAAGCTTATACCATTAAAAACTCACATCATTTGAGCAAATTTTCTCAAACAAGATATATGCAAACATTAATGAGGCAGTAAGGTCACTCATTACTCATTGGTTTAACCTTGTTGTGAAGGGTTCATTAAGTATGAAAACAGTAAACATGTATATCACAAGCATATGTTCACAAGCAAATACCTCATAATGATATCATGCATGACAATATGAGGATGCACCACTCAATTGACCGTCAGCACAATTGAACACTGTAACATTAGCCAGTAAAGTGTAACTCACAATATACACATTGAGTTTTAGTTCAAGTCTAAACATAAGCCAAATTGAACACTGTAACAGCACATTAGGCAATAGAATTTATTTTAAGAGTGCAATAATGGAATTACAAAAAAAAATATATTAAAACCCACAGAGGCATTTTATCAAACATTAAGAGTGCGATAAAGGATCTCATGTTTTGCTCATAAGAGTAACTACTTCTTTATACAGATGTGCGGCGAAGGAGTTGATGGCGGCGGCGGATGTCGGAGAAGTGAGGTGAGTGGAGGAGGCGTGACCAGCGACGGCAGACACTAAATAAAACTATTTTCAGTGTGAAAAACGAAATTGGATTAAAAAAGCATGAATAAGTAAATGCGTGGAGCTTGAAGTATAAACTTAAAACCTTAGCTGATTATGAAACGCGAGGTACCTAAACAGAATAGGACAAAGATACGGGTGTTTTGAGAGGGTTTTAGTTACATGCATAGATTAGTAAAGAGAAGAGTAAATAAACAATGTAAATTGATGGAAGAGAAGGGAGTAGAGCTTACATGAACCACACAAGAGAGAGAAGTGAAAATCTGGGCTTAGCTTTTCTTCTTTGATGAACTGCCTGAATGGAAAAAGCATTCAATCAATAAAATTGATAAGAGATCTTTTCAATCAGTGAACACAAAATCAACTGCTTGAATTGTTTGAAGCGGTTTTTGAGAATCGATTTTGGAGAAGCGATATTTGAAACTTTGTTCTTACTAGGCAGAAGAAACGCAGAATTCCTTTTGAGAAGAAACAAGGATTCCTTTTGATTTTTTTTTTTGTTTTTAAATTTTATATATATATATATATATATATATTTATTTATTTATTTATTTTTTCAAGTGTAGTTTATTTTTTAATTTATTTTTGAAATAACTACTCTTTTCAAATAAAATACTAAATAAACCACTATTTAAAATAATTATCAAAATAATCAAGTTTGGACTAGACTCGAAGAGAAGGCGTCAATTCAAATGGTGTATGCATATCTCACATACACTTAGGTGCCATTTGAAATGGTGTATGTCCTATGCGTCATATGCATTGGCGCATGCATTCATTTTCCCAATGCATGTGTCATTTACTATGGCTACTACTTTATACTAATTTTTTTATAAAAATAACATCACCTCCTCTTTATTTTTCGCACTTTTTCTCACTATCTCCTTCCATTTTTACAATCTCCTTCTATTTATTTTTCAAAATGTCTTCATATATGTGTTTTTATATCCACAAGAGAAATGCCGATTTAATTTATTCAGCAATAATGCCTCCGATGAAGATCCTACTTTAGAATACAGAGACGTTAGAACATCTTAATAGGAGTCTGATCCATTGGTTAGATGGAGACATTGCAGAGGGTGAAAAGATCAGAAGAATTCAAAGGCTTGTTACCAAGTTCAACCAAAATGGAGAAGTTCATTTCTGGGAGAATGTTAAAACTAACAGAGATGTTCACATGATGATGTATAGTTCTCAGGAAATTGTCCTGATGATTGTAATCGCATAGTTATGTTGTTTAGTCGTTGTGTTTGTTTGTTTTGTTGTTTAATTATTTAGATTTTTGTTAGTTGTTTTTAAATTATTGTAATAGAATGTTATGATATTTATGAAATGAAAGCTGTTTTTGATATAAAGCGAATGATTACATTTAAAATTATGTTGTTATGCTTGGTCCAACATTGGATCAGTTTGTACGATTGTGTCCGGGCTAACGACATGAACTACATAATCTCACCATTTTGTTCGTTGTATCCATTTTGGTACGAATACGCGTGCTGTTAGGGCGGCCCTTTTTCTTTCTTCGCATAATTTCATTGTGCCCGACTATATCCCTTTCATATACAGGCCAATAGTCCTTTTTTTCTACCACCGGAAAGCTAGTGTTGTAGACATTGCATAGGTTTATGACTTGGTAAATAATGGACAGTAAGTTGGAAGGGTCTTGGCGAGCCTTTGAACATGTCGCTATGACATGGGAGTAAGGCATACGAAAGGCTTGAAACATTCTGCAGTCGCACCAACTTTTATCTAGTTCCACTCGATATGATCCCCTCGACCTTCCTTATTGTGATCCATTGACTCGACAATACTTAACCAACTTGTGAGATATTTGATCAAACTCCAGTATGATTGAAGGTAGCTTCTTGGTTCGACAGTTCGACAGATGTTTAGCATGCAGTCGAAGGTCGTTCACATGCTGTTGTCGAAGTAGTGTATGTTGTAGTCGAAGTAGGGTCAAGCATGCAGTTGCCGAAAATGCTAGATTTGTTAGCATGTCGAATTGGGTTTGTTTGTTATGTCCAATTGTTTTAGTTAGCTTGTGCCCTAAGTTAGTTTGTAATGGGTAATTGTTAAAAAGCTCGTAGTTTAGTATGTTAGGTATTATTATAAATAGCATATTAGTCTCTCATAATTAGTGTGGAAAACCCTAATTGGGTGAGAGGGTTATTTGTTATTATTGAGTACTTGTAATCTAATTTGAAGAGAAAGTAAAGAATAGCAGTTATAACCAATCCTTGTTGTTCTTCTTCTTTTACCATCTTTTCTACCCTTGTGTGTTTCTTGATCATAAAGAAACAATTTATAATTTGTTTCCAAGGCATCGGATTTCACAATAAATTGGTGAGGTGAGCGTGGAGGAAGATGCCTTCAACAAAGTATGAGATTTAAAAGTTCACCGGAGTGAACGATTTCGGTCTGTGGCACTTGAAGATGAAAGCCCTACTGGTTCTCCAAGGTTGTTTGGAATCGTTGAAGGGAGCTGCAGCCATGGACACTGCATTAAGGGAAAAAGAAAGAACGAGTATGGTAGAGAAAGCCCACAATGCCATCTTATTGAGCCTTGGTGATAAGGTTCTACGACAGGTTTCAAAGGAGATGACGGCGTCGGGGTTATGGGTGAAACTTGAACGTCTGTACATGACCAAATCGTTGGTCAATCACCTCTACCTGAAGCAAGCTCTGTATTCATTCAAGATGAGTGAAGACAAAGTTTTGGCTGAGCAATTGGATATGTTCAACAAGCTAATTTTTTATCTTGAAAATATCGATGTCAAGATTAATGATGAAGATCAAGCGTTGTTGTTGATGTGTGTTTTTCCTAGATCACATGCTCACTTCAAAGAAACTCTCTTGTTTGGAATAGAGTCTTTGACCTTTGAAGAAGTTCAGTCAGCATTGTATTCGAAGGATTCGAACGAACGAAAGGAGCAAAAGCCATCTTTGACTGGTGAAGGCCTGTCGGTCAAGGAGAAATTCACAAAGAAAGATGGCAAGTTCGACAAGAAGAAGGGTAAAAGTCAGCAAAATTCTTATAGTAGTGATGCATCTGGCATTCGATGTTATCACTGTAAAAAGTGTGCCCTGGGCGCCTGAATAATCATGGAGGTAAGGACAATGGCAATGCTACTATTATGCAAGATGATTATGAATCATCTGATATCCTTGTGGTTTCGAGCAGCAACTCTTGCAATGAGTGGATTATGGATTCAGGATGTACTTGGCATATGACTCCAAAAAAGAATGTGTTTGAAGAATTATGTGATCAAGATGGTGGATCAGTGTTGTTGGGAAACAATAAAGCTTGCAAGATTGCAGGTATTATATCTGTAAGATTCAAGATCCATGATGAGTCAATATGGCTATTGACTGGGGTTAGGTATGTATCTGACCTTAAGAGGAATTTAATTTCTCTTGGTGAATTCGACAAGAAAGGATATGTTTTCAAAGGAGGGCAAGGTATCCTGAAAGTCATGAAGGGGTCGTAGGAAGTCTTAAGAGGCGTGAAGAAACAAGGCTTGTATACCCTTAAGGTTGAAGTTGTAAGTGGTTCGACAAATGTTTTATCCATGAAACCTTTGTCGAAGACAGAAATTTGGCACATGAGATTGGGCCATGTCAGTGAAAGGGGTCTAGTCGAATTGGGGAAACAAAATCTGCTTGGGGGAGACAAAGTCGAAAAGCTGAAATTTTGTGAACCTTGTTGTAGCGAGCGAAACTGGACGTGGTTCTTAAGCATTGTCGCTCTTTTGGGGGGTACTACAGGTCGATTCATTTTTTATCCTATTGAAGCTGATGAAGGAAGGGAAATAGATGTCTCCAATTAACCCTGCTTGCATACCGAGTTTAAACAGCGGCCTGTTAGGTTACAGATGCGATATCGAAGTGGGGCCTCTTTCTTCTTTCTTTGTTTATAACGGAACACCGGGAATGTTCATGGGTAGGGGGTTAAGACTGATATTTTTTAATTGATGTATGTGGGTATGGGATTGTGGGTTTTTGTTGAGTGTGTTCGCTAAGCTTTTTCTTTCAATCTTATGCCTACGTATTCCCGTTTACCGAAACAGGGAAATCAGAGCGATCGTAGTTCCTCCTATTCTACGGGAGGAAATGGTGTTTTGGTGTCTTGTTCAAAGCCCAAGACGTGAAGCTAAAGGTGGTTTGTATCTTGTTCAAAGCCCAAGATATGAAGCTAAAGAGTCTATTTGTATCTTGTTCGAAGCACAAGATGTGAAGCTAAAAGGGTGTTGACCTTAGAGAGAACTTGTCATCTCTAAAGGGGTTTGTTTGTCACAATTGTTGGGTGACTGATTATAAAGGAGGATTACTTTAACTGGGATATGTGAATCCAGCAATGCCATAATTTCCTTTATAAGGTTTTTTGACCTGAAGGAGAAGACTTTAACTCAGTGTAGACCAATGCCATTTTTCCTTAGGAATTTCTCATGCTAAAAGAGGGACAGTGGCATGGATGTAGATGATCCAGAGGCTTGCAGCGTACAGCAATTAGATGAAGGGAAATAAGTTGTTAATGTTTGTATACTGTGAACGAGGCACAACTTTGATGCTAAAAGGTTGATTGGTTCAACCGGGGTTTCCTTATACAAAGCCTAAGAGGAGGCTATCGACCCAACAAGAGGGTGATTTTTGTGTGTCTCGTACGAAGCCCGAGAGAGAGGCTAAAAGGGTTGACTCTACAGGAGAATCTTTTATGTGTGTCTTGTACGAAGCCCAAGACGAAGGCTAAAGGTTGGACTAAATAAGAGAGTCTTTTATACTCAACAAGAGAGTGTTTTGTATCTCGTACAAAGCCCGAGATGGAGGCTAAAAGGGATGACTCAACAAGAGAGTCTTTTATACTCAACAAGAGAGTGATTTTGCATCTCGTACGAAGCCCGAGATGGAGGCTAAAGGTTGGACTCAACAAGAGAGTCGGAAAAGGTTAACTCCGCTGGGGAGAATCATTGTACAAAGCCCAAGAGGAGGCTAGGGTTACTGTTTCAGTTTAGTGACAGGTCCAGTATGCTGATTTAAAGAGAAAATCAGTTCTTATATAAATACTGTTTGCACTCAGGGATTTGATTCGAGGATCAGGGTTATTTCCTGTTCTCTAAGGAAATGGGAAATCCAAAGGGTATTGAGACTGTCCGAGTCTACGGATTTCATCTCCTAGTTTTGAAAGGAGCTTGAGAATGTCTTTGAGACTCAAGGGAATTATACTGTCCAAGTCTAGAGTTTCATCTTTTGTACTACGTTTAAGAAACAGCAGTAGCAAGATCTAGACTTTTTTAAAGGCTGTTCTATTAAGATGACTAATTTCTGTTTTTATACCTCTAGGAGGTCGTCGGGACAATTTGTACGAAGCCCAAGAGGAGGCTGGAAACTTTTAAGAAGCTGAGGGACAATTTGTACGAAGCCCAAGAGGAGGCTATCATTCCCGGAGGAAGAAATCATTTATACGAAGCCTAAGAGGAGGCTGTGAATACTTCTAAGAAGCCGATGGGTCCTTGTACAATGCCCAAGAGGAGGCGAGGATGCTTTTAAGAAGCCTTTGGGTCCCCAAATCCCGAGAAATTCAAGACAGGCTATTCACAGAGAATAGATCAAGCCAGGAAAGTTCGAGAATTTGGAAGAAACTCAAGAGATGCCATTCACGGAGAAAAGATCATCTCTGGGGAATAGAGTTTCTTTGACGATTTCTAAAGGTGACAGTCTGTGAAAGGGTTCACCGAGAATGCTTCCTTTCACGTCTCCATATTGTTTAACCCCAAGAGGAGGGAAGACTGTATCTAGTAATCCTATGGGGATCCAGTTTTGTCTATTTTAAGAGTAATCAATAGGGCTTAGTGCTAGACGTAGTTGCCGGGGAAACTCTAAATATTTATACTATTATTACACAGTCGATATGAGTTTATGAAAGAAGACTTATAGTGAAACAGCCCCACAATACAGTTATATGTATATGAAAGCGGATAAAGAAAGCATATAACCACTTACTCGGTTGTAGAGCTTCCATGCTGTTTGGTTAGTTGTTCAACAAAGAAAGATTGAAAACAACAGTATATTCAAGATCAAAGGAGAAAGTGCTTTGAAAGAAAAATTGGGGCTTACAGCTCAAGGAGAGGCCCAGGTTTTTATTAGTGATCACACTATTATTTTGTACAGAGGGACTTATACAAGTGACTGAGGCCCGAGAAATATTCTCTGTACAAAGGGATAGGTCTTACACTCTCTCAAGAGGCCCAAAAGGTTTAAAGAAAAAGAGTGGGGCTTATAACACGAGGGTAGGCCCATATGATTTTTCGTTTGAAATGGCGATCGCGCCGAGATTTTTGAAAACGTAGTGGGTCTTATACAGTGACTGAGGCCCAAGATAATTTGGTTTTCAAAAGGGTTTGGGTCTTACACTCTAATAGAGGCCCAAAAGTTTTGAATAGGTCTTATATCTCGAGGAGAGGCCCAGATGGTTTATTTTAAACGGGCGACGATTGCGCCGAACTTTTCTTTTAACGCAGAGGGACCTATACAATATCTGAGGCCCAAAATTGTTTTGGTTAAAAGGGGATTGGGTCTTACACTCTAATAGAGGCCCATGAGTGTTTGAAAATGATTTGTGAGGGTGAAAATCAAAGAAACCCTAATTTGTTTTCCTTTAACAGTAAATATTAAAAGAAAATCAATGAAAAATACCAAATGAATTTGAATAAACCACTTGTGATTTTTTTTTAAGGTTTGAAAAATGAAATTTTAATCACAAGAGATATTAAAACCCATTTGGTCTTGATTTTTCAAGATGAATGTTCATTTTAAAATGTTTAAAAACAAATGAAAATGATTTTATTCACAAAAATACTAATTATATTAAATAAATAATATAAACTTAATTTTTTTGTGGAATAAAATATTTCAATATTTTTGTATTTTTTGCAAAAAGAACCAATAAAAAATAATTAAAATTGAAAGAGTTATTAATTTTCCAATTAATTAATAAAACATAAAAATATTGGAAAAAATGGCAAAATGTGAAAAAACACAAAATGGCATGGGTGGGGTTTGAACCCACGACCTCAAGGTCACAAGGCGCGCGCCTTACCACTGGGGTGGTGATACATCCATTGTTTTGAGTGAAAACACAAATATACAAGTCATACCTTGGTTTTAGGCCTGGCCCAAGGCAAGGCAAGGCAAACTTTGGCTCAGAAACGTGAAGGTCATAACTTTCTCAATTCTTAATGGTTTGAGACAAAATTTATATGCATCTGAACCAGAATTTCACAAGGAATCCAATGGTGGTGGTAGTTTTTTCAGATCACACTCCCTCCTCAAAACCCGATAGTGGTTTTGAAAAATGCCTATAATTGCATGTTCTATGCTACACTTTGATACAGGCATGAATTACATGATCAATTGGTTCAAACACAACATATATAACATGTATGAGGTGTGCATGATCAGTGGACTTCAAAGCATTGCATATTTTGGAAAGTTCAAGTCATGAGGCTTACCTCTTTTTGAGCTTTTTGGAGTTTTTGTGCAATCTGTCAAGCCTCTTGTTCCATAAATGATTTGATGCTTTAGACACACTCAAATGATCCCTTAGAAGCTTTTAGGATGATTGGAATCAGCTGGTACCTGCAAAAACACAAACTGGCCCTTTCTTGCAAAAGGGGTTAAAAGTGACCAAAATAGCATCTCTCTCAAATGGTGTTCCAGATGGGGGGAACCATTTGGGAAAGTTCAAGGATGATATTTGGAGTGTGTTTGAGGTTTTATCTAGTTTGGAAAGTGACTGGATCAAGACATGGCTTGAAAAATGCACAAAAAGCCTATTTTGAGGTTTTGAGAGGTGACTTTGTGATTTTGTGATTACAGGTCACTTGTGAGAGTTTGAATCACCTACATATGATGTTTATGAGGAGTGTGTGTGATTGGTTTGATTGAAAAAGCTCTCAAACTCAAAAACTCAGAGTTACCTTGCTAAAGAAGGTATTTTTGCCTAGAGAAAGGGATTTTGAGGAAAGCATATGTTTGATGGCTTTGGTGTACTCAAACTGAGCACAAATGAGCTCTATTTATAGTAGAGCAAGTTTGTTTTGGGATCAACAGTGAATGGAAACTGCAGCAGAGGTTTGGCCAATGTTGGCAAATGAAAATCCAAGTCTCCTCTAGCCATTGACTAGAGGTTAGAGCACAAAGCTTTGGTTCCCTACTTGTTGGAGGAATCTTGACTGAATTCAGTTGCAAATGTGTCAGTCCATGCCACCTCTAAGCATCTATTAAATGCTCCAATCCAAAATTGGAGTCTTGTCCCTCTTTTAGGCAATTCAAGGTTTGGCATGCTACTTCTTGTTCCAAGGACTTTGGAGGCTTGGCTCAGTGATTGTCCCCTTTAGATTTGATCCTCAGATGTGTCCAAGATGATGAGGCTTGAAATTGGCTGATTTTGGAAAATCGACCAAAAATGCAAAGTTCTGCCTTGCCTTGGCAGTTTTCAGCAAGGAAACTTGCCAATGTCATATCTCATGCCTCAAGTTGAATTTGGTGATGTTCTTGGCCATTTTGGAAAGCCCTTATATGATACAACAACTGTTTGATCATATTTGGTTTTGATACTTTTTGGATCCAAGTGAAAAATGTCTCTACATTTGGAAAAAAGTGAAGGCAGATTCTGACTTTAGTGAAAATTTCACCAAGTGTTGGAAAAAAGTGACATTTTCACTTTTTGTGATTTTGATCAATCCATAACTCAAAACCCATGAAGAATTGGAATGAGGTCCAGTTGAAGTTTTTGTAGAGGGCCATGAGATCTACAAATCAAGCTTTGGATGGGGAGAAATGGCTTTGTGGTTTAGGAGTTATGATCCTCCAAAGTTGGTACCCTAGCCACTTTGTTCCATAACTTAGAAAATTTTCTAAGTTTTTATGGTTACCCCTTTTACAAGTTATCCCGCTTTATTTGATTTTTCTTGATGAATGATAATTCAAATCATACATTAACATCATTTTAGGGTTAAAATCCATTTTTATGAAAAATCTCAAAAGGTCAAAGTTGACTTTTGTGCACAGTTGACTTTTTATCCGATGAATTCCAAACTGTGTAATCCTTTAAGAAATCATGTCCTTGACCTAAATCAAACTTGATGGACATGCTTCATGGGTGTTATAGGGTATATTGAATCATGTCTTAGGGCTTGGGAGCATGTCCTGGTCAAAAGTCAAAGACACAGTTGACTTTTCCCGCGAAACCCTAATTGTGGTTCTGATGAACTTGAAACTTGTTGCTCAAGCTTCTTGGATCAATCCATTATTGCAAATAGATCAATGTGATGTATTAGAGACCCTCAAATCCTCTCTTGAGGTCTTGGTTCATGATTTGTCCCAAAAGTCAACTTAGGGGTGAATTAGGTCAAGAAACCCTAATTCCTGATTTTTTTATGTATGCATCCCCTGTGGTCAAATTGACTTGATACTTGGGTCCATGAGGCTCCATGGAGTATATTAGGTTATGCTTTGAAGCATTGGCTCATGCCCAGAGGAAAATTTCCAACTGGAGGCCCTGGTCGACCAAAACCCTAATTTGGTGACACTGGCGATCTTGAGGCTTGATCCACCTAGCAGAGAGCAACCTTGTGCTTAATTCTTGATGTAGGAGTCCTCTTGATCCATTGTGGATGTTTGAGAGGTTTATACAAGTTGAATATCATGTCAATTCTTGATTGATCCTTTGTCTAAGTGCTCTGAGAGGGCTTGAAACCCTAAGTTTAATTGTAGTGAATGCTCACCCATCTTTGGGGAGGCTAATGAATATGAAAGTTCATCCATATTATGATGATGATTTACACAATGATGGGAATCTTAGTGGTCAAAATTTGGGGTATGACAGATGCCCCTATTTAATCTTCTTGGACCCAAAGGTGCGAATGACGAAGGTGTTCGGGCATTCATGGTGCAAGAGGATTAAATATCGGAATACCCGAAATTTTGATGGTGGTTATGAATGGTAGCTTACGCATTCATCTTCTGTTGCTAAGTAATGATGCTTAGAAAAGGTAAAACTTCCCCTCGATCCTGGTTGTCTACCAAGGAACTGGTCTAAGTTGTTGAATTAAACTTCCCCTCGATCCTGGTTTCCTACCAAGGAACTGGTCCCAGTTTCTGAAATAAACTTCCCCTCGTTCTTGGTTTCCTACCAAGGAACTGGTCTAAGTTTCTGAATTAAACTTCCTCTCGTTCTTGGTTTCCTACCAAGGAACTGGTCTCAGTTTCTGAAATAAACTTCCCCTCGTTCTTGGTTTCCTACCAATGAACTGGTCTAAGTTTCTTTTGTCAATAAACCTTATTGACAAGGGATGCTACGTGTAGCAATTTTCCTCAAACTTCTCGCCGAATTTTCCTGGGGAGATGCCATTTGATGGGAAAAAGAATGATGTCAGACTTGCTGGAGAACCCAATCGTCTGAGCTGTAGAGGTGCACAAACTTCTCTATTGGAGACGCCATTTGTTTCTACTGGGGAAAGCGAGTTTCTTGAGAGACTGCTTCCGCTTGGGGTCTTACATCATACTTTTCTTGGGGTCTTCCCGGAGAAATGCCATATGATGGGATCCAATTTTGAGGTGCCGATGACCTTTTCATCAGTGGTTTTTTCAGAGAAAAACCGTCGTACCGCCAGATCTCTGATTAAGAGGCTTTCTCTGGGGATTTTCCTTAATCCGGGAAAGCGAAAATATCATCTTCAATGGCGAAGAGTGACATCAGTTGAAGGTTATCTGATCTTTCAGAGGTTCAAGTTATCAAAGTGGTTAAGGACCTAACTCCAATCCAGAAATAAACTGGAGGAGAGATTGTTCAAATGCAACATTTCCTAATCAAGGAAAGAACTGACAACTCGACTGAGAAGACAGATATCACTAGGGATAAGACCGACCGGAGTGATAGTGATGCAATATGAATGAGAATGCAAATAGAATGCATGATGTATGTATGTATATGCTGACAAAACTGACGCGACATACAGACTAAAAGATGAACATGACGGGATACTCGGCCATCGCGGGGCGAAGTCGTACCGTTGATCCAAAAGTAGCAATTCTGCCTTGCTTAGGAGAGACAGTCCCTGCGGGGAATACCGTTGGTCGGGCTTAGGAGATAAGAACTCGACCGAGGGTATCAGATGGGAAAGCCGCATCTGATACAATTGATCCTTCATTTAGGCGCACTGGCTTAGAAGGTGTACTTCGATTCTGCACTTTGAAGCTCGTCTATTTCTGAAGTAGCGAGCAATGTTCTTTCGATGCTCAATAGTCAAAAGAAATTTCCATCTTTATTTAAAAGCAGAAAAAGGTTTTAACAAGTAAATTCATTTATGTTTTATTTCAAGAACCTTTCATCATGTTAAAATGTTGTTCTATAAAGCTAAAACAAATAAGAATTGCAAGCAAAAGCATAAGGGCTCAAATTGTATTGATAGAATGGAAATCAGCCAAGCGCGTGATTCTATAGAGTATTTACAAAGTTAGAAAATGGTAATTTAAGGGAAAAGGGCTACATTGAAACATGACGACCACTATCCTTCTACCAACTTTGAATTCTGGACATCCTGAGCTTCTGTCGAAGATGGCCTTGATTGGAGTTTTCTGATGGACGACGTAACTGCTGTTGAGGATTTGCCCCTATGTTGAACGTAGTTACTTGCCATTATCCCTAATTTTTGCCTGGATTGTACTTTGAGGTTTCCAATCCAACGGGGTGATTTTTGATCATGTCTCTAATTTTTGCCTGGACCGCCCTTTCGGGTTTTCGATCCACCAAGACGTTTTTTTTAGGTGAAGTATTTCTTGACTACATCAACATTTGTGGGGTAGGAAAATTCCTCTCCGTCCATAGTTGCAAGTCTCAAGGTGCCGCCTGAGAAAGCTTTCTAGACCACATAAGGGCCATCATAATTCAGAGTCCACTTGCCCCGAGAATCAGTGAGAAATGATTGTATTTTCTTGAGCACGAGATCTCCTTTCCTGAAGATGCGAGGTCGGACCTTTTTGTCAAAGGCCTTCTTCATTCTCTGTTGATACAACTGACCGTGGCATAGTGTCGTTATTCTCTTTTCTTCGATCAGGTTTAATTCGTCGTGTCAATTTTGACACCATTCAGCCTCTGTAAGCTTAACTTCCATCAATACCCGGATTGAAGGGATCTCTACTTCTATAGGGAGCACTGCTTCCATGCCATATACTAGAGAGAAAGGGGTTGCCCCTGTTGAAGTGTGGACGGATGTGCGATAACCGTGAAGAGCAAAGGGTGGCATCTCGTGCCAATCTTTGTAGGTTACAACCATCTTTTGAACAATCCTCTTGATGTTCTTGTTAGCCGCTTCTACCGCTCCGTTCATCTTTGGTCGGTAGAGAGATGAGTTATGGTGTTCGATCTTGAACTCTGCGCACAACTCCTTCATCATCTTATTGTTCAAGTTAGATCCATTATCAGTAATGATCTGGCTCGGAACACCATAATGGCAGATGATATTGTTTTTGATAAATTGGACCACCACTTGTCGGGTTACATTGGCGTACGGCGCTGCTTCGACCCACTTAGTGAAGTAGTCAATGGCTACCAGGATGAACCGATGTCTGTTCGAAGCCTTGGGCTCAATCAAGCCAATCATGTCGATTCCCCATATGGAAAAAGGCCATGGGGAAGAAAGAACTTTGAGATGCGCTGACGGTACATGGATTTTGTCGGAGTATATCTGACACTTGTGACATCTCCTCATGTACTTGTAGCAGTCGAATTCCATGGTCAACCAATAGTACCCCGCTCTTAGAAATTTCCTCGCCATTGTGTGTCTGTTGGCATGAGTGCCAAAGGACCCTTCGTGAATTTCTTTTATTAGCGTGTCTGCTTCTGGTTTGTCGATGCATCGGAGGAAGACCATGTCAAAATTCCACTTATAAAGAGTATCACCGCTCAGAAAGAAACTGCCTGCCAGTCTTCTGAGGGTTTTCCTGTATTTTCTAGACGCCCCATGTGGGTACTCTTGTTTCTGAAGGAAGCATTTGATATCGTGATACCAAGGTTTGTCGTCTATGACTGCTTCAATCGCGAAGATGTAAGCGGGCCGCTCAAGGCGCATTATGTCGATCTTAGGTAGGTCGTTCCATTGACCTACGCTAATCATGGAAGAGAGAGTGGCTAAAGCGTCAGCCATGTGCTTCTCATTACGAGGGATATGATGAAACTCAATTCTGTTGAAGAAGGGTACCAACCTTCTCGTGTAATCTTTATAAGGGATCAATCTTGATTGGTAAGTGTTCCAATCTCCTTTAATCTGATTAATGACCAGGGCTGAGTCACCATATACGTCCAAGTTTTTGATCCTTAAGTCGATCGCTTCCTCGAGACCCATAATACAAGCTTCGTATTCGGCCTCGTTGTTTGTGCACTTGAACTTAAGTCTGGCAGTGAAAGGAATGTGGGTACCCTAAGGTGTTATGATAATTGCCCCAATTCCGTTTCCGTAATGATTGACGGCTCCGTCAAAGATAAGTCCCCATTGGGAATCTGGTTCTGGCCCTTCACTGGGTAGCGGTTCATCGCAATCTTTCATTTTTAGATACATGACATCTTCGCCTGGGAAGTCAAACCCGATTGATTCTTGATCGTCAATCGGTTGATGAGCCAAATGATCGGCTAAAACACTCCCCTTAACGGCTTTCTGAGCGTGGTACTCTATGTCATATTCTGATATCAACATCTGCCAACGGGCATTCCTTCCCGTGAGAGCAGGTTTTTCAAATACATACTTGATTGGATCTATTTCGGAGATTAACCAAGTAGTGTGACGAATCATGTACTGGCGTAGACGTTTAGCTGCCCAAGCCAAAGCGCATCAAGTTTTCTCGAGCATCGTGTACCGAGTTTCACAGTCGGTGAATTTCTTGCTCAAATAGTAGATGGCAGACTCCTTCCTTTTGGTTTCGTCTTGTTGGCCAAATACACAACCCATGGAGTCTTCCAAGACTGTTAAGTAAATGATCAGTGGTCTTCCTTCCACTGGAGGGGATATAATCAGTGGGTTTAACAGGTATTCCTTGATACTGTCGAAGGCAGTTTGAAAATCTTCTGTCCAAACGCAATCTTGATTCTTTTTTAGCAGTTTGAAAATCGGCGCACATGTCGCGGTCATGAGGAATATAAATCTGGAGATGTAGTTCAAACTTCCCAGGAATCCCCTGACTTGTTTTTCAGTTTTCGGAGAAGGCATTTCTTGAATGGCCTTGACCTTGTCAGGATCAACCTCAATTCCTTTCTGGCTGACGATGAACCCTAAGAGTTTCCCTGAACGGACACCAAAGGTGCACTTGTTGGGATTCAAGCGGAGTTTGTACTTTCTCAACCGCTCAAATAGTTTTGACAGGTGGGTCACATGCTTCTCTTCTGTTCTAGATTTTGCAATCAAATCATCAACATATACCTCGATTTCTTTGTGTATCATGTCATGAAAAAGAGTAGTCATGGCCCGTTGATAGGTTGCCCCGACATTCTTCAAACCGAACGGCATTACCTTGTAACAAAAGGTACCCATGGGGTAATGAACGAAGTTTTCTCGATGTCTTTCGGTGCCATTTTGACCTGATTATAGCCCGAGAATCCATTCATGAAGGAGAAAACTTTGAACTTTGCTGTACTGTCTACCAGCATGTCAATGTGCGGTAAGGGAAAGTCGTCCTTTGGACTAGCCTTGTTTAAATCTCTGTAATCGACACACATTCTGACTTTTACGTCCTTTTTCGGAACGGGTACGATGTTGGCTAACCATTGAGGATATTCTGATGTAGCGAGGAAACCTGCGTCAATCTGTTTCTGTATCTCCTCTTTGATTTTGATGGCCATGTCTGGATGAGTCTGTCTCAACCTTTGTTTTACTGGCGGACATTCCGATCTCAATGGTAAATGATGTTCCACGATACTGGTATCCAACCCTGGCATATCCTGATAGGACCAAGCGAAAACATCGGGGAATTCTATGAGAAGCTTTAACAAACCCTCTCTGGCAGTTGGACTGAGCAGTGCCCCAATCCTGATCTCTTTTCTCTCTTTTTCTGAACCCAAGTTTACCGTTTCCAACGGCTCTTTGTGAGGTTCAATGGACCTTTCCTCTTGTCTGAGTAATCGGGAGATCTCTTCTGGAATTTCGTTGTCAACTTCTTCTTCAGCCCCAAATACCAAAAACTCAAAGTTGGGAGAAGGCATCAGATCGTATGTTTTAACTGGGTTTAAAACAAGCAATTCAGTATGACGTGATGATTGTTTTTAGAAGAGATAGAGAAAAAGCAAGAGTGTGTGCAGTGTTTTTTTTACTGCTTGTTTTTATTATTTGAGATGTTTTTCAGGATTACCATTTTCTGAGAAAAGCAAAAAGAGAAAACAACAATTAACGCAGAAATTACAGAACGACATTATTTTATTAATGAACAAGTCGATTCTTGAAACTACAACCCTATAAAACAAAAATTTGTCGCTTTGGACAAAGCGAAGAGGGAAAATTTACAGAAAGCGAGCCCTATCAAAACATTCGTTTCACCTGGGCAAGGTGAAAGGCTAAAGATGGCAATTACTTTGACTTATGAACAATCTTCGGAACATCGACAACAACCCATTGGCGGCGAACTCCTCAGTGAATCACATAGTCTGGTACTTTCCTTGATTTGTCTTCAAAAATGACGCTGATTTCTGGTGGAGCAGGATCATTAGAATCTATCTCTTAGGCAGAATTGTCGTAGGAGGATTCCTCTGTTGTCTTTTGCATAGTATTTGTGCTCTCAAGTAGATATCCCCATCCAGTTGGATGGATGTCTTCGAGCCTGATACGAGAGCTTTCGGGAGCGGTGTACTTGACGAAGTAGTCGAACTTACCACTCGGTTATCCCAAGGTGTCCCATACTTCTTTGGAATTGGAGGAGTCATCTCTCTCGATGACGTTGACCTCGGGAAAAGCATAGTTGATGAACTCTAATCCTGCAAACGTTGCGAATTCATCGTCGTGCGAGGTATTTTCAGGATACCCTGGGTGTTGATCCCATGACATGGTGGGGACACAGGTATTTTATTCAATGATGCTCAGCTGATTTTCATTGTTCGGCTGATTCTCTTGCCCCAAGTTTCCTGGGTAAGGCTGCCACATTGGCAGGCCATCCATCGGGCCATGATAGTTGTGGTAAAAGTTGTCTTTCATCGGAGTGTCTTCCTCTAATGAGTTGGGTGGAGCACGACATCCTTCCGGATCGCAATCTCCATACATCATTTTGACATCTGACCTTGGTATAAATCTCGGGCTCTGTGAAGGAAAGAAAAATGGAGTCTGCGTTTCGTCCTGAGACATATAACCGTCCTCGTTAAGATAGGACTCCCATTCTTCCTCCATATCAGAGGAATTATCTTTATTGATGGCATGCACTTCTTGAGGCACTGGGTGAAGGAAACCTCCACTGTGGAAGAAGTCTCGAATGGGATGAAGACTTTCATTGCTGGTAGTAGCTGTCTGGGTACAGGTTACAGAAAAGCCAAGACCCTTCTTTGTTTTATTGTCAGTAGGAATGACTAGCTGTCCCCATCCTGTTGTATTGGTACTCTCGACTGCTTTGATAGCGTCTTTGTATGAGGAAATGGAAGTTCCCATCTTCGGATTGATTGTCCTTGCTCACCGGCAGTGCTTGGAACTGAGTTCCGATAACCTCCTCGGGTTCTACACAAGTAAATGATGATAAGTTACTCACGAGTAAGGCTTGCTCTCCACAGACCGTGACGAGCTGGTTGTTCTGGACGAACTTTAACTTTTGGTGGAGGGTCGAGGTGACCGCCCCAGCCTGATGTATCCAAGGTATTCCTAATAAACAACTGTACGTTGCCTGGATATCCATGACCTGGAAAGTGACTTGGAAAGTGTAAGGACCAATAGTTATGGGAAGGTCGACTTCGCCGATAGCCATTTTTCTGGACCCGTCGAATGCTTTGACGACGACCTCACTGGTTCTCATCGGGGGTCCTTTGAAGGATAATTGCATCAAAGTGGACTTCGCCATGACATTCAGGGCTGACCCCGTGTCTACCAGTACGCTGGCTAAAGCATCGTCCTGGCAGTTGACTGTAATGTTGAGCGCCATGTTATGACGGAGACCTTCTTCAGGTAATTCCTCATCACTAAATCCCAAGTTATTGCAGGAAGTGATGTTAGAGACAATGTTATCGAACTGTCTGATTATTACATCCTGTTCTACAAAGGCTTGCTCCAAGACTTTCTGTAGAGCCTCCCTGTGCGCTTCTGAACTGAGTAAAAGTGACAACACAGAGATCTTTGAAAGAGTTTGTAATAGCTAATCAACAATGTTGTATTCACTCCTTTGGATGAGCTTCAGCATCTCATCAGTGTTTTTCGAAAGGTCGGGATTACTGGACTGACCGACCGGTGGATTGGGAACTTCTGTCTGAGGTTCCTTTTCTTTGCTGGACTCTCCAACTCCTCTGTTGAAGATTCTACCGCTCCGTGTTACATGACTGATGTCTGCAATATTTACGACGGAGGGTAATGGAATTTCTTTTCCATTTTTAATTATCGTCACACCGTATTTGTAAGGGATTGCCTTAGTTGATTCATACGGTAGTGGTCCTGGTAGATAGATGACTATGGGAGCCTTCTGATTTTTTTGACTGTCGTAAGCAATTTCAATCCATTCTTGGTTGGGAACTCCCGATTCGTCAAGTAGAGGAATGATGGTACAAATATCCCTGGCCCTCTGATGATCAGAGATTACGACAACATCCGCAATTTGATCAGCGAGGTAGTCCGGAGCCCAGTTGATTGGTCCGGAACCCGGATATGGGCGAATCTCTCTACGATCCACCTGACCCTGGAGAGTTGCTCGCACAAGGAAGCACCCTTGGTTATCTTCTGAACAGACTCTACAATGTTCATAGTTATGTGGCGGCACAAACGCCCGCTTTGAATGCAATGTAACCTCACTAGGTTAGTTTCCATAGATTGGACATCCTGACTTTGACGCCGAGTAGGGTTCATGTTATTGATACTAATTTGCTGAGTATCTTCATCCATATAGATTGGCATCCACCAGTGATTTAATAAGTGCTGAAGTGCCTCCTGGATAAGGGCACAACCTTGATTGTTTTCGCAACCCGCCTTACAGCTTTGATAGTTATGTGAAATCAGGAACCCGAGTCAGACCTGGTCAGTATGTAACTCTACCAGGTTGGTATTCATTAAGCGAATATCGAAGATCTGAACCATGTTGATCTGATAGTGGTTCCTATCATGGTAGTCCTCGATCCATCCAAGATCCATCTGACGCTGGAGGGCCTCTTGTACAAAAGAGCATCCCTGTTCGTTTACCGAGCAAGTCAGACAAGAACTGTAATCGTGCCATGGCAGATTATGATACTGGTTTTGCCTTGAGTGCATTGCCACCAGGTTGACATTCATCGCATGGATGTCGTGGTTTTGAATGACGTTGGAATTCGTATAGACCATGTTAACTCCACGAACTCGGTACTCTTGGATCCATCAGAGATCCATTTGTTCTTGTAAAGCTGATTGCACCACAGAACATCCCTGATTGTTTTTAGAGCAGATATCACATTGGTGATAATTATGAGGTGACACGTGGCCATACCCACTATGTCTACAATGCATCTTGACCAGATTGGTCCTTAACAAGAGTACCTCATGAATTTGATAGACATTGTTAGACTCTTCCTCTATCAGGTTGACTGCAGCTTTCTCATGTTGAGGCAGCGGGTTCGTGAGAACATTCGGATTTGTATCCTTGAAAGATAAGACCCCGCTCCTAACAAGCTTTTGCACGTCAGACTTGAAGTTGAGACAGTTCTCTATGTTATGCCCTGATCCTCCTTGATGATAAGGGCATGTCTGGTCCACCTTAAACCAAAAAGGCGGATTTTCTGGTACTGCAAAAGGGGATTTAGTCTAGATGTGCCCCTTGGCTAGTAGTAACGAAAATAGTTCTGCGTATGATACGGGGATAGGATCAAATCCTGGTGGTCGCGTTGTACGGTTGTTGTTGTATGGAGGACGAGCCTACTGAAGAGGCTGTTGTGTCCTTTGCTGAAATTGCTGTTGATTAGGTTGGCTCTGCGCAACCTGAGGTTGATACATAAGCGTGGGATTGATAGCAGGAGTCACAGCTGCTACTGGTTGATAATGTCGCATTTGCTTTCCGAGAGAGATATTCCCAATATCTTGCTCTTTTTTCTTAGGGAGAGCACTACCGTATCGCTTTGTACTACTTGATGATCCAGCGTCTTTTACTAGACGTCCTTCTCGAACAGCTTCCTCGAGACGTACCCCCATACCGACCATTTCGGTGAAGTTACTGGGCGCACTGACAACCATTCTGTCATAGTAAAATGAGCTTAAGGTCTTTAAGAAGATTTTTGTCATCTCTTTTTCCTCAAGAGGTGGACAAATTTGAGCAGCAATTTCATGCCATCTCTGAGCGTATTCCTTAAAGGTTTCTTTGTCCTTTTGCGACATTGATCTGAGCTGATCTCTGTTTGGTGCCATGTCCAGATTGTATTTATATTGTTGGACGAAGGCAATGCCAAGATCTCTGAATGTGCTGATCGTAGAGCGGTTTAAACCCATGTACCATTTGAGTGCGACACCAGTTAAACTATCTTGGAAGTAATGAATTAGTAGGTCCTGATTCTCTGTCTGAGCCGACATTCGCCGTGCATACATTACCAAGTGACTCTGAGGGCAAGAGTTACCCTTGTATTTTTCAAAGTCTGGCACTTGGAACTTGTACGGAACTTTCACATTGGGGACCAGACAAAGGTCTGCGGCGTCCTTTCCAAATAAATCTTGATCGCGGATGGCTTGTAGTTCCTTTTGCATCTCCAGGAACTGTTCCTGGAACTCGTCTATCCTGTCGAACATAGTTTCCTTTCTACCAGAAGGTATCTGTGGAATCTATCCTTCCGGGACAGTGTGCACCACAGGGGGTGGTACCGTGACTACGGCCTTGAATCTTTACGTTTCCCGAAGTTTGTAACCTTCAGGAGTCCTCAATATGCCTTTGGCATCTTCGCTTTCCCAAAGTTTGTAACCTTCAGGCCCAGCGGCTTCTGCTGAAGTTTCCGGATCTCTAGTGATTGGCAGAACATATCCTTCCGGGATATAGTTAACAGGCATGCCCCAGGGACGATCTTTCGGCATTTTGTACCTAGGATCATACTTCTCCACTATGGGCGTTGAGGTGACCTCTGAGATCATAGTTCTTTGTAGCTGAGCTTCTGCCATGGCTTGCATGTCGTTACGAAGCTTTCTCATATCCTCTCTTAGAGCGTCGATCTCTTCTTTCAACTCTCTGTTCTCTTCCTCAAGATCATCCATCTTTTTCTGACGATTGGCCCGAGTATTGTACGAATGAGACAATTTGACTCTAGAATCGAGACACAAACGTGAGATTCGTAGGTAAGAAGAATACGTGACGTGAGAATGATGAATGCAATGATTATATTAATTGTTGTTTTTTTGGTTTAATCAAAATAAACTTCGACAATTAGATTGCAAATATCAAACAGTGGGGAAACCCCATTTTATTGAATTCAAAGGATTGCGAAAATAGAAATACAGTAGATTACAAGGTGCAGAAACAGAAACCTAAGCTAAGGGGTCCCGTGTCCTCTCTGAGGAGAAACCGAGTGATGATTATGGTACTTTCCTTTTCTTGGACCGGGGCTCTTGGGCCGTTGTCGGGTTGTCATTCCTTTGCCAGGTGAAAGGAGCGAGCAAATTCCTTTGGTCATCCTGATTATCCACAGCATGCTGCTCCAAAATTTCAATCAGGGCATCTTTATCCTTCAGTAGTTGCTGTATTTTGATACACTCCACATTGAGGGTGTGGTACTTGTTCTTCCAAGACCTCTTCTCCCGCTGAACTTTGTTGAGAGTAACCTGGAGTTTTTCCGTTTCAGTCATGAAGTACATGACAGACTCCCTTGGCGGAAGAACTCCGTGACGAGGATAAGGCATCTTTAGCTTGAGAGCTCTAGTTTGTACCCAATGGAGGTAAGGCTCCACCGAGACACAGTCCGGTTTTCCTAGAGACTCTCATCCTTTCTTATGAACATGTTTCCAAGCGTGCACTATTTTCATCTTTAGTGCTCTGTCATTTTCTCCTTCTTTGAAGAAAAGACCTTCCAAATGAGTATTCTGCGGGACATGCCTCATCGGGTATCCAAATTGACGACGAACCAATACTGGATGGTAATTGATTCCTCCCTTAGTTCCTATGAGGGGTACGTTGGGGAAGTTTCCACAATGGTCAATGATCCTGATTCCCTCATAAATCCTATTGCACCAATCTATGTCAGAGTTGGTAAGAGACATGATTCTCTGCGACCAATGTAAAGTATTTTTTCGATCCCAAAAAGCAGCAAACTTAGGCAAATGGGAGATAAACCATTTGTATAGCAGAGGTACACAACATGTGATCTCCCCTCCGTTGTACAAATTCCCTAAGTGTACAGAATGATATGCGTCCGCGAGCAAAGTCGGCACAGGGTTTCCAATGAGAAAAACCTTAATGGAGTTGACATCGACAAAGTTATTGATGTTGGGAAACAGAAATAACACGTAAGTGAGTAATACAAAGATGCTTTCAAAAGTAGTCACATTCCCTATACTAGCAAAGTACAGGGTCTTCTTTGTCAAGAACTGGGCCGACAAATCTTGTATGTCACCCTTAGTGGTCATGTGAGTCCTGACCTCTGACTCGTCCAAATAAATTGCTCTTGCAATGGTCTGATCCTTTGGAATTTCTTCCAGTCCAGAAAAAGGAGCTCGATCAGTGATGTGTAAATCGATCAGATGAGAATACTCCTCCAGCGTTGGTGCTAGTTGATAATCCGGGAATGTGAAACAGTGATAGACCGGATCGTAAAACTGAACGAGTGCATCCATGATTTTTTCAATTACTTGGACCCTTAACAGAGGTAGCAGACCTCTGTACTTGGCTCTGAAAGCTTCAGGGTTAGTGACCATTCTCGCCAAACCTCCCAAATCCTCTAACTTTGGAACCTTAAAAGTGTACTTATGAGTTCTCCTTCTACCGAAATCCCTGAGAGCAGTCTTTTTCTCTGACATTTGCAATCATTGTCTTAGTTTAATTTGAAAAAAGGAGAGACTAGAAAAGAAGATTTTCTTTGATGTAATGTTTTTTAAATGAATGCATGAATGCAGCACACAAAAACATAGAAAAAACATGGGGTCAAAGGGTCGGTGTCATGGAGTCAAGGCTCTACCCGTCCCAAAGGTTTATACTAGTGATTTTTGTACCTGTCTCTCAACATCATCAACTCTTGTCTAGAAAAACACCAGCGGGCCGGGAACCGTGCTAGGTGGTGTTTTTTCGAAGAGTCCTCAGAAGAGGGTGGTATCGCGTGACAACTATTTTCGATAGCTTTCGCACCACTAAAGGGGTTTTTCCTTGGTGTATACTCAATCTTTCCACATGCAGCATCACACTCATTCCCATTAACAGAAAAATAAACACATATATCAATTAGGAAAAGCAGTATATATATTTGTCCTAATGTCCTAGACTTTTAAGAGCTATGAATCTTGTGTTCCTGACAGAAAATGGCTTCCCGGCGGAGGCGCCACTCTATGGTTCCTTCCCAATTTAAAGGTTTTGACCTAAGATCCTAGTGAAGGCCGATCCTAGCAATAACGACGTCCCCTGATGAAACCTTCATAAAATAACTTGCCAAAGGCTTTTACTTTAAGAAAGAAAGAAAGAAATTCAAAGACTCGGCCCCACGGTGGGCGCCACTTTTTTGTAGCGAGCGAAACTGGACGTGGTTCTTAAGCACTGTCGCTCTTTTGGGAGGTACTACAGGTCGATTCATTTTTTATCCTATTGAAGCTGATGAAGGAAGGGAAATAGATGTCTCCAATTAACCCTGCTTGCATACCGAGTTTAAACAGCGGCCTGTTAGGTTACGGATGCGATATCGAAGTGGGGCCTCTTTCTTCTTTCTTTGTTTATAACGGAACACCGGGAATGTTCATGGGTAGGGGGTTAAGACTGATATTTTTTAATTGATGTATGTGGGTATGGGATTGTGGGTTTTTGTTGAGTGTGCTCGCTAAGCTTTTTCTTTCAATCTTATGCATACGTATTCCCGTTTACCGAAACAGGGAAATCAGAGCGATCGTAGTTCCTCCTATTCTACAGGAGGAAATGGTGTTTTGGTGTCTTGTTCAAAGCCCATGACGTGAAGCTAAAGGTGGTTTGTATCTTGTTCAAAGCCCAAGATATGAAGCTAAAGAGTCTATTTGTATCTTGTTCGAAGCACAAGATGTGAAGCTAAAATGGTGTTGACCTTAGAGAGAACTTGTCATCTCTAAAGGGGTTTGTTTGTCACAATTGTTGGGTGACTGATTATAAAGGAGGATTACTTTAACTGGGATATGTGAATCCAACAATGCCATAATTTCCTTTATAAGGTTTTTTGACCTGAAGGAGAAGACTTTAACTCAGTGTAGACCAATGCCATCTTTCCTTAGGAATTTCTCATGCTAAAAGAGGGACAGTGGCATGGATGTAGATGATCCAGAGGCTTGCAGCTTACAACAATTAGATGAAGGGAAAGAAGTTGTTAATGTTTGTATACTGTGAACGAGGCACAACTTTGATGCTAAAAGGTTGATTGGTTCAACCGGGGTTTCCTTATACAAAGCCTAAGAGGAGGCTATCGACCCAACAAGAGGGTGATTTTTGTGTGTCTCGTACGAAGCCCGAGAGAGAGGCTAAAAGGGTTGACTCTATAGGAGAATCTTTTAGGTGTGTCTTGTACGAAGCCCAAGACGGAGGCTAAAGGTTGGACTAAATAAAAGAGTCTTTTATACTCAACAAGAGAGTGTTTTGTATCTCGTACAAAGCCCGAGATGGAGGTTAAAAGGGATGACTCAACAAGAGAGTCTTTTATACTCAACAAGAGAGTGATTTTGCATCTTGTACGAAGCCCGAGATGGAGGCTAAAGGTTGGACTCAACAAGAGAGTCCGAAAAGGTTAACTCCGCTGGGGAGAATCATTGTACAAAGCCCAAGAGGAGGTTAGGGTTACTGTTTCAGTTAAGTGACAGGTCCAGTATGCTGATTTAAAGAGAAAATCAGTTCTTATATGAATACTGTTTGCACTCAGGGATTTGATTCGAGGATCAGGGTTATTTCCTATTCTCTAAGGAAATGGGAAATCCAAAGGGTATTGAGGCTGTCCGAGTCTACGGGTTTCATCTCCTAGTTTTGAAAGGAGCTTGAGAATGTCTTTGAGACTCAAGGGAATTAGACTGTCCAAGTCTAGAGTTTCATCTTTTGTACTACGTTTAAGAAACAGCAGTAGCAAGATCTAGACTTTTTGAAAGACTGTTTTATTAAGATGACTAATTTCTGTTCCTAAACCTCTAGGAGGTCGTCGGGACAATTTGTACGAAGCCTAAGAGGAGGCTGGAAACTTTTAAGAAGCCGAGGGACAATTTGTACGAAGCTCAAGAGGAGGCTATCATTCCCGGAGGAAGAAATCATTTATACGAAGCCTAAGAGGAGGCTGTGAATACTTTTAAGAAGCCGACGGGTCCTTGTACAACGCCCAAGAGGAGGCGAGGATGCTTTTAAGAAGCCTTTGGGTCCCCAAACCCCGAGAAATTCAAGACAGGCTATTCACAGAGAATAGTTCAAGCCAGGAAAGTTCGAGAATTTGGAAGAAACTCAAGAGATGCCATTCACGGAGAAAAGATCATCTCTGGGGAATAGAGTTTCTTTGACGATTTCTAAAGGTGACAGTCTGTGAAAGGGTTCACCGACAATGTTGCCTTTCACGTCTCCATATTGTTTAACCCCAAGAGGAGGGAAGACTGTATCTGGTAATCCTATGGGGATCTAGTTTTGTCTATTTTAAGAGTAATCAACAGGGCTTAGTGCTAGACGTAGTTGTCGGGGAAACTCTAAATATCTATACTATTATTACACAGTCGATATGAGTTTATGAAAGAAGACTTACAGTGAAACAGCCCCACAATACAGTTATATGTATATGAAAGCGGATAAAGAAAGCATATAACCACTTACTCGGTTGTAGAGCTTCCATGCTGTTTGGTTAGTTGTTCAACAAAGAAAGATTGAAAACAACAGTATATTCAAGATCAAAGGAGAAAGTGCTTTGAAAGAAAAATTGGGGCTTACAACTCAAGGAGAGGCCCAGGTTTTTATCAGTGATCA
The DNA here is from genome assembly GCA_022829125.1 of Lathyrus tuberosus. Classification (NCBI taxonomy): domain Eukaryota; kingdom Viridiplantae; phylum Streptophyta; class Magnoliopsida; order Fabales; family Fabaceae; genus Lathyrus; species Lathyrus tuberosus. The sequence goes on along the minus strand of JALAZF010000011.1, from coordinate 4,566,872 downwards.
CATTATCGTTTTGTACAGATGGACTTATACAAGTGACTGAGGCCCGAGAAAGATTCTCTGTACAAAGGGATGGGTCTTACACTCTCTCAAGAGGCCCAAAAGGTTTAAAGAAAAAGAGTGGGGCTTTTAACACGAGGGTAGGCCCATATGATTTTTTGTTTGAAATGGCGATCGCGCCGAGATTTTTGAAAACGTAGTGGGTCTTATACAATGACTAAGGCCCAAGATAATTTGGTTTTCAAAAGGGGTTGGGTCTTACACTCTAATAGAGGCCCAAAAGTTTTGAATGGGTCTTATAGCTCGAGGAGAGGCCCATATGGTTTATTTTAAACGGGCGACGATTGCGCCGAACTTTTCTTTTAACGCAAAGGGACTTATACAATATCTGAGGCCCAAAATTGTTTTGGTTAAAAGAGGATTGGGTCTTACACTTTAATAGAGGCCCATGAGTGTTTGAAAATGATTTGTGAGGGTGAAAATCAAAGAAACCCTAATTTGTTTTCCTTTAACAGTAAATATTAAAAGAAAATCAATGAAAAATACCAAATGAATTTGAATAAACCACTTGTAATTTTTGTTTAAGGTTTGAAAAATGAAGTTTTAATCACAAGAGATATTAAAACCCATTTGGTCTTGATTTTTCAAGATGAATGTTCATTTTAAAATGTTTAAAAACAAATAGGCTAAAATACAGTTTTGGTCCCCCTGTTTATTAAAATTCACGGTTTTGGTCCCCCCATTTTGTTTTTTAACAGTTTTCGTCCCCCACTCCAATTTTGGCCCAAAAAAGTGATGAACAGTACATGGTCCGTACATGAACAATACATGTCCGTACATGAACAGTACATGTCCGTACATGAACAGTCCATGAATAGTGAGGGGTGGGGGACTAAAACTATTAAAAAACAAAATGGGGGGACCAAAACCGTGAATTTTGACAAACAGGAGGACCAAAACTGTATTTAAGCCAAACAAATAAAAATGAATTTATTCACAAAAATACTAATTATATTAAATAAATAATATAAACTTAATTTTTTTGTGGAATAAAATATTTCAACATTTTTGTGATTTTTTGCAAAAAGAGCCAATAAAAAATAATTAAAATTGAAAGAGTTATTAATTTTCCAATTAATTAATAAAACATAAAAATATTGGAAAAAATGGCAAAATGTGAAAAAACACAAAATGGCATGGGTGGGGTTTGAACCCACGACCTCAAGGTCCCAAGGCGCGCGCCTTACCACTGGGGTGGTGATACATCCATTGTTTTGAGTGAAAACACAAATATACAAGTCATGCCTTGGTTTTAGGTCTGGCCCAAGGCAAGGCAAGGCAAGCTTTGGCTCAGAAACGTGAAGGTCATAACTTTCTCAATTCTTAATGGTTTGAGACAAAATTTATATGCATCTGGACCAGAATTTCACAAGGAATCCAATGGTGGTGGTAGTTTTTTTAGATCGCACTCCCTCATCAAAACCCGATAGTGGTTTTGAAAAAGGCCTATAATTGCATGTTCTATACTACACTTTGATACAGGCATGAATTACATGATCAATTGGTTCAAACACAAGATATATAACATGTATGAGGTGTACATGATCAGTGGACTTCAAAGCATTGCATATTTTGGAAAGTTCAAGTCATGAGGCTTACCTCTTTTTGAGCTTTTTGGAGTTTTTGTGCAATCTGTCAAGCCTCTTGTTCCAGAAATTATTTGATGCTTTAGACACACTCAAATGATCCCTTATAAGCTTTTAGGATGATTGGAATCAGCTGGTACCTGCAAAAACACAAACTGGCCCTTTCTTGCAAAAGGGATTAAAAGTGACCAAAATAGCAACTCTCTCAAATGGTGTTCCAGATGGGGGGAACCATTTGGGTCAGATGGGGGGAACCATTTGGGTCAGTTCAAGGATGATATTTGGAGTGTGTTTGAGGTTTTATCTGGTTTGGAAAGTGACTGGATCAAAACATGGCTCGAAAAATGCACAAAAAGCCTATTTTGAGGTTTTGAGAGGTGACTTTGTGATTTTGTGATTACAAGTCACTTGTGAGAGTTTGGATCACCTACATATGATGTTTATGAGGTGTGTGTGTGATTGGTTTGATTAAAAAAGCTCTCAAACTCAAAAACTCAGAGTTACCTTGCTAAAGAAGGTATTTTTTCCTAGAGAAAGGGATTTTGAGGAAAGCATCTGTTTGATGGCTTTGGTGTACTCAAACTGAGCACAAATGAGCTCTATTTATAGTAGAGCAAGTTTGTTTTGGGATCAATAGTGAATGGCAACTGCAGCAGAGGTTTGGCCAATGTTGGCAAATGAAAATCCAAGTCTCCTCTAGCCATTGACTAGAGGTTAGAGCACAGAGCTTTGGTTCCCTTCTTGTTGGAGGAATCTTGACTGAATTCAGTTGCAAATGTGTCAGTCCATGCCACCTCTAAGCATCTATTAAATGCTCCAATCCAAAATTGGAGTCTTGTCCCTCTTTTAAGCAATTCTAGGTTTGGCATGCTACTTATTGTTCCAAGGACTTTAGAGGCTTGGATCAGTGATTGTCCCCTTTAGATTTGATCCTCAGATGTGTCCAAGATGATGACAAGGCTTGAAATTGGCTGATTTTGGCAAATCAACCAAAAATGCAAAATTCTGCCTTGCCTTGGCAGTTTTCAGCAAGGCAACTTGCCAATGTCATATCTCATGGCTCAAGTTGAATTTGGTGATGTTCTTGGCCATTTTGGAAAGCCCTTATATGATACATCAACTGTTTGATCATATTTAGTTTTGATACTTTTTGGATCCAAGTGAAAAATGTCTCTACATTTGGAAAAAAGTGAAGGCAGATTCTGACTTTAGTGAAAATTTCACAAAGTGTTGGAAAAAAGTGACATTTTCACTTTTTGTGATTTTGATCAATCCATAACTCAAAATCCATGAAGAATTGGAATGAGGTCCAGTTTAAGTTTTTGTAGAGGGCCATGAGATCTATAAATCAAGCTTTGGATGGGGAGAAATGGCTTTGTGGTTTAGGAGTTATGATCCTCCAAAGTTGGTACCCTAGCCACTTTGTTCCATAACTTAGAAAAATTTCTAAGTTTTTATGGTTACCCCTTTTACAAGTTATCCCACTTTCTTTGATTTTTATTGATGAATGATGATTCAAATCATACATTAACATCATTTTAGGGTTAAAAATCCATTTTTGTGAAAAATCTCAAAAGGTCAAAGTTGACTTTTGTGCACAGTTGACTTTTTATCCGATGAATTCCAAACTGTGCAATCCTTTAGGAAATCATGTCCTTGACCTAAATCAAACTTGATGGATATGTTTCATGGGTGTTATAGGGTATATTGAATCATATCTTAGGGCTTGGGAGCATGTCCTGGTCAAAAGTCAAAGACACGGTTGACTTTTCTCGCGAAACCCTAATTGTGGTTCTGATGAACTTGAAACTTGTTGCTCAAGCTTCTTGGATCAATCCATTGTTGCAAATGGATCAATGTGATGTATTAGAGACCCTCAAATCCTCTCTTGAGGTCTTGGCTCATGATTTGTTCCAAAAGTCAACTTAGGGGTGAATTAGGTCAAGAAACCCTAATTCCTGATTTTTGATGTATGCATCCCCTGAGGTCAAATTGACTTGATACTTGGGTCCATGAGGCTCCATGGAGTATATTAGGTTATGCTTTGAAGCATTGGCTCATGCCCAGAGGAAAATTTCCGACTGGAGGCCCTGGTCGACCAAAACCCTAATTTGGTGACACTGGCGATCTTGAGGATTGATCCATCTAGCAGGGAGCAACCTTGTGCTTAATCCTTGATGTGGGAGTCCTCTTGATCCATTGTGGATGTTTGAGAGGTTTAGACAAGTTGAAGATCATGTCAATTCTTGATTGACCCTTTGTCTAAGTGCTCTGAGAGGGCTTGAAACCCTAAGTTTGATTGTAGTGAATGCTCACCCATCTTTGGGGAAGCTAAAGAATATGAAAGTTCATCCATATTGTGATGATGATTTGCACAATGATGGGAATCTTAGTGGTCAAAATTTGGGGTATGACACTTGTGTACTTGAAAAATCTAGCAGAGTGAAGTTTAATAAAGGCAAACAAAGAACAAATGGATCCCTTGATTACATCCATAATGATCTTTGGGGGCCAGCGAGGTGTCCATCACATTCAGGTGCAAGCTATTTTCTATCCATAGTTGATGATTATTCCAGAAACTTATAGGTATTCATCCAAAAGACTAAGGATGAAACTTTTGAGAATTTCAAAGGTTGGAAGACTCTGGTCGAAAATCAGACTGGTAGAAAGGTCAAGAGGTTGAGAACCGACAATGGCCTTGAATTTTGCAATGAGGCGTTCGACAACTTTTGTGCTGCCTCAGGTATTACAAGGCACAAAACTACTGCAGGTACTCCACAACAAAATAGTTTGGCAGAAAGGTTCAATCGAACTATTTTGGAAAGAGTTAGATGCATGTTGACTAGCGTTGGGTTGAAGAATATGTTTTGGGCTGAGGTTGTTTCGACAACAACATATCTGATAAACAGATGTCCTTCGATCGTGTTAGATATGAAGACACCTGAAGATGTTTGGCCGGGACATCCACCAGATCTCGACAAATTGAGAGTATTTGGCTGCGTGGCCTATGCTCACATTAGGCAAGACAATGTTGAACCTAGAGCTCTGAAATGTGAAATTCTGGTACCAGATGTGTGATGTTAAGTGCGATGTCACAACAACACACTCTGCAATGGACAATGCAATAACAAGGAATAAATCAACACAATGAATTGTTCACCCAGTTTGGTCTAACTACCTACGTCTGGGGGCTACCAAGCCAGGGATGAATTTCACTATCAGTAGTATTAATTTACAGACTCAACAACCCAGTTGACATCTCCTAAACTTAATCACTACTTAATGAACCTTCTACTTAAGAGACCACTTAAGTATGAGAACACTACTCAATCCCTAAATCACTTCAGTGATATAATTCAAAGATCACACACTTTGAATAACACTACTTGATTCTGCTTCACAGCTTTGATCAAGAACAACTCAAAACAACAATACCAATTCACACTCGAATGATTTACATACACGAAGACACAAACGACACTTAGTCTTTAGCTCTCTTTCTTCATTGCTTTTCCTTCAGTACTGATGCGCTTTATATAGCTAGTTGAATTGGACTTGGACCTGCTACAATATCTGACCTGATTTGTTATTTAAAACTGAATCTTCAAAACAGATTTTCTCTCTCAAAATCTTCTTAAATCTCCAGCCTTTAAACACTCCTACAAATCTGCATCAAATCTGCTATGTAACATAAAATATCTATTCCAAGATATCCGCTTCCAATGAGACTAACAGCTCTCCAAATATCCAGCTAACACGCAAACCCTAACAACATCACTAAACCTGATGTTATTAATCTTCTGCAGACCTGATGTCACAACATCGCATGTAACATCATACATCACAACTTCAGCAACTTAACTACTTAACATAAACCAATGTTAAGACTCAATGTTAAGACATCACCCATGTGACATCAACATTGAACATCTTTTGTTTTACCAAAATTCTAGCCAATCCAAGAACCAACAATCTCCCCCTTTGGCTAATTTTGGCTAAAACAATCTCTGCAACATCAGAGACTTCAGCAGCGAATTTTAAAATAACAAACAGCTCCTAGCAGCAGCACTTCTTCAAACAGCTCCAAAATGCTTTCAGCATGCTGCACACACTCCAATCACTAATCAGCATCATAGGGCAAGCTCCCCCTCAAAGCAAGAACAAGCATAACCAGCTGTTCAACATGCACACTCCCCCTCAACATCTGCACCACACCAGATAAAGGGTACAATCTACACACCTAGGCTAACTCTCCCCCTTTTTAGCCACAATTGGACAATTACCAAAAACAATGTCCTGACATAAAGTTGTGGTCAAACATCATGCTTCCCAAAAACACAAGTTCCAACACATTGACTGTCCAGTCGATACCACCGATGCTCCTAGTTTTTCATTATAAACACAAGCCTTTCTTCTAGCACCACTCAGCAACCAAGAATGAGCCCGTCAAGCTCCAAAGATGCAGCAAAGAACCTCAAGCAGGAGGACAAGAAACCAGATCCACTGAAGAAGAAGAGCAAAACACAAACACCAGTTGGAACTTCTTCAGGAGCAACAAGAGCTGGCAGGACCTCAGAGACAAGAATGAAAACCAGCAAGAACCCTCCAGAGCAACGACATGCCTCTGATGATGAATGGGATGAAGACTGGAAAACTTTTCTAGATTCAGGGGGTTGGGACAATCTGTAGACACTTTGTTTGTAACATTTTATGAACTCCAATCTTGTATGCCTTCAGCAGTTGAATCAATTTTCAATAAAGTACACAACTGCACAATACACTCTCCAGCACTCTTAATCTTCATAAATTCAAATTCCCAATTTACTTCTTAAACTTTCAAATTGGTTTGCATCTAAGGCTTTAGTGAAAATATCAGCTAATTGCTTATCTGTAGCTACATGTTCTAAGACTATAACTTTGTCCTCAACCAATTCTCTTATAAAATGATGCCTTATATCAATATGCTTAGGACTGCTATGTTGAATAGGATTCTTAGAGATATTGATAACACTCAAATTATCACAGTACAATGTCATGACATCTTGCTTGACATTGTATTCTGTTAACATCTGCTTCATCCAAACAAGTTGAGAGCAACTACTTCCTGCGGCTATGTACTCAGCTTCAGCAGTAGAAAGAGACACACAGTTCTGCTTTTTACTAAACCATGATATCAGATTATTCCCTAGGAAGAAACATCCTCCTGAAGTGCTTTTCCTATCATCCGCACTCCCAGCCCAGTCAGCATCACAATATCCCCGTAACTCAGTCCCAGATCCATGACTGTACAACATCCCATAGTCGCTAGTGCCATTAACATATTTCAAGATCCTTTTCACTTGATTCAAGTGACTAGCCTTAGGTTCAGATTGATATCTGGCACAAACTCCAACAACAAAAGCAATGTCAGGTCTGCTAGCTGTGAGATACAATAGACTCCCAATCATGCTTCTATATAAACTTTGATCCACACTGACACCATGTTCATCCTTGGATAATTTTAGATGAGTAGGAGCAGGAGTCCTCTTGTGATTAGCATTTTCTAAACCAAACTTCTTCACTATGTTCTTTGCATACTTGCTTTGAGAAATGAATATGGAGTCCTCCATTTGTCTAACTTGTAGACCAAGAAAATAATTTAGCTCACCAACAAGACTCATTTCAAATTCAGACTGCATCTGTTCCACAAAATGTTTCACCATCGCATTCGACATCCCACCAAATACTATGTCATCAACATAGATTTGAGCTATCATTAGTTTTCCTCCTTCCTCTTTAACAAACAAGGTTTTGTCAATCCCTCCTTTTCTGTAGCCATTCACAACCAGGAATTCAGTAAGTCTTTCATACCAAGCTCTTGGTGCTTGCTTCAACCCATATAGAGCTTTCCTTAGTTTGTACACATGGTTAGGAAATGTTGGATCAATAAATCCTTTTGGTTGATCAACATACACCTCTTCATTTAAGTAACCATTCAAGAAGGAACTTTTAACATCCATCTGAAAAAGCTTGAATTTGAAATTACAAGCCACACCTAAGAGCAATCTGATAGATTCCAGTCTTGCCATAGGAGCAAAGGTTTCATCATAATCTATTCCTTCAACCTGAGTATATCCCTGAGCAACTAATCTGGCCTTGTTTCGGGTGACCACTCCTTGTTCATCAGATTTATTCTTGTAGATCCACTTGGTGCCAATCACATTAACTCCATCAGGCCTAGGTACAAGCTCCCATACTTCATTCCTCTTGAATTGCTCCAGCTCTTCATGCATTGCATTTATCCAAAACTCATCAGTCAATGCTTCCTTGACATTCTTTGGCTCAATTTTGGAGACAAAGCATGAACTTGCTATAACATCTCTTGACCTAGTCCTCACTCCAGAGTTTGGATCACCTATAATGAGCTCCTTTGGGTGGTCCTTCTGCACTCTGATGGAGGGATCCTTATGAGGTTGCTCAGTTTCAGGCTCAGCAGCAGCAACACTAGGAGTTGGAATACTGTCTTCAGCTTCTAGTGCAACTTCACCAACTGATGTTCCAACATCATCTAGGACATCATCATCTCCTTGCTTGTCATTGTCATCAATCACCACATTGATTGACTCCATCATCACCTTGGTTCTAGAGTTGAAAACCCTATATGGTCTGCTGTTAGTAGAGTATCCCAAAAATATTCCTTCATCACTTTTGGAATCCAATTTTCTTCTCTGTTCTCTATCATCCAGAATATAACATCTACTTCCAAAAACATGAAAGTATTTAACATTAGGTTTTCTTCCCTTCCATAGTTCATACAGAGTGGATGAAGTGCCTCTTCTCAGGGTAACCCTGTTGTGAATGTAGCAGGCAGTATTCATGGCTTCAGCCCAGAAATGATAAGGAAGTTTCTTGGCGTGGATCATCGCTCTAGCAGACTCTTGGATAATTCTGTTCTTCCTCTCAACTACTCCATTTTGCTGAGGAGTAATAGGAGAAGAAAACTCATGACTTATACCTTCAACAGAGCAAAATTCTTCAAACTTGTTATTCTCAAACTCTCTTCCATGGTCACTTCTTATTCTGATAACCTTACTCTCATTTTCTCTTTGAAGTCTTTGACAAAGATCTTTAAAAACATCAAACACCTCTGATTTGTCTTTGATGAAGCTTACCCAGGTGTACCTTGAATAGTCATCCACAACTACATAAGCATATTTCTTTCCACCCAGACTTTCCACCTGCATAGGTCCCATCAAGTCCATATGAAGTAGTTCCAATACCTTGGAGGTGGTGTCATGTTGAAGCTTTGGATGAGACATCTTTGTCTGCTTCCCCTTTTGACAGTCCCCACACACTTTTCCTTCCTCAATATTCAGTTTGGGAAGTCCTCTGACTGCTTCTGAGAAGATGATTCTCTTCATTCCCTTTAGGTGTAGATGTCCCAACTTCTGATGCCAGATTTTGACATCATCTTCTTTAGCAAAAACACACCTGGAAGACTTTGAGTCTTGTGGCACCCAAAGATAACAAGTATCCTTAGACCTGGCTTCCTTCATAATGACTTCTCCTTTATCATCTTTGACAATGCATTCAGACTTGGTAAAGTCTACTTTGAATCATTGATCACAAAGTTGACTAATGCTAATCAAATTTGTTGTCAGTCCTTTAACAAGAAGAACCTCCTCCAGTCTGGGAGCACCAACACAATTTAGTTTACCAATCCCCTTGATCTCTCCTTTGACCCCATCACCAAATGTAACATAGCCTGAAGACTGAAGCTTCACATCTACTGTTATTTCTGTGCTTTTGTGGTTGGCATTTATTTTGCTAAAACTATTATAGCAGCAAGATGTTGAATCTTAATGTTCTAAGTGGCTGATTTCAACATGTCGAATGAAGATGTCCCATACCAGCTCATAGGACATCGCGTTGTGGATTCAGTTTAATGCAGATTCTGTTACTATGAATTGTTACTAAATATTCTGTGAATATTTGATTATCCTAGGTGGCATCCAAAGCATTTTTGGATTGTGATTATTTGTTGGTTTTTCGGATTTGCTGCTGTTTCTAATTATGGAGACATAATAGGAAACTTTGGATTGAAGACCTATTTTGTTGGAGTTAATTTTGCAGATTTGTGAGCAGTCTATTTGCTGCGTTTTTGAAGCCCAATTCAGTCCAGATTAATTGCTATATATTGACTGATGTAAACCTAGTTTTATGCGTGGAACTTACTTGTGTTTTGTTAGGGTTTTGGAGTGTATTTTGTGAGCCTAACTGGTATCATTCTGATAACAGTATAAGGACTGGTTTTTGTGTTGTAAGTTCTGTCAAGTTACTCATAAGCTTTTAAGCATTGAGTTTCTTGTGTGTTAATTCTCATAAGCTGTGAAGTATTGAGAATTGTGTGTTTTGAAAGTGTGACTTTCGGTTTGTTTCTTGTGTGGAAAGGTACCAATCACGGGTTGTGGTTGTAGAGGGGTTTGAGGAGGGCCTCATACCTAGGTGAGTCTTAGGTAGAAGTCATAGGAATGGTAGTGATTAAGTGATTAGATTATTTGGTTGTTGTATGATCTGTGAATTGATACTATCGTATATTGATTTCGTCCCTGGCTTGGTAGCCCCCAGAGTAGGTGTGTTAGACGGAACTGGGTAAACATATCACTGTGTTATTTACTTTCTGCACCGTTACTTTATTTGTTATCTTGTTCATTGTGTTGGATATCAGTGTCTCAACATCTATATAGGACATCTGATATCTGTGCCAGAATTTCAATTGGCATCAAGAGCTTGCACCCTTTTTGGTTCTGGGTGAGATTCAGGGAAGGTACTTTCTGGTACAATGGACAAGGATGGAGGATTTCTGAATAAACCACCTCTGCTTGATGGTTCCAACTATGACTACTGGAAACCAAGGATGATAGCATTCATCAAATCCATGGATGATCAAGCATGGAAAGCTGTTATAAAAGGATGGGAACCCCCAAAGGTTAAGGGTGAAAAAGGTACCTCTACTGATGTGGTGAAGGAAGAGGAAGACTGGGATGATGCAGATTACAAAGGGTCCATAGGGAATTCCAAAGCCATGAATGCATTGTTCAATGGAGTCAACAAGAATATATTCAGGTTGATTGAACATTGCACCATTGCAAAAGAAGCGTGAGAGGTCTTGAAGGTGGCTCATGAAGGGACTTCAAAGGTGAAAATGTCAAAACTTCAGCTTCTCACTAGCAAGTTTGAGAGTTTGAAGATGAAAGAGGATGAGAGCATTCATGATTTTCACATGAACATTATTGAGATAGCTAATGCTTCTAGTGCCTTAGGTGAAAAGATGTCTGACAGCAAACTGGTCAGAAAAATCCTCAGATCTCTACCTAAGAGATTTGACATAAAAGTGACTGCTATAGAGGAAGCTCGGGATATAGACAAGATGAAGGTAGATGAACTGGTGGGATCTCTTCAAACATTTGAATTAGGGATCAGTGAAAAGTCTGAGAAGAAGAAGAGCATATCTTTTGTGTCAAATGCTGGTGACTCAGAAGATGAAGGTGACCTGGTCAGAGATGAAGGGGTGTCTAAAGATCTGGTATTTCTGGGAAAACAATTTAACAAAGTGTTGAAAAAGATTGACTGGAAGTCGAGAGCAAATGCTCAGAACAAGTCACTCGACATCAGAAAGAACCAGGATGGAGGCAGAAGATCCAGAACTGAAGAAGAATCCAATCAAGGGAAGAGAGTTCAGTGCTTCGAATGTGAGGGATATGGGCACATAAAGACTGAGTGTCCCACGTATCTAAAAAGGCAGAAGAAGGGCTTATCAGTGTCTTGGTCAGAAGGAGAGTCTGAGAGTGATCTTGAAGAAGAATCAGCAAAATGGGTGACAGCCTTGACTGGGATCTATAAGGCTGATAGAGAAAATACTTGTGAGTCTGACTCTGACAAAGAATCCTATGTTGGAGAACTCACTAAGGAAGAAGTCTTCACAGGGTTTTCAGAATTGTGTATCAAGAATGAAGAAAGGTGCCAGATAATATTGGAACAGAAGATTCTGATAGCTCAACTAGAAGCTGAGAAGGAAGAAGATTTATCAACCATTGCTGATCTGAAAGAGGAGGTTGAATGGCAAAAGTCAAAACTTGACAATATGACCAAATCTATAAGAATGCTGAACAATGGTACCACGCAGCTAGATGAGATTCTTCAGAATGGGAAAGAAGCTGGAAATGTGCAAGGCCTTGGTTTTAACAATCAAGCAGAGACTTCCAAGAAGCCTGTATTGACATTCGTTCCTTAGAAAATAAAGCAAGAAGTGGGGATGTCAAATTACATGTTTCAACATCAGATGAAGCATCAGAAAAGAGTTTGTAGATCAAGGTATAAACCATGGAGATGCCATTACTGTGGAAAGATTGGTCACTTAAAGTCCTTTTGCTACAAGCTGCACAGCTATCCCAAAACTGCTTAGCAACAAAATAAAGGACAAAGTTGGGGTAAAGTGAAGAGAAGATGGATTCCTAGACAAATGATGGCTGGTCTCATAGCACATACCTCTCTTAGAGCATCTGCAAGAGAAGATTGGTACTTTGACAGTGGTTGTTCAAGACACATGACTGGTGTGAAGAAATTCTTGTCAGATATTAAGCCTCACTCCACCAATTATGTCACTTTTGGGGATGGATCAAAGGGTGAAATAAAAGGTGTTGGAAAGATGGACTACACAGGACAACCAAATCTGGATCGTGTTCTATTTGTCAGAGGGCTGACCGCAAATTTAATCAGTATAAGCCAATTGTGTGATGTAGGTCTCAAGGTAAATTTCACCAAATCTAAATGTCTAGTAACCAATGAGAAAGATGAAGTTGTTATGAAGGGTACCAGGTCTAAGGATAACTGCTATCTTTGGAATCCTCAAGAACCTGAAAATATGTCTACTTGTTTGATGTCAAAGGAAGATGAAACCAAACCGTGGCATCAGAAATTGGGTCACTTACACCTGAAAGGGATGAAGAAGGTTATGTCAAGTGAAGCTGTTAGAGGTATTCCCAAGCTGAAGATTGATGAGGATAAAATATGTGGTGAATGTCAAGTTGGGAAGCAAACAAGGGTGTCACACAAGAAGCTTCAACATCTTACCACAACTTCTAGAGTTCTAGAACTTCTTCACATGGACTTAATGGGGCCTATGCAGGTTGAAAGTCTTGGTGGGAAGAAGTATGCTTATGTTGTCGTAGATGACTACTCCAGATTCACTTGGATAAGTTTTATCAGAGAAAAGTCTGAAGTGTTTGCAGCCTTTAAAGAATTGTGTCAAAGAATTCAACGGGAAAAGGATTGTGGTGTTGTTCGGATCAGAAGTGACCATGGGAAAGAATTTGAAAATAGCAGGTTTGAAGAGTTTTCCTTATCTGAGGGAATCACTCATGAATTCTCATCACCGATCACTCCTCAGCAGAATGGTGTGGTGGAACGCAAGAACAGGACTATACAAGCGTGTGCAAGAGTCATAATTCATGCCAAAAAGCTTCCATATCATTTTTGGGCTGAAGCAATGAATACTGCTTGCTATATAAACAATAGGGTGACCATCAGATCAGGTACTTTTGTCACTCTTTATGAGCTATGGAAAGGTAGAAAGCCAAATGTGAAGTATTTCCATGTGTTTGGTAGTAAGTGCTATATCTTAGCGGATCGTGAGCAGAGGGGAAAGATGGATCCTAAGAGTGAGGAAGGAATATTTTTGGGATACTCTACAAATAGTAAAGCATATAGGGTATTTAATTCCAGAACTAAGGTGATGATGGAATCCATAAATGTGGTGGTTGATGACTCTGGCAAAGACGAAGATGTCCCAGATGATGTTGGAGCATGTCTGCCCATGAACAATGAAATCTCCCAAGACATTGAGTCTGTAGAAGATAGTGCTCAAGAAACCAACTCTATACCTGAGAATGAAGAGGTAGAGGATGCTAACAGGGGACCCTCTATAAGGATTTAGAAGGATCACTCTAAGGAATTAATTATTGGAGATCTGAATGAAGGTGTAAGAACCAGAACAAGGGAGACTGTGTCAAATGCTTGCTTTGTGTCAAAGATTGAACTAAAGAATGTCAAAGAAGCATTGACAGATGAGTTCTGGATAAGTGCTATGCAAGATGAACTTTGTCAGTTCAAGAGGAATGAAGTCTGGGAACTGGTACCACGACCAGCAGGAACAAATGTGATTGGAACAAAATGGGTTTATAAGAATAAGTCTGATGAGAAAGGAGTTGTTACCAGGAACAAAGCCAGATTAGTTGCTCAAGGATACACACAGATTGAAGGAGTAGACTTCGATGAAACATTTGCGCCTGTGGCTCGATTGGAATCCATCAGATTGTTGCTAGGAGTGGCATGCTTGTTGAAATTCAGATTGTTTCAAATGGATGTCAACAGTGCCTTTCTGAATGGCTATCTTAATGAGGAAGTCTATGTTGAGCAGCCTAAAGGGTTTGTGGATCCAAATTTTCCTGATCATGTTTTCAAGCTGAAGAAGGCTTTGTATAGGCTGAAACAAGCTCCACGAGCTTGGTACGAAAGACTGACTGAGTTCTTAGTCAATAATGGATACAGGAAGGGTGGTATTGATAAAACACTTTTTGTCAAGGAGAAGGATGGGAAACTAATGATTGCTCAGATTTATGTAGATGATATTGTGTTTGGTGGGATGTCGGATGAAATGGTCCAACATTTTGTCAACCAAATGCAATCTGAATTTGAGATGAGTTTGGTGGGTGAACTGACCTACTTCCTTGGATTACAAGTCAAGCAGATGGAAGACTCCATTTTTATTTGTCAGAGCAAATATGCGAGGAACATTGTGAAGAAGTTTGGACTGGATAATGCCAAGCATAAGAGGACTCATGCTCCTACTCACTTGAAGTTATCCAAAAATGAAAAGGGAGTGAATGTTGAACAAAGTTTGTATAGAAGTATGATTGGCAGTCTACTGTATCTTACAGCAAGTAGGCCAGACATCACTTTTGCTGTTGGTGTGTGTGCAAGATATCAAGCAGAACCCAAGGTCAGTCACATCAATCAAGTGAAGAGAATTCTAAAGTATGTGAGTGGTACATGTGATTATGGGTTGCTTTACTCCCATGACTCAAGTCCCATTTTATTAGGTTACTGTGATGCTGATTGGGCTGGAAGTGCTGACGATAGGAAGAGTACCTCTGGAGGTTGTTTCTTTTTGGGAAATAATCTTATTTCATGGTTTAGCAAGAAGCAGAATTTAGTATCCCTTTCTACTGCTGAAGCTGAGTACATAGCAGCTGGAAGTAGTTGTGCTCAACTGGTATGGATGAAGCAGATGTTATCTGAGTATAATGTCATACAAGATGTCATGACATTGTTTTGTGACAACTTGAGCGCTATTAATATTTCCAAAAATCCCGTTCAACATAGCAGGACTAAGCACATTGATATCAGGCATCACTTCATCAGAGAACTTGTGGAGGACAGAGTCATAACTCTTGAGCATGTGAGCACAGAAAATCAGCTTGCTGACATATTTACCAAGGCTCTGGATGCAGTACAGTTTGAAAACCTGAGGAGCAGACTTGGGGTGTGCATTCATGAAGAACTATAGCAATCAATGGTCCTTCTGGCTGCCAGATTGACAAGACTAAAGGTTCTGGTAGTGCAGTGTGTGAATGAAGGGAAAATGCTGAAGTTTGTGCATGACATTTGGGCATGTGATGTGGTGTGCATCTACTCTCTGATGCAGTTTACTCTGGTTTATTTTTTCTTTGACTTGTTCTACTTGCCTTTGTCATATTTATGGCTAAAAAGGGGGAGTAGTATGTTTGTGTGGATGTTTGTGTGGGGAGTGCTTGTGTGCTTGTGTTGCTGCAGTAGTTGAGGGGGAGAATGTGGAATATTGCTGCTGTTGAGGGGGAGTTTTTCCAGGCTGCTATGATGTGTTGTTTGCAGCTGAAGGGGAGTGCTGCTATGCTGGATGTTTTTTGCTGTGTGCTGCTGGTGTTTTCGCTGCTGTCTGATATATGGATATTTTTTGCTGTTTGTGCTTCTTTACAAGTTTTTTGTGTGTGTGTAGTTTTAGCCAATATAAGCCAAAGGGGGAGATTGTTATTTCTGTGCTTTTGTGGCTGGCATTTATTTTGTTAAAACTATTATAGCAGCAAGATGTTGAATCTTAATGTTCTAAGTGGCTGATTTCAACATGTCGAATGAAGATGTCCCATACCAGCTCATAGGACATCGCGTTGTGGATTCAGTTTAATACAGATTCTGTTACTATGAATTGTTACTGAATATTCTGTGAATATTTGATTATCCTAGGTGGCATCCAAAGCATTTTTGGATTGTGGTTATTTGTTGGTTTTTCGGATTTGCTGCTGTTTCTAATTATGGAGACATAATAGGAAACTTTGGATTGAAGACCTATTTTGTTGGAGTTAATTTTGCAGATTTGTGAGCAGTCTATTTGCTGCGTTTTTGTAGCCCAATTCAGTCTAGATTAATTGCTATATATTGACTGATGTAAACCTAGTTTTAGGCGTGGAACTTACTTGTGTTTTGTTAGGGTTTTGGAGTGTATTTTGTGAGCCTAACTGGTATCATTCTGATAACAGTATAAGGACTGGTTTTTGTGTTGTAAGTTCTGTCAAGTTACTCATAAGCTTTTAAGCATTGAGTTTCTTGTGTGTCAATTCTCATAAGCTGTGAAGTATTGAGAATTGTGTGTTTTGAAAGTGTGACTTTCGGTTTGTTTCTTGTGTGGAAAGGTACCAATCACGGGTTGTGGTTGTAGAGGGATTTGAGGAGGGCCTCATACCTAGGTGAGTCTTAGGTAGAAGTCATAGGAAGGGTAGTGATTAAGTGATTAGATTATTCGGTTGTTGTATGATCTGTGAATTGATACTATTGTATATTGATTTCGTCCCTGGCTTGGTAGCCCCAGAGTAGGTGTGTTAGTCCGAACTGGGTAAACATATCACTGTGTTATTTACTTTCTGCACCGTTACTTTATTTGTTATCTTGTTCATTGTGTTGGATATTAGTGTCTCAACATCTATATAGGACATCTGATATCTGTGCCAGAATTTCATCTACCAACAGATTCTTTACTCCAGTCATGTGCCTTGAACACCCACTGTCAAAGTACCAATCTTCTTTGGTAGAAACCCTTAAAGAAGTGTGAGATATCAAGCTGGTAACCTTAACTTTAGGGACCCATTGCTTCTTAGGCTTGGAAGCCTGCCTTCCTTTATAACAATTTTGTTTGGGAACAACCTGATGAGCCTTCTGTGGATACCCATGTAGCTTATAACAATAAGCCTTAATGTGTCCAAAACATCCACAATGGTGACACCTCCAGCGTCTGTATTTCTTCTTAGATGGAGTTCTGTCATGATGTTTTAACATCTGTTTTAACATCACCGGTTTTGGGGTGATAGAACCTGCATCACTAGTGAATCCCAAACCACATTTGTCTCCAGCCATCTTCCCAATACTAAGAATGTTGTCTAACGCATTAGTACCATTGTTCAACATTCTGATAGTTTTGGTCATAGAGTCCAGCTTATAGTTAAGTATGCTGACTTCAGCGTCAAGGTCAGTCTTTTCAGCTTTTAACTGTACTATGGTGTTCTTCAGCTCTTCTCCTTCAAGACACACTTGTTCACTTCTCATGAAAAGATCTTTATAAGTGACAGCAAGTTTATCATAAGTAACTTCATCATTCCAAGACTCATCATCTGACTCATAAACCCCAACCATAGCTCTAACAAGTTTAGCTGAATTTTCTTCAGATTCACTCTCAATGTCAGACCAAGAAGCTGATAAGCCTTTCTGCTTCTTTAGAAAAGTGGGACATTCCTTCTTGACATGTCCATACCCTTCACACTCAAAGCATTGTATCCCTTTGTCATTACTGGATTTTTCTTCATCTTTAGACTTCTTCCCTTGTTCTCCTGATCTGTTGATGTCAGAGGTAATGTTCTTGACATTGGGATTATAACTCCTATTTATCCTCTTCATAACTTTGTTGAACTGTTTACCCAGAAAGGCAATAGCCTGAGACAACTCCTCCTGAGAGTCATCTACTTTCTCTTTCTTGGCTTCTTCAGAACTGGAAACTAAAGCTATACTCTTGGACTTCTTTTCAGGTTCTTCCTCATTCAACCCAAGCTCAAAAGTTTGAAGAGATCCAATGAGCTCATCAACCCTCATCTTGCTGATGTCTTGAGCTTCTTCAATTGCAGTCACATTCATCTTGTACCTCTTATGAAGGGACCTAAGGATTTTCCTTATAAACTTTTCTTTTGACATCATTTCTCCAAGAGCACTGGGTGCATTGGACAGCTCAAGAACACTCATGTGGAAGTCATGGATAGTCTCATCTTCCTTCATCTTCAGACTTTCAAACTTCGATGTTAGAAGCTGAAGTCTTGACATCTTAACTCTAGATGTTCCTTCATGTGTAGCCTTCAAAATATCCCACGCTTCCTTAGCAACTTCACAGGTATTGATCAACCTGAATATATTCTTATCCACTCCATTGAAAATTGCATTTAGAGCTTTGGAATTACCAAGGGCAAGCTCATCTTCTTCCTTGGTCCATTCTTCTTCAGGCTTCAGCTTTGAGGTGCCCTCTTTATCTTTCCCAGCATCATCTTTTTCAAACACAACAGGTGCTTTCCATTCTTTAATTATAGCCTTCCAAGCCCTGCTGTCCAAGGATTTCAAAAAAGTGATCATCCGTGGCTTCCAATAATCATAATTCGAGCCATCCAAAATAGGGGGTCTGTTGACAAATCCTCCAACTTCTTTGTCCATCTTTACACCAGAAAGTAACTTCCCTAGATCTCACCCAGAGACAGACAAGATGCCTGCTCTGATACCAATTAAAATTCTGGTACCAGATGTGTGATGTTAAGTGTGATGTCACAACAACACACTCTGTAATGGACAATGCAATAACAAGCAATACATCAACACAATGAATTGTTCACCCAGTTTGGTCTAACTACCTACGTCTGGGGGCTACCAAGCCAATGATGAATTTCATTATCAGTAGTATTAATTAACAGACTCAACAACCCAGTTGACATCTCCTAAACTTAATCACTACTTAATGAACCTTCTACTTAAGAGACCACTTAAGTATGAGAACACTACTCAATCCCTAAATCACTTCAGTTATATAATTCAAAGATCACACTTTGAATAACACTACTTGATTCTGCTTCACAGCTTTGATCAAGAACAACTCAAAACAACAATACCAATTCACACTCGAATGGTTTACATACACGAAGACACAAACGACACTCAGTCTTTAGCTCTCTTTCTTCGTTGCTTTTCCTTCAGTACTGATGCGCTTTACATAGCTAGTTGAATTGGACTTGGACCTGCTACAATATCTGACCTGATTTGTTATTTAAAACTGAATCTTCAAAACAGATTTTCTCTCTCAAAATCTTCTTAAATCTTCAGCCTTTAAACACTCCTACAAATCTGCATCAAATCTGCTATGTAACAGAAAATATCTATCCCAAGATATCCGCTTCCAATGAGACTAACAGCTCTCCAAATATCCAGCTAACACGCAAACCCTAACAACATCACTAAACCTGATGTTATTAATCGCATGTAACATCAGACATCACAACTTCAGCAACTTAACTACTTAACATAAACCAATGTTATGACTCAATGTTAAGACATCACCCATGTGACATCAACATTGAACAGCTTTTGTTTTACCAAAATTCTAGCCAATCCAAGAACCAACAAAATGCATGTTTATGGGATACCTTGAAGGAGTCAAAGCTTATAGGCTATGGTGCCTAGAGCCAGGTCACATGAGGTGTATCACTAGTCGAGATGTAGTTTTCAATGAAGTTGAGATGGCCTTCAAGAAAACTAAAGATGCTGATGAAGAGCTGGAACAAGGAGAGATTTCTGTTGAGGTTGAGCATGTTGATGCTGAATTACATATCCCAGATGAAGTCGAAGAAGAAGTAGAATTTACTGAGGAAGTCGAAGAAACTGTCGATGACTACCTATTGTCAAGAAACAGGTCGAGGAGAGTCATTAAGCCACCCCAGAGACTTGGGTATGCAGATCTTATAGCTTATGCTTTAATCTCTGCAAGTGAGGTTCTAGACGAAGAACCTAGAGACTATAAGGAAGTTATGAGGAGTCGAAATAAGACTAAATTGCTGGTGGCCATGAATGATGAGATGAAATCTCTTCATGATAACAACACATGGGAACTGATCAAAAAACCTGTCGGAGCCAAGTTAGTCAACTATAAGTGGATTTTCAAAGTTAAGGAAGGAATCTAAGGAGTGGCGTCGAAGAGATACAAGGCAAGATTGGCCGCTAGGGGTTTCACTCAGAAAGAAGGTGTTGGCTTGAATGATGTGTTATATCCTGATGTGAAGTACAAGTCCATTCGAATGTTGTTTGCCACGGTGGCACAGTTCGACCTTGAACTAGAATAAATGGATGTGAAGACTGCATTCTTGTATGGTGATCTAGATGAAACAATCCTAATGAGGTAACCTGAAGGGTATGTCAAAAGGGGGGAGGAAGATTATGTGTACAAGCTGAAGAGATCTTTATATGGACTGAAACAATCTCCTCGACAGTGGAGTAGGAGATTCGACAAGTTCATGGCACGCATAAGTTTCATTAAAAGTCAGTTTGACCACTGTGTTTACTTCAGATTTTGACCTGGTAATTCATTTGTTATTTTGTTGCTTTATGTGGATGATATTCTAATAGCAAGCAACAATGTCGAAGATGTAATGAGGGTGAAGGCTGAACTCAATAAGGAGTTCGACATAAAGGATCTGGGAGCTGCATCCAGGATTCTTGGGATTGACATCCGAAGAGATAGAAAGCAGTCAAAATTATGCTTATCTCAAGAGGCATACCTACGGAAGATTCTCGAAAAATTTGGTATGTCAAATTCAAAGCCTGTTGTGACTCCGACAACCCCTAAATTCAAGTTGAGTATAGATCAGTGTCCTAGTACTGATGTTGAAAGAGCTTATATGAATAACATTCTATATCCTAATATAGTGGGTTCTTTAATGTATGTTATGGTCTGTACTAGACCCGACATAGCATATACAGTAAGTCTTGTAAGCAGGTACATGGAGAATCCTGGAAAGGCTCATTGGCAAGCATTAAAGTGAATTCTAAGGTACATAAACGGGTCTCTGAACAGAGTCCTAATTTATGGTGGAACCTTGGGTGAAGATAGTAAAGCAGCAATCGAAGGATATGTCGACTCTGATTATGCAGGTTGTATGGATTCCAGAAAATCTATTTCTAGATATGTGTTCACTATGTTCGGCACAACAATCAGTTGGAAAGCAACACTTTAGAAGGTTGTTGCCTTATCAACCACTGAAGTGGAATATATTGCTCTAACTAAAGCTGTGAAGGAAGCATTGTGGCTTGAAGGTTTTGCAAAGGAGCTGAAACTTCAAGGTCGAGTTATCACTGTTAAATGTGATAGTCAAAGTGCAATACACCTGTCGAAGAATTCAGTCTATCATGAGTGAACTAAGCACATCGATGTAAGGTTGCATTTCGTCAGAGGGGTAATCGAGGGTGGAGAAGTCCAAGTGCTGAAGGTTTTGACATATCATAATGCTGCTGATATGATCACCAAGACATTGCCTAGTTGCAAGTTTTTCCACTGTTTGCAGTTGATAAAGCTGCATGAAGAAAGCTAGTTTATTACGTGATATTATAGAGTTTGTTCCAAGGTGGAGATTTGTGAGGTATTGGATCGAACTCTAGTATGATCGAAGGTAGCTTCTTGGTTTGACAGTTCGGCATATGTTTAGCATGCAGTCGAAGGTCGTTCACATGTTGTTGTCGAAGTAGTGTATGTTGTAGTCGAAGTAGGGTCAAGCATACAGTTGTCGAAAATGCTAGGTTTGTTAGCATGTCGAATTAGGCTTGTTTGTTATGTCCAATTGTTTAAGTTAACTTGTACCCTAAGTTAGCTTGTAATGGATAATTGTTAAAAATCCCATTAGTTTAGTGTGTTAGGTATTATTATAAATAACATACTAGTCTCTCATCATTAGTGTGGCAAATCCTAATTGGGTGAGAGGGTTATTTGTTATTCTTGAGTAATTATAATATGATTTAAAGAGAAAGTAAAGAATAGAAGTTATAACTAATCCTTGTTGTTCTTCTTCTTTTACCATATTTTCTGCCCTTGTGTGTTTCTTGATCGTAAAGAAATAGTTTATAATTTGTTTCCAAGGCATCGGATTTCACAACAGAATCTTTATTACGGTCTAACACTGTAACCACATGTATGTTAGCTTTGGTAGCTTCCTCCTTATTGAATTTCATTGAACTATCACTGAAGAACTGCCTAGATGGTAAGACAAAACTCCATTTTGAACATCTGATATCAAAAAGTAACCCGAGCCTAAAATAGGTTGCCCTCACCAAAGCAGTTATCGGTAGGTTTCAGATGCCTTTGAAGAGAGTTCATTGATTCCACGAGATCTGTTGTCATGTGGCCCCATCATTGTCCATTATCGTATGCCCTGGTCCACTTCTCCAATTGAATATTCTCGATCCACCTTATTGCATCTACATTTGTCAATCTAAAGTCTTCGCGGTAGTGTTTGAAGAAAGGTTATGTTAATGCACACCCTGCATTCACAACCTTCTTCCACAACATCTTCTCTTTGATCTCCCGCGTGAAATTTTGAGTGATGTGTCTAATGCAATAGACATGCGCTGAAAGAGGATCCATCTAGCCGTTATCAAGATTTTTATATGCATTTTAAATTGATGCATGTCTGTCTGAAATCAAACATAAGTTAGGCTGAGGAGCAATGTGTAATCGAAGATTTTTTAGGAAAAAACACCATCCACCAGTAATCTCCCCTTCAACTAGAGCGAAGGCAATTGGAAAAATGTTGTTGTTGTTATCTTGTGTGACTGTCATGAGTAGTGTTCTATTATATTTCCCGAATAACCAAGTTCCATTAATTTGTATAATAGGTGTCGCGGCCGGCAAAAATATTCGAGCCGCCATCATATTTTTTTAAGGAAAATAAATGATAAACCTAAAATCCTAATCCTAAGGGTAGAGATTCCTAAGGTTCGGGAGTCGGTTAAGTGAGGGGAAGGTATTAGACACCCCTCACTTCCATTGTACTCAATGGGATCCTCCTTAGATTTTAGGGTATGTTTGTTTGTCGTCTAACTTTTTATTTATTTTACAATAGAATCCTAAGTTTTTTATTATTGTACTCGCTAGGGTTTACAACCCTATGCCTACGTACCTTCGATTTTGAAGGATCAGAGTAACCGTAGTTCACCTCCCCTATTCCTACCCCTAATCCTATTCCTAACCCTAATCCCAAACCCAATCCACTATTTATACTCTTGGATAAAGAGTTTTATCCCCAAATCTATTGTTTATACTCCTAGATGAGGAGTTATATCCCTTATTCTATTGTTTATACTCCTAGATAAGGAGTTTTATCCCTTAATCTATTATTTATACTCCTAGACGAGGAGTTCTATCCCTTAATCTATTATTTATACTCCTAGATAAGGAGTTCTATCCCTTAAAAATCTCTTATCCATTGTTTATACTCTCGGAGGAAGAGTTTTATCCCTAAAAATCCCTTATCCATTGTTTATACTCTCGGATGGAGAGTTCTATCCCTTAATCCCCTATCCCTTGGCCTATGTTTATACTCTTGGAACCTAAGAGTTTTATCCATAAATCCCTTGTCCTTTATTTAGACTCTTGGACAAAGAGTTTTATCCCGAATTTTGAATCCTTAAAAAAATCCTTTTATATCCCTTAGAATAAATTTCTAAATTTCCAAAGAAAAATAAAATCCAAAATGCCATTATGCTAAAAATAGAAAAATTGATCCCTAAATTATTTCAATTTAAAAATAATTTCTAAATTCAAAATAATCCCAAAAATAGGAGAGTTTTATTCCCAAAAATTAAATCAAGATAAATTCCAAGAATAAAAGAATTTAAATCCCAACAATTAATTTATTTTCATCCCCAATCCCATATTTAAATCCAATTTAAATAAAAATCTAATTTCCTTAAAATAAATCCTAAACCTAATTTTAATAAAAATTCAAAATTACCAAAATACCTTATCCCAAAAACACAGGAACACAACCCTATTTTATAAAAAGAAATCCTAAAAAAAAATATTTTACATATATAAAACTTTTTATTTAAAATAAAACAAAACCCAAAATTAACTATAAAAAATCCTAATTATATTTACCTAAATCCTAGTAATCCAAAAATCCTATTTTTATAAATCCTAATTACATATTTAAATCCTAATTAACTAATTAAATTAAGTAATTAATTACGTGACAACCGGGGGGTGCGTTTATATTAAAAATTGACTGGGCCAAGTGGTTGGGGGTGTCAATAGTAATCTGGGCGCAAGGCCCAATTACCAAACTCAGGTTTGAGAAAAAAAGAAAAAAAGGGTCCATGGTGGAGAGAGTCTGACTTTGACTCTCTACTGGACGTTGGATGAAGATTAGATGAATCTCTTCGCAGCTACCGTTGTCCGTTGATCACAAAGTATGACAAAGGGACGATCCTGATTGAAAGTCAGCGCAGGCTCATGATAAGACATGCGCACTGGATCTTATGGTTTACTGAAAGGTCAGCCAATCCGTAGATTCCCAGAACGCCACTTGGCAAGAATCAAAAAACATCGAGAGGAGGTATAAAAAACGAACCCACTTCATGACTTCCTTATTTTCTGATTCTCCTTCTCTCTCTTACTTCTCCTTCTCTCTCTATCTCTTAATTTTCTCTCGCTTCTCTCTAAACCTCCCCCCGCCGGTGAGCCTTCCGACCACCGTGCACAACCCTCCAATCCACCACCCCCACCCAGAATCCGGTTGAACTTCAACCGGAAAACCCAACCCAAGAACCCTAAAACCCTTACTAACCCAGAAACCCCATGGTTCTTTAGGGTTCGTGAAGAACCCTAATCCTAAACCTTCATCTAAAACCCAGAAACGTATAAACCCCCAAGAATCCTAAGGGTTCGCGAAGAACCCTAACCCTTACACCAAGAACCCTAACCCTATTTAAGAACCCTAACCTTATAAATTTCTAGAAATACAAGAAAATCTTAAACGCGTAACGACAACAACCAAATGATCAAAGCTAAGTGATTGTATTTACCTCCCCTGCCGTGTCCAATACTAAGATGCTTCCTTTTCCTCTTTGGTATTCCTCTGCTTCGTCTCTAATCTCTCGTTTGGATTTTGTTCGCAGGTGTTCGATGAAGGTTTTGCTCAGGGGATTTAGGGTTTTGATGATGAACCCTAGTCCTCTTTGTACGAGCTTTAAGTGGATTTGGGTGATTCGCAGCAACAATTTTTCAGCTTCGCCTAGGGTTTCTTTTTTCTGACCCTAATTTTGAGTTTCTTCTTAGCTTTTATAGGCATTAGCAATTAGGTTAGAATTAATTAGATTAGGTTTTTGTTTTAGGAAATGTTTGATGTAATTTCTTATTCGATTTGATTATGTTGTACAATTAGAATTAGGTTTTTTGGATTTGTACATATTGGATTGTAATTTTAATAAAATCAATGTTAATTGATTCTATTTTGATTCACTTTTCCACTTCTGCGAGAACTAGGGTTCATGGAATGGGGAAGAAGATGACCCACCGTCCTGGTCAACTATTTTGACCACTGATATTTTAATAAAATAATAATCCAATAAAATAAAAATAAAAATAACCACTGCTAAAAACTATTATAAATAATAAAGCAAAATACATTGAAATCAATCCTTAATAACAAAATAAATCTAATATCCTAACTTAATGACTCGGCTAATATTAAAATCCCATCCTTAATAATTAAATTTATGTAATTAAAACTTAATGCTTAATAATAACAATAGTTATATACTAATACAATATTACTAATTTTAATATAATAGTCCTCTAAATTAATTTGGATTTATTATAAAAAATTCTAAAGACCATTTCCAAAATTTAATAATAAAATTTTATTAAAATAAATGGACCAAATGACCAAAAATAAATCCTAATACTTTTTATGAAATAGGCCCAAAATAAATAAATTAATCCCTAAAATAAAACCCCCAAATCCCCAAAATAAAAACTGAAATGGGCCTAAAAGTGCAAATAAGCCCATACTGTCATCTAAATGCCACCCCCTGATAGCACAGAAAAAATCCAAAAAATAGTGAAATCACTGGTCAAAATTTAGGGTACTATAGCTGCCCCTATTTAATCGTCTTTGAATCAAAAAGAGGATGTTGATGTGTCTTCCGCTTTTGAAGAAGAGACGATTAAATACATGAAGGACCCTAATTTTGACCGCAGAGTCCGATATGTACCGCGCTGATTATCCTAAGATCCCTGGTAATAATCCCATAGTGAAATATCCGATCAAACCCTGGTATCCCTGAGAGTAGTTATAAACCTTATGCCATGTTTGCATGTTCAAAAGTATGTGTGCTCTTATGCATGATGCATTATTTGGGCTAACGCCTCTTTTATGATATGCAATGCATGGATTTGTTTGAAATAATACTTTTCATAACGTCCTGATTCCCTGACCCTTGAAACTTTGATAATTGTAGTAAGCCATGATACCCTTGATTACTGTCTAATATGTAACATGCCGTTAAAGGATCTCCCATGTTGGTTAGATTGTAACGTATATTCCTGTCAGTGTATAGATCTTATATCCTGCTTTGGAAGAATATGATCCCTTTGATGATTCCAAAAACCGAAGTAAAATCTATTTTCCCTTTTAAAAGCTTTTATTTATACCCGATATTTCAATGCATTATTTCACAATTAATCGACACCTTGTAATCAGGCGGAATAATTTAGGAGGCAAAGAAATATATTTGAAAAGCAAATTTTATTGAGAATTGGCCTGAAAATGGGCAATAATACGTAAGGAGGGTAATTCCCATAAGGAGATATTACCATAAATCTAGGAAAGATGTAAAATGGCAATAAGAAAACAAATTTATTTATGTCTCTATTAAATGTAACACCAGCTAATATCCCTAAGTCTCCAAGATCACGACACTTCGCTTCTGAAGATGACGGCTGGAATGATCGCTCCCTTCTGAATTCCTATTACGGGGTGACTTGAATATTTTGAGTCATATGCCTTTTGGATATCCCTAACTTTTGTATGGACCGCTCTTTTTAGAGTCTTAGTCCACCGGGATGATATACCATTTTTTCGACTAAGCCGCCCTTTAGGGTTTTCGACTTGTCGGGTATCATTTTTATTCAAGTCCCTAATTTTTGCCTGGATTGCTCTTTTGAGTTTTCAATCCACTGCGACACCCAAATTTTTGCCTAAGTTGCCCTTTAGGGTTTTCGACTTAGCGGGCTTTTATCCTCTTTTTCTAGGCATAGCTTTTTTTTACCGAATCGGAGTTCACCGGTCGTGGTAAATCCGCTCCATCCATGGTTGTTAATATTAGTGCTCCGCCAGAGGAGACACTCTTCACGACATATGGTCCTTCATAGTGTGGGGTCCATTTGCCGAGGTGGTCCTTTTGGATGAGTAATATATTCCTTAACACCAAGTCTCCTTTATTTGAGTAGGTGAGGACGAATTTCCTTGTCGAACGCTCTCTTAATTCCCTGTTGATATAATTGCCCGCAGCCACACGTTTCCCTTATACGAGGTTTAGCTGATCGAGTCTAGTTTGCACCCATTCTGCCTTATCCAGTTTAGCTTCCTTTGAGATCCTAAATGATGAATTTCACTTTGATTGATAGCCCCTCTTGGAGGCCTATATCCTTATGCAAATATAAGTTTCCATCGAGATCTGGGCTCAGGTCCTTCATAGGAGTCCGAAGTTTCACAATCCTTTATAACCATTACATCTTTGTCTGGGAAGTCCATCTGTATGAGTTTGATAGTCATCAACTGGTTTATGAACGGGACGATTTGCTAGTGTACTTCCTTTAATAGCCTTTGGAGTGATGTATTGGATGTCACATTCATTTAATAACATATGCCACCTTGCTATTCTCCCTGATACGTCATGTTTCCCTAGCCCACAACCCATTGAATTTTCAAGTATTGTTAAGTACATTATTAGTGGTCTCCTTAGGACTAGTGGCACCAATATAGGTGGTTTTTGTAAATATTCCTTGATTCAATCGAAATCCTTTTGACAATCTTCATTCCATTCAATGATTAGATCCTTTTCTGAGTAATTTGAAGATTGGCTTACGAGTAGCTGTAAGGTGTGAGATGAACCTCGTAATATAATTTAATCTCCCAAAAATCCACGAACTTCCTTTTTTGTCCTTGGAGCTGGCGTCCCTTGAATGGCTTTCATTTTGTCCTTTATTCCCCTTTGACTGACCATGGACCCTAATATTTTTCCGAATCTGATTCCATAAGTACACCTTGTAGGATTTAGTCGTAACTTGAATTTCCTTAACTGATCCAACAACTTTTGTAAGTTAGTTATGTGATCTTCTTCTTTTTGTGACTTGGTAATCATATCCTCCTTATGCACCACATTACCATAACCATTTGATAAGTTACTCCTACGCTCTTTAACCCAACAGGCGTTACCTTGTGACAAAAAGTCAATTTATTTCTTGACTTCTTCCCTGATCTGGAGGGTCATGTCTGGTCTAGCCCCCCTCAACTTTTGCTTGATTGGCGTGCATTTTGTCTTGAGCAGAGGTTTATGCTCAACGATGTTCGTATCATGTCAAGGCATATCCTGGTATGACCAGGCGAACACATCTGGGTACCCTTGCAATAGCTCGATCAACCTTTCCTTTATATCCTTATTCGGAGAAGCACCGACTTTGACCTCTTTCCTATCTTCCTCTGTTCCCAGATTGATCACATCCACTGGTTCCTGATGAGGTTGTATTTCCTTGTCCTCTTGCCTCAACAGTCTGGCTAACTCTTCGGGAAGCTCACACTCGTCCTCATCACCCTCTTTCGCTTGGTTAATCGGTAATTCGAAGTCATTCGAGATTATAGCGGTGTCATTTTCAATAGGTTCATTTTTAAATTTGCACGAGGAAGATTTTTTATTAGTATCCTTTTTTAATTGATGGGAATGAAAATATTGAAAGAAGGTATATTGCCATTTTGAACAAACAGAAAATGAAAGAAGAAAGATCTTGATTGAAAACAAAATGCAATTTTATTGATAGAAATAATCCAATGAAATAAAAGGTAGCCCTACAAAGCTTTGTCCACTTGCCTTGGGCATAGCAAGTGATTTATCATCGTTTATCATAGGTAAAATCATCGTTTATGGGTACTAGGTCGGGTTTTAAATATTCTAGCCTCGAAAGGTGGTCAGCTACCACGTTTTTGGTGCCTTTCTTATCTCGGATTTCCCAGTCGAACTCTTGTAGCAAAATGATCCAGCATAGTAATATGGGCTTAGCATCCTTCTTGCTTAACAAATATCAAATGGCTGCGTGGTCAGTGTAAACTATTATTTTGGCTCCTACTAAATAGAATCGGAATTTACTTATAGCAAAAACCACGGCAAGGAGTTCTTTTTCGGTTGTGGCATAATTAAGTTGGGCGGCATCTAAGATTCTACTGGCATAGTAAATAACATGTAATTTCTTGTCCTTTCTTTGTCCTAAAACAGCACCAACAGCGAAATCGCTTGCATCGCACAAAATTTTGAAGGGTTGGTTCCAATCAGGAGGTTGCATAATGGGTGAAAAAATTAGTGCTTGTTTAAGGTGCTTGAATGCTTCGAGACATTTATTGTCCAAAATGAATTCAACGTCTTTCATTAGAAGGCCAGTTAAAGATTTGGTTATTTTAGAGAAGTCTTTGATGAAACATCGGTAGAAACCGGCGTGTCCAAGAAAGCTTCAGACTTCCTTAATTGTCTTAGGTGGTTGTAAGTTTTCTATATCCTCTATCTTGGCTTTGTCAACCTCGATGCGTCTCTCAGATACTATGTTCCCTAACACTATACCTTTGGTGACCATGAAATGACATTTCTCCCAGTTTAGAACTAGGTTTACTTCCACGCATCGTTCTAGAATTCTTTCAAGGTTAGCTAAGTAGTTCTTAAAACTAGACCCGCACACCGAGAAATCGTCCATAAAAACTTCCATGATCTCGTCGAGGAAATCAACGAAGATTGACATCATAAAACTTTGGAAAGTAGCTGGGGCATTGCAAAGTCTGAATGGCATTCGTCGATAGGCAAACGTTCCATAAGGGCATGTAAAGGTTATTTTCTCTTGATCATCAAGGTGAATGGGAATTTGGAAAAATCCTGAGTATCCATCTAAATAACAGAAGTAGGAATGCCTGACTAAACACTCAAGCATTTGATCTATGAATGGAAGAGGGAAATGATCTTTCCTAGTTACTTTGTTCAGCTTTCTATAGTCGATACACATATGCCAACTGTTTTCTATACGTTTTGCGACTTGTTCTCCTTTCTCGTGTTGCACAATTGTGACACCTCCTTTCTTCGGTACCACATGTACAGTTCTTACCCACTTACTATAAAAAATTTGATAAATTATTCCATCCTCTAGTAACTTCAGAACTTCCTTCTTTACTACGTCACTCATTATAGGATTTATCATTCTTTGATGTTCTCTAAAGGGTTTAGAATCCTCTTCTAGCATAATCTGGTGCATGCACACAGATGGACTTATCCCTTTGAGATCATATTTGTTATAACCAAGGGTTGGAGGATACTTTCTTAAGACATCTAAGAGTTGATTGGTTTCATCACTATTTAAGGTAGCGCTTACTATAATTGGACGATTTAGTTCTTTATCTAAAAACTCGTATCTCAGATTCTTAGGTATCTCCTTGAGCTCTATTGATGGTTTTTTAGGACCTAGTATATGGTTCGGGGTAAGTGCTAAACATTCATAAAGACTGTCATCTATATAAGGTTCCATAAATTCATCGTCCTCCAGGACGGGAGTCGATAGTAATTTAATAGTTTCGGTGGGTTCTTCTTGGTCTAACTCTCTTATGCACTCATCGATAATATCGATGGCACAACACGAGTCATCTATGGCAGGTGCCATTAAGAATTTGGATAAGATAAATTCTACTTTCTCATCACCTACTTCAAAAGTCATCTTTCCTCTCTTGACATCTATTATAGCTCCGGCTGTCGATAAAAAGGGTCTACCTAGAAGGATATGGATTTCATCGTCTTCTTTAATGTCCATAACGACGAAGTTTATTGGAATGTAAAGTTGACCTATTCTAACTGGGATGTCTTCTAAGATACCTATAGGGTATTTAACTGACCTATAAGCTAGTTGAAGGGACATCCTAGTTGATTGCATGTCTCTTAGGTTTAGTCTATTACAGACGGCTAAAGGCATTAAGCTTACACTGGCTCCTAAGTCCAGAAGGGTTTTATCAATGACATGACTTCCTAAAACACGAGGTATAGAAAAGCTACCAGGGTCTTTCTCCTCTTTAGATAATTTATTTTCGGAAATAGAGTTGCATTCTAAAGGTTTAGGGTCATTAAGTCTACGTTTGTTGGTTAGGATGTCTTTAAGGAATTTAGAATAAGATGGTATTTGGGTGATGGCTTCGCTGAAAGGAATCTCAACGTGAAGTTTCTCGATCACTTTTACAAACTTTTTGTATTGGTTGTCTAATTTGGTTTGTTTAAATCTTTGCGAATATAGGATAGGTGGTTTATAAGGAGGGGGTGGAATATAAACTTGGTTATCTTTAACTCCTTCCTTATCTTTAACTTCTTTTTGTTTTTCGGGTTCTACACTCTCTTCATTTTGTGTCTCGGGTGTGGCTACAACATTCTTTGTTGGTTGTTCTTTCTTTTTCAACCTGGGATCTTCTGGTCCATCGTAAGTGGTTCCACTTCTTAGGGATATAGCGTTAGCATGCCCCTTAGGGTTAGGTTGAGGTTGTCTAGGAAATTGTCCTCCTGGTGTAGCCTGAGCAGCTTGTTGTTGAGCTACTTGAGAGATTTGGGTTTCAAGCATTTTGTTGTGGGTTACCACAGAATCAACTTTGGTGCCTAGTTAAGTAATCAACTCATTTATATGAATGTTTTGGTTCATGAATTCTTTGTTTTGCTGATTTTGGGCTGAAATGAAGCTCTCCATGATTTTCTCAAGATTTGATTTCCGAGGAGCAGCTTGCATAGGCTGTGTCGGTCTTTGGGCTTGAAAACCTTGGGGTCTTTGGGGGTGCGGAATTCTGACTAGGGTTATTGTTTTTATAAGAAAAGTTTAGGTGATTCCTCCATCCAAGATTATAAGTGTTGGAAAAGGGGTTTCCTTGGGCATAATTGACCTGATCTGGGGTTGGTTCAGCTAAGAGACTACACTCAGCAGTTATATGTTCCGGGGTTCCACAGATTTCGCATATGGGTTGTACTGCAGCTACGGTAGTTGTAGGATTCACAGACATACTTTCAACCTTTTGAGCAAGGGCGTCCATCTTAGCTTTCATCATGTCTAGGCAATTGACTTCATATATACCTCCTTTGGGCTCCTTTTTCTCAACTGATGTTCATTCTGTCCCCCATTGGTAATGGTTTTGTGCCATATCTTTAATGAGAGCGCATGCTTTTGGGTAAGGTTTGTTCATCAGTGCGCCACCGGCGACAACGTCAATGGTCATTTTTGTGTTATAAAGAAGTCTATTGTAAAAGGTGTGGATAATTAGCCATTGTTCTAAACCATGGTGTGGACAGGCTCTTAATAATTCTTTATACCTTTCTCAAGCGTTGAAAAGAGATTCTCCGTCTTGTTGGGTAAATCTAGTGATTTGGTTTCGTAGGACAACGGTCTTACTTGGTGGAAAATATCTAGCAAGGAAAACTTTCTTTAAGTTATTCCATGTAGTTATTGAATTAGGTGGAAGGGAATCTAACCATGATCGTGCCCTATCTCTGAGGGAAAAGGGAAATAGTTTTAGACGTATCGCCTCAGGAGGACAACAATTGGCCTTTAGGGTATCCGCTAATTAGATAAAAACTTTCAAATGTTGGTTCGGGTTCTCAGTAGGGAGACCAACGAACTGGTTTTGTTGCACTAATTGTAATAGAGCGGGTTTCAACTCAAAGTTATGATCTGCGATAGCTGGGTTTACTATACTTGAATGGGGTTCTTCATTAGAAGGTAAGGCGGAGTCCTTAAGAGGTTTTTGGTTTTGTTCTTCAGCCATAGCTCTTTTAATATTTTGGAGTAAAAGACGTGCGCATGCGTATCTTTCGGGCTATTCTATTGGATCTACTAAGTTTTTGGTACTGCGAGATCTTCACATATACCGGTAAACAAGATAAAAAAGGAAAATAAAATGCCTAAATCTAGACGGTGTAACAACATGGTACGAAAATTTGACGAAGTTGGTCCCCGACAACGGCGCCAAAAACTTGATCCGCTAGCTGTCAGTGCCTTCTGCAAGTATACGGATTATGTCAAAGTAATATAAAAGATTATCATTCCCACAGAGACCAATGTCAAGCTATCAATACTATTGTTACGATGTTCTATTTTAGGCTAATCAAACCGGGTTTGCAAAGTGCACAGAAAGTAAATAAGATAAAATAAATTCAGAGAAACAATGCTGAAATGCAATTCACATCGATCAGACAACACTCCTATTGTATATAAATAGAATTACTTAGGGGGAAATATTTTCTTCCTTGAAAAAGAGTTAATTAAAATGGAATCGTCGCGTTAGCGTAATCGGAACCAGATTTTACCTCTAATCTATACCAGCCGCTCACGCTGCACCGGTCGCATCTTGCGTTAAATTGAAAAATCCTTTTTATATAACTACCTCTAAGACTCAATTAAAAAGTACTTTTGATTGGAAACATTTAATACAAAAGGGTTTCTGGTATATGCTCGGCCAACCGGATCTTAGACCTATGAATGCGTCCAAAAATAGTTCTAAAATCACTTTCTAATAATATTAAACTTTCTTAATTGTTTAACAAAGTGCTTCCGCTGTGTTTCTTAATAAAAAACTAACCAACTTTTATCTTAAGTATCAGACGACTTTCGATCTCACCCGACGTAATCACGGATCTACTTTTGTAATATCCGATCAGATAAACCAGAGAAAAATTGCATTAAAACCAAAACAGCCCATTAAGATTCCTACAGACACAACATACAGAGTATCGTCGAAACGATGATCCTCACATCCCAGCACTAAAGATTTAGCTGGACATGACTACGGCAAACAACATAGCATATAATTGACTATCGGGATAAGTCATTTAGGGAAAATGTGTTAAGTGTGCAATTAGTTTTGAAAAGGTAACAACATAAACAGTAAGATAAATCAAGACAAATCAAAGTAAATGTGCGAGACAATAAAGGAATTAAAACAGAACGATAAAGGCGGTGCGAGAAATAAATGAAATTAAAGACAATGGGGGAAAATAAATGATAAAATAAATGCGATGCGAGATACATAAATAATAACTGCGAATAAATTAAAAACCTGCTCCAAATTGGAGACTTGAATCTGATACAAGACTGTAAAGAAAATGACGACAAGCTTCTACTCTACGATTTGCTCCACACTCGCTCACAACAATGGTACGATAATTCCTCGATGTGACAAATTATCGCTTTTACAAAGTGGTTTTATGCCTATGCTGCGACTAAGAGTGGCTGATTAAAAAGTGAGAAACTAGGTCCTATTTATAGTGCAACATTGCCTTGGGCTCCAAGTTAGGCCTCCAAAATACGTTGGAGAAAAGTCCTCTGGTCATGGCTTCAACCTCTCAACCACCCTTGACTGCCTCCACCTTAAGGAAGATGGCGTTCGCTACCAAGGCATAGCGCCCGCCATGTGAGTAAATGGTGGTGGACGTGGTCTTTTATCCGTTTGGTCGTGAGAGAAACCCTACACCTCATGGCAA
Organism: Lathyrus tuberosus; assembly: GCA_022829125.1. Lineage (NCBI taxonomy): Eukaryota > Viridiplantae > Streptophyta > Magnoliopsida > Fabales > Fabaceae > Lathyrus > Lathyrus tuberosus. The sequence continues at coordinate 4,532,277 of JALAZF010000011.1, read as the reverse complement.
CCCCCATGGCTAACGCCATGTGGAATGCCATGTGAGTAATTTAACCCTAACATCTCTGTTTTTCGTCCGTTTCGCTTCGTTTCTTCGTGAAAGGCTCCCATTGGACAGTGTACCTAAAAATAAGACAAAATACAAACATAATGCAAGAAAATAACAATTAAATGATAATAAACATGTGAAATCCGAGTCAAATATGCAGTGTGTTTCAGTGTTATCAGGCATATGCCGGCAAGGTCTCCAAAATGACAACAGTCTTGGGAGCATAATGCTTAAGTGCCACCAAATATTTTTGAAGTTCTTTATACGACTCCTCTCGATTTCCGAACACCGTTTCAACTGCCTTAGTCCTAGCTATCCATGCTTTCATGTAAGAGGGAGTATAATTGTATCGTGTAACGATATGCGAGATTATTGTACTCACCTTCAACGACGAATTATCGCTAATGACAGACAGAATTTCATCACATATTAACTGAGAGTTGAGTTTGTGATGATCCTGCATCAGATTGGTGATAATACAAGTGTGATCTTGACCCATAGTGTAACGACCCAACTTATTTTATTTATTTTTTCCGTATTTTAATTACGTGATAATTGTGGTTGTGTTGTGCTTTGATGTGTTTGAGCTACCTTGGTGTGGGGTGTGTGACCAATAATGTAGAACTTGGTGGTGTGGTGAGTATGACTAATTAAATTATATTAGTAATATTTAGTTAATTATAATATTAATTGAATATTATTAAATTAAATAATTAGTGATTATTATTATTATTATTATTTTAATTAGTTAAATTAATAATAATAATAATAATAATAATATTATTATTATTATTATTATTATTATTATTATTATTATTATTATAAAAGATAAATAAGGGAAGTTAGGAGAGAGAATTGTCTGATCGTGAAAACAAGAGACAGTGAGAAGAAGAGGCTAGGGAAAGAAAGAGAGAAAAAACTCCATTATTGTGAAACTTTTGCAAGAATTCTAAGGTAAGGGTGGGGTTCTAATAATCTAAGGGTTAACATGATAATGGTGGGTAGATTATGCCATGTAGGGTTTGTGTTTCCTTTCTCTATTTCTGATTTTGATGAATTAGTAATGTTGGATTGAGTAATTCTTGATGAATATTGTGTGTGGTGTGTTGATGTTGTAACTGATGTTAGAATGATGCATTGTTGTAATTGTTGTTGATGATATGTGCCATTGATGGATTGCATGATGTAGTTGTTGTGTTGTTGGTGGTTGATTACGAGTCAGAGTCGGAACTAAGGTATTAGTAATTTTTATGAAAAAATTTAGAGCTTTAGTATTTTTGAAAACTGAATTTTGGGTCAAATAATGTGTTTTTCGAGTAGTAGGAAAAGTGGGACTTTTGGGTGTGTAGAAAAGTGATTTTTGTATTCAAAAGTAGCAGAAAATTATTTCTGCTGCAGGTGTAATCGGTTACCAGATTTTGGATAACCGGTTACAGTGTGTTGAAAACATGGTTTTTGGACAATTCTGTGAGGGTGTAACCGATTACCTTGATTGTGGTAACCGATTACACCATAAGGCAGTAGTAAATGGTGGGTGGTTACAAGGGGTGTAACCGGATAGCTTATTTTGAGTGACCGGTTACACTGGGACCATTTTTTTAAAAAAATCTAAAATTCATAACTTTAGTTCCGGGTGTTCGATTTGAGTGTCGTTCAAAGCGTTAGGAAGCTCACGCGGCGAACTTTATTCTAAAAATGGTTTTTGTACCAGAAGTTGAATAACTTTGTTGCACGATGGTGTTGAGCATATTATTATCATTATGTTGTGGTGTGACGTAATTGTGAATGTCTTGTTAGTTGCTTGCTATATTGTATGTCGACGTTGCTGGACGATTATGGCATGTTGTGTTGTGGCTTGTAGTGGCGTGATACATCGATGTTGCTGGACGATTATGGCATGTTGTTGTTATCATGCATTTCATGATTGCATGAGTTGTGAGATAATCCGTGTGCCCAGGTAGGGTGTAAGCGTCTTATCCGGATTCTAGTTGTAGAATCGTGTTGTTGTTAAGGTGATTGTGTGCCCATGTGGGGTGTGAGCGGTCATGGAGGTTGTGTGCCCGTGTGGGGTGTGAGTGACGTAATGGAAATTCCGACGGGAATTGTGATTTTGAAATAGGGACCGTGTTCTGAAATAGGATCAGAATGGTACCACATGTAATGAGTCAAGTTGTGAGTCTTAATGCATTGCATCTTGATTGTATTTGTTGTTGTACTTAGATTTTGGTTATGTTGGTTGTGTGGATGTATGTTATGGAATGGGAGATGTGCATGTGATAATCTGATGCTTGCTTATTATCATGTTTTCCTTTATATAATTTTGATATCTCACCTCTTATGTTTGAATGTTTCCTTTACATGGGCTCATCCAGATAGCTCGCAGTAGAGGAGTTGATGTGAGTGGAAGATGGAGTCTTCCGGTTTATTTTTAGCGTCGGCGTCTACTTTAATGTGTAACACCGGGGTTATGGAACGTTTATGTCGGTTATGTTTTGATGGAGATTTTGGATATCTCTAGAGTTGTAGTTGCTTATGTTTATTTTGAAAAAATGGTTATGTTTTGAATAATTATTTGATTTTGATGCTTCTGTTGTTTCAATAAAAGTTAATGTTACATGTTTGGTTATTATGGTTATTATGAATAAATTTTTTAAACTTGTATATGTTACATATCATGTTATATGAGCAGTTGCTTGTGGTTTTGTGACATCCTAAATATTATTGATTCAAATTTACTGTGATATTTATTTAAATTACATGGGGTTTATTCAGGGTGTTACATTAGTGGTATCAGAGCAGGTCGGTTTGTCCGGCCAAGTTGTTGAGTCGGCGTTGGTGTGACAGTTGAATATTGTCGATGTTGTCTTCTAATCATTGTTGTTGGTTAAGGTGGAAAAACAAAAATGGTTGGAAGGAACAATGCTGCTATTATTGCTACTTTGCAGGTTGTTGCTCTGGCTGTTCAGAATCAGCCTAATGCTTGTGGGAATGGCGAGTTCTGTCCCTTGGGGAAATTGCAGAAGAATAATATGCCTACTTTCAAGGGTAGGTATAATCCGGATGAAGTGCAGACTTGGCTCAAAGTGATTGAAAGAATCTTTTGAGTAATGGACTGTTCTGAAGAGCAGAATGTGCGGTTTGGTACTTATATGCTAGCTGAGGAGGATGATGACTGGTGGATCAACACTCGTCAGGTGTTGGGGACTTCAGGTGAAGTTGTTACCTGGGTTTTGTTCCGTAGAGAGTTCCTGAGGAAGTACTTTCCTGAGGATGTTCGTGGGAAGAAGGAGATTGAGTTTCTGGAACTGAAGCAGGGTAATTTGACTATTACTGAGTATGCTGCCAGATTTGTGGAACTTGCTAAGTTCTATCTGCATTACAGTGAGGTGACTACTGAATTCTCAAAGTGCATCAAGTTTAAGAATGGTTTGTGTCCTGAGATTAAGCAGGCAATTGGATACCAATAGATTAGGAGGTTTCCAAAGTTTTTGAATAGCTGTAGAATTTTTGAGGAGGATAGTAAAGCCTGGTCAGCTCATTTTAAAAGTCTGAATGAGAAGAGGGGAAAGCAGAATGTGAACCGTGGAAAACCTCATAGTGCTCCAGCTGATAAGGGTAAACAGATAGTTGTTGATGGTAAGAGACCAAGTGGGGATGGTGCTCCCGCTCCTCTTAAGTGCTACAGGTGTGGTGAGTTGGGTCATCGTGTCAGTGAGTGCATGAGTGACGTGAAGAAGTGTTACAAGTGTGGGCAGTCAGGACATCTGATTGCTGATTATAAGGTTAATATGGTGACTTGCTACCACTGTAGGGAACCTGGACATATCAATACTCGTTGCCAGAAGCCGAAGCAAGCTTTAATTGGAGGAAAGGTGTTTGCTCTGTCAGGGACTCAGACTTCCAGTGATGATAGGTTGATCAGAGGTATATGTTATATTAATAGTATGCCTTTAATTGCTATTATTGATACTGGTGATACCCATTCTTTTATTGCTATTGATTGTGTGAAAAGGATATGCCTTGTTGTTTCTTCTATGAAATGAGAAATGGTTATCGAAGCTCCTGCTAAGGGATCGATGACTACTTCTCTGGTTTGTTTGAATTGTTCTTTATCGATCTTTGATAGGGATTTTGGTGTCGATCTTATTTGCTTGCCATTGGGAAATCTTGATGTTATTTTTGGAATTAGCTGGTTGGAGTTCAATCATGTTCATATAAACTATTATAGCAAGTCGGTGCGGTTTCTTGCTCCTGATGATGAGGAAGAGGCTGGTTTCCTGTTTGCTAGAGAGTTGAAAGAGATTTTGGAAGAGGAAACTCAGGTGCTTGCGTTGTTTGCATCCTTATATGTGGAAATTCAAGCTATGATTGATGAGTTTCAGGTGGTGCATGAATTTCTAGATGTGTTTCCGGATGATATTTCCAACGTACCAACAGAGAGAAAGGTAGAGTTTTCTATTGATCTTGTCCCTGGTACCAGACCCGTTTCTATGGCACCATACAGGATGTCCGCATCGGAGTTAACAGAGTTGAAAAAGCAATTAGAAGAGTTGCTGGAAAAGAAATTTATGAGACCAAGTGTGTTGCCTTGGGAAGCTCCGGTGTTGTTAGTAAAGAAGAAAGATGGTAGTATGAGGTTGTGTGTGGATTACAGGCAGTTGAATAAAGTAACAATTAAGAACTAGTATATGCTTCTAAGAATATATCACTTGATGGATCAATTGGTAGGTGGACGTGTGTTTAGTAAAATTGACTTGAGGTTAGGTTATCATCAAATTCGAGTAAAGGATGAAGATATTCATAAGACGACTTTCAGGACTCGGTATAGATATTATGAGTATTTGGCGATGTCGTTCGGCGTTTCTAATGCACCTGGTGTATTTATGGAGTACATGAATCACATCTTTCACACTTACTTGGATTGATTTGTAGTAGTTTTCATTGATGTCATTCTAATCTATTCTAAATCAGAAGAGGAACATGCTGAGCATTTGCGAATTGTGTTGCAAGTGTTGAAAAAGAAGAAGTTTTATGCAAACTTGTCGAAGTGTGACTTCTAGTTTCAAGAGGTGAGTTTTCTGGGTCATGTTATTTCAGGTGATGGTATTCCTGTGGATCCATCCAAAGTAGATGCAGTTCTATAATGGGAGGCACCAAAGTCGGTTACAGAGATTAGAAACTTTTTGGGCTTGGCTGGTTATTATCACGGTATATTGAAGGCTTTTCTAAGTTAGCACTTCTGTTCACTCAGTTGACTTGCAAAGGTAAAGCATTTGTGTGGGAAGTTCACTGTGAGAAGAGTTTCATTGAGCTGAAGAAGAGATTGAATACAACTTCTGTTTTGATTCTGCCTGAACCGAATGAACCGTTTGTGGTGTATTGTGATGCGTCCTTGATGGGTTTAGGTCGTGTGCTGATGCAAGATGGAAAGGTTGTGGCTTATGCTTCGCGACAACTGAGGGTTCATGAGAGAAACTATCCTACTCATGATTTAGAGTTGGTTGTAGTGGTTTTTGTGTTGAAGATTTGGAGGCAATATCTTTATGGTTCCAGATTTGAGGTGTATAGTGATCATAAGAGTTTGAAGTATCTGTTTGATTAGAAATAATTCAATATAAAGCAGAAAAGATGGTTGGAATTTCTGAAAGATTATGAATTTTACTTGAGCTATCATCCCGATAAAGATAATGTTGTGGTTGATGCTTTAAGTCAGAAGTCTTTGCATATGTCTGCAATGATGGTTAGAGAGTTGGAATTAATTGAGCAGTTCAGAGACTTGAGTTTGGTTTATGAGCTGACACCGCAAAGTGTTATGTTGGGTATGATGAAGATCAACAATGATTTTCTTAATAATATTAAGAAGAGTCAGAGGTTGGATGTGAAGTTGGTGGACTTGATGGTTGGAAGTAATTAGACTGAAGGTAGTGACTTTAAAGTGGATGAGCAAGGTGTGCTAAGGTTTCGTGACATGATTTGTATTCCCGATAATTCCAAGTTGAAAAAGATGATTCTGGAAGAAAGCCATAAGAGTAGCTTGAGTATCCATCCATGAGCTACAAAGATGCATCAGGATTTGAAGAAGATATTTTGGTGGCCTGGATTAAAGCATGATGTGGCTTAGTTTATGTATTCTTGTTTGACTTGTCAGAAGTCAAAAGTTGAACATCAGAAACCTGCTGGTTTAATGCAACCGTTGGATATTCTAGAGTGGAAATGGGACAACATTTCTCTGGATTTTGTGACTATGTTTTCGAATACTCCGAGAGGGCATGATGCCATTTGGGTGATTGTTGATAGACTGACAAAGTCGGCACACTTTATTCAAATTAATATCAACTTTTCTTTGTAGAAGTTGGCAGAGATTTATATTCGTGTGATTGTGAAGATGCATGGAGTTCCATTGAGCAATGTATCGGACAGAGATTTGTGGTTCACTTCCAGATTGTAGGAAAGTTTGCAGGAGGCTTTGGGTTCGAAGCTGAGGTTGAGTTCAGGTTATCATCCACAGACAGATGGTCAGACAGAGAGGATTATTCAGTCTTTGGAAGATTTGTCGAGGGTTTGTGTTCTTGAATAATGAGGTGTTTGGGATAGTCATTTGTCGTTGATTAAGTTCACTTATAATAACAGTTACCATTTTAGTATTGGAATGGCGCCTTTTGAAGCTTTGTATGGTCGGAGGTGTAAGACACCTTTGTGTTGGCATGAATCTGGTGAGAGTGTGGTACTTGGACCCGAGAATGTCCAACAGATTACTGAGAAGGTGAAGCTGATTTGGGAAAAGATGAAAGGTTCGAAGAGTAGGCAAAAGAGTTACCATGATAAGAGGAGGAAGGATCTTGAGTTTCAAGAGGGAGACCATGTATTCTTGAGAGTCATTTTGGTGACCGGTGTCGGACGTGCTTTGAAGTCGAGAAAGCTTACTCCTTAGTTTATTAGTCCATATCAGATATCAGATATCAGAGAGGGTTAGAGTTGTTGCTTATAGAGTGGCATTGCCACCAAATTGATCGAATTTGCATGACGTGTTCCATGTTTCACAGCTTTAGAAGTATGTTCCGGACCCGTCGCATGTGATTATGATGGACGATTTTACGTAAGGGACAACCTTACAGTTGAGGTTTTGCCTAAAAGGATTGAAGACTGTGATGAAATAGTTGAGAGGCAGAGAGATTGCTCTTGTGAAGGTAGTGAGGAGGGCGCTGCCGGTGGAAGTATGACTTGGGAGTTAGAGAGCGGGATGCGTGAGGCGTATCCTAAGGGTTCACATCGGGTAAATTTTTGAGGAAGAAAATATTCTAAGTGGGGGAGAATTGTAATGCCCCAACTTATTTTATTTATTTTTCCGTATTTTAATTATGTGATAATTATGGTTGTGTTGTGCTTTGATGTGTTTGGGCTACTTTGGTGTGGGGTAAGTGACCAGCAGTGTAGAACTTGGTGGTGTGGTGAGTATGACCAATTAAATTATATTAGTAGTATTTAGTTAATTATAATATTAGTTGAATATTATTAAATTAAATAATTAGTGATTATTATTATTTTAATTAGTGAAATTAGTAATTATATAATAATATTATAATAAAAGAGAAATAAGGGAAGTTGGGAGAAAGAATTGTCTGATCGTGAAAACAAGAGACAGTGAGAAGAAAAGGTTAAGGCAAAGAATAGAGAAGAAACTCCATTGTTGTGAAGCTTTTGCAAGAACGCTTAGGTAAGGGTGGGATTCTAATTATCTAAGGGTTAACATGATAATGGTGGGTAGATTATGCCATGTAGGGTTTGTGTTTCCTTTCTCTATTCCTGATTTTTGATGAATTGGTAATTGTTGGATTGAGTAATTCTTGATGAATTCTTGATGAATTTTGTGTGTGGTATATTGATGTTGTAACTGATGTTAGAATGATGCATTGTTGCAATTGCCGTTGTTGAAATTGTTCCATTGATGGATTGTATGATGTAGTTGTTGTGTTGTTGGTGGTTGATTACGACTCAGAGTCAGAACTAAGGTATGAGTAAATTTTATGAAAAAAATTGGAGTTTTAGTATTTTTGAAAACTGAATTTTTTGTCATATAATGTGTTTATCGAGTAGTAAGAAAAGTGGGACTTTTGGGTGTGTAGAAAAGTGATTTTTCTACTAAAAAGCAGCAGAAAAATGCTTCTGCTGCAGGTGTAATCGGTTACCAGGTTTTGGGTAACCAGTTACACTGTGTTGAAAACATGGTTTTTGGGCAATTATGTGAGGGTGTAACCGGTTACCTTGATTGTGGCAACCGATTACACCATAAGGTGTATCACCCCAAAATTTGCCCTGCCTTTTTTCTGGCTTATGTTTCTTTCTCATTTTGCATCTTTAGGTCATAACTCATAATCATAAATGCATTGGTTTCCTAAGACATGAGATCGAGGGGTTTTCCTGTCGTTGGTATTCAGAGGTGCAGAGGTTTTCTTATTCAGAGGAGGCATCAAAAGCATCGGGCCAGAATTTCATTTGTGTGAATCAGGGTGTACGTCCCAAAGAGAATTAGAGTTCTTGTTCAAAGTTGAGCTTGTGGATTGTTTATCAGTTGAGATTCTTCAGTGGATCATGTGAGTGGCCAGATTGTTCAGTGGTAGCTGTGACTATTTTGTCAGGGGCTTGTGGAAAGCTGGTGATTGGTTTGAATTCATGTGGTTAGTCGTTTTCTATCCATAATCCATATCCAAACTAGTTAGTTTTTTTTAATGCACCTATCCTTTTCTTTTGACCATTTTCATTTTTCTAGACCATCATCCGTTTTTTTTTCAATTAATCCATTTTTCATTTATCCACTTATCTTTTTATCCATATCCATTTCCATTCTTATTATCCACTAATATCCACATAACCATTTCCATTTTTTATCCAATTTTATTTATTCATAACCATTATCCATTCAACTATTATTCTTTTTTATCAAATCCATTTTATCCAATTCTATATCCATGAACCCATTATCCATTTTCATTTCTCTTTATTTCTTTTAATATCCAATTTCCAAAAATATTAATTATTCTTTTTTATCAAATCCATTTTATCCAATTCTATATCCATAAACCCATTATCCATTTTCATTTCTCTTTATTTCTTTTAATATCCAATTTCCAAAAATATTAATTATTCTTTCTCATTATCCTTGCCAAAACCTTTGCCTAAAATGCCCAAACAAAGTCACATATCCCATGCACACAATATTCCATTTTTGCCATAACTAAAAAAGAGGAAGTTGGACAATTCTTCACTCATTCTCACGTGCCACATCTCTCATGACCCTCATTCTTACTCATCAGACCACCCCAAATGAAAACCACCACATACTACAAACCGTACCACCCTCATTCTTTTCCATTCTAACAAAAATTTCAAAACAAAAAAAAACAAACTTCTCAGGTCCATTAAACCACCCTTAACCCATCCTATATAAATTCATTAAACCCTAAAAACGGGAGGAGTTCATTTGGTGCAACCTCAGATCTGAAAAAGAGCCCTCTCTTTCAAATTTTCATCACCTTCAAATCTCTTTTTTTTACAAGGATTTCCTCCATTTTCTTGCTTGTTCTACACTCTCTGAAGCTCATTGAAGGTTTCTAATTGGTTTTCTGAAGCTTTTGCCATTGTTCGAAGAGCCAACGGAGCTCCTCCGTTAGGTATTTTTTCTCTAACTCGTAACTCTCGTTTTAGGTACTTTTTAGAACTTTTGTTGGTGCATCTGAAGTCCTACCTTAGGGTAGGCAATGTTTGAGTACTTATTTGTGAGTTTTGATGAAGTTTCATTTTGAGTGTTCAAACTTTAAATCATGATTTCTTGAGATTTAGTGGTTGTTTTTCATTTGTTTTTGCATATTTGAGATCTCCATGGAGTGTACTACATGGTAGTATGTTGGTTGTTTTGATTTGAGATCATGGATCCATGTGTGTTGTTTCTTGAGGTTTGATTTTCATGGCTTTAGAGGAAGAATTTTGAGAAACTAAGGGCATTTTTGGAATCTACACGAAAAACTGAGGGGGGGGGGGTGTCCTTTTTACTCCGTTTCCGACCGGACCACCCGCCGCCGGCGATGGCCGGCCGGACCGGCGCGGTGGCCGGCGAGCTGCTGCCTCCTGCGGGTTACTGTTGACGTGCTGAACTTTTGCATGGCATGAGCTAGGAGACGATGAGGTGGCAATGTTTGGTTGGCTTGTGAATTTGTTTTGTCTTCTAGTAACTTAAGTTGTCATGACCAATTGATGTTGGTTCACATAATTTCCATATCATTTAATCCACTTTTTTTTTTGTGTGCTTATTTATTTAAAAATTCTGAATATGTAGTAACATGCTTCTTTGGGCCTGCGCAGTCCGCTTTTCACACCTCACTCATGGCCCAATGTGTATGTTTGTGTTCTAGTATTCTTAACTCTTTTTTTTCTTTTTTTATTTTCGTTACTTTGTTTTAATTATTAAAAATACTTTATTTTATTAAAAAATTCCAAAAAAATTCATGAACGTATTTTAATGTCTTATTTAATTTTATATGAATTTTATTTTCATTTTCCATTTATTTTCATAATTATTTCGGATTTCCTTTTCCAAAGTGTCTTCCATGTTTACCCTTGTGATTAGTGCTTATGTTTGATGACTTTGCCATGCCTTCTTGAGCTGATTTTTTTGCCATGTCTTGACACTTAAATAAGGAATGTTATAATGTCATGTTGCTACCTTGGTGATCACCTTTGATTGTTTTTCATGTGATTTTTGATGCTCCTCGATTCATACACGATTATGTGCATATCTTGACTTGTGAAGCACTTTTGAACATGTTCTTGAGTTAGTTCTGTTCCAATATTTTTTCACATGTTAATTGGATGTTTAAAATTGCCTTGAATTATTTTTTGGGAATTTATTGGATCACTTTTCTATTTATGGTTGAGGCCTACTTGTGGTTTGAAGTTGATTGAAGCATGCTTAGACACTTGACCTAGTTTGAGTGCATTTGTTTACTTGTGATTGATTTATGCTTGAGATGATTATATGGTGTGATCGTGTTCTGTTTGAGCTTGTTTGGGGCTTTGGAATCATCTTCATTGATTCGTTTTCCAATTTGATCTTGATTTTCTAAGTTGATGTTTGTTTTGACTTTAATTTTGTGGTGTTTGACTTAATCATGTGCAATGCTCCTTTGTATGAAACAATCAATGCATGAGGCCTTTTGTTTGACTTGTATAACATGCTTGAGGTTCTGATCCTCTTGATTTAGGGTTCATTATGTGACATGTTCTCACTTTTTGCTTCACATGTTTCTTTGCTTGCTTGCATGAATAGTAAGTGGTTGCTTTGATTAGTTTTGATGCATGCTTTGGATGTGTTGCTTGGTGATTAATCTTGTATGACTTGAGTTTGATCTTGACATGATGTTAATGTGTGTGCTACTGCCTCTTGAGTTCTATACTTGATTTTCATGTTACTTGAGCATTGTTGGATGCATTTGGTTTGAATTATGTGATGCATATCATTCCTTTTACTTTGTAACTTATTTGGTGCATCATGTTGCATAATGTGAACCTCTTTTGCATATATGAATTGTTGATGATGATATGATGTGAGTTCTGGTCTTGTTTCATTTTCATCTTATCTCCTTCATTTCACTTTGATATGACATCCATGTGTGTTTGATTGTACTTCTTATGCAAGTTCACTTGCATCCTTTCTTATGTGCTTTCACTTGTGTACTTGAGATGTGCTTGTATGATCTTTGAAGCATGTTTTATGATGTGATTTGGATATGATGATTATGATGTGCTTGTTGCCCCATCTTGTTTCTCATTTCTTCTTCTTCTCTTTTCTTCTATTTCACTCTTTCACATCCCTTGAATCTCAAGACTTGTTCAAGTCTTGGATTCCTTTCCCCTTAGAGCTACCTAGTCCAACTTAACTTTTGATTAAGTTTGGAGTAGGATTAGCATTAGGTTTTAGTTAGGCTTCCTCTTTCAAACCTCACTAACCATAGGACATCCATGCATGATAACATTAGGACCCTTAGTCTCCCTTTAGAGTTCTCTTGGCGTTTTCTCTTCTCACCTTCAAGCAAAAAGTAAAAAATACTTAATAAAGGCAAAACAACCATTGTATTTAGGCCTTTCATGTAAGAGCAAGATAGTGAGGGATTTTCTCTCATTTTCTTGGAATGTTTAGCGTGCGTCCCATCTCGGGTCGTTATGCGAGGCATTCGATCTTATATGAGGAACTTAAATACAATGTGCGTTACAGAATACAAAACAATCAAAACACTTCTTTCTAAAAAACTTCAAACAAACAATAACGTCTTTCCTTCGGGAATTCTTTTCTCATCTCACTCATTCTCAGCGTACGAACGTGCTCCTACTCGTTCTCTCGCAAGATGGTAACGCACTCGGACCGGCGAGCCTGCAACACCTGAGCTAGAACGTAAGCCGTTCTCTAAAAAACACACAAACAACTTTTCCCTAGTTAGGGGAACTACGTCGCTCTGATTCTCATGTTCCCGATGAGATACGTAGGCAGTGGGGTAGGGCCCATTCGAGCACTTCTTTTATTTTCCCTACATTTGTTTCTTGCTCTCTCTCTCCTTTCTTTTTCCTTTTTCCCGTTCCTTTTCCTTTCCAGTAGCAGCGGAGCTCCAGACGACGACACCCTTTGATAGAGACAAGCAAGCGTGGATCCCATCGGGTACGATGGACGTGAGGGGGTGCTAATACCTTCCTCTCACGTAACCGACTCCCGAACCCAGATCTCTTGGTCGCAAGACCATGCTCTTTCCTTTCTCTTCAGGTTTATGCGGTGTTTCCTTTCCCTCTCTTGGGATAAATACACATTGCTGGCGACTCTGTTTCGGTGCCACTTTCGCGTTTGTACTAGGATGAAAATCCCGGGAGCGACAGCTGGCGACTCTGCTGGGGAACGAACCCAGAATCTCTGGTTTCCTTAGCGAGTCAATCCTAGCGCTTGTCTGTTTTTCTTTCATTGGGTGTTTACTATACTTTGCTGTATTTACTGTATAGTTATTTACTGTTTTTTGGTGTATACTACTGTATATTACTGCATTTACTGTATTTTAGCATTTTTTTCATTTCATATGATGTATTATGCTGCACTGCTGTACTGTTTTCTGTTTGGTGGGATGGGGGGTGTTCTGAGATATAGGCCCAATACACAGGCCTGAGTGCACCTATGTTTAGCGTGTTTCATGTCCTCTCGCGTTCCATCTCGGTTCGAGGAGGGAATATGAAACACAATCTGGATGTGGTTCTCTCTAGAGAATTCTGCGTTGTGGATTTCCCACGATGGTAGAGCTATCTGGAAGAGCTGCTAAGTCTGGATGACCTTTTAGGGTGACCCCTCTTCTTTTGAAGTGAATCAGCGGACGACCTCTTTGAGTGGCGATAGCATTGTATCCTTCGGGCTGAATGTGCTATTGTTTCTCAAACCTCTGAAGCTGAGGATCTTCCATTTTGGAGAATCAGTTGAGGCCTCCTCGATTGATGATGATGCCAAACCAGAAATGGTGAACGTATCATCATTTCTCGACCTGAGAGCCCGGGATACTGAACATCCTAGTACCCACATGTGAGAGGGGCGGGTTGTTTGCAGGTTTGCAGGTAACCTTGACTTTCATCCTACCCGGTATTCTGGTTCTCTTATCAGTGCAATCTTATCAGCCTGGTATTCTGGTTTTCTGATCATCCGGTATTCTGGTATTCTGGTATTCTCTTCAAAGCAGACCTTTGAACTTATTCAGTCAGCAACACAGCAGTTATTCAGAATTTGTGGTAGCTTTGATCCTGTGTCTGCTGCATTTATATTGCATTGCATTTGCATCTTGCATCTTTTCGCATATCCTTCTCCAGGCCAGACCAGTGAGCTCATCCATCCTTTGTCTGAACCGCAGTTGATTTCTAGACTTTCTCATCAGACTTGAATCAGCTTTTGGGGAGATCATCATGAATTCAGGGGAACAGACTCAATTTGTAACTAGGGCTGATGTTGAATTGATGAAGAGTCAGTTGGATCAACTTGTGGAAGCTATGACAGCCATGAATAGGGGAGAAGCCGATGTTCAGAGGACTTCTGTGATTGGGAATGTCATTCCACCTCCAGTGAACAATGTTGCTCAAGCTCATCCTGTTCGAATCCCTGTTGAGGATCAAGCTATACACGAGCGTACCATCGCCCGAGATGGACATTCATCATCTGTTGATGCTGCAGATTATCAGAGTTTTGCCTTCTCTCTGCCAGATGTCAAAGGGGTGGTTCCGAAGGTGAACCCTAAGGATCCACGATCTATTGATGACGAAAGATACCGTGTGTTGGAAGAAAAGATTACAGCCTTGGAGAGGCGTGATACTCTTGATCTGAATGCTTTGAGCATGTGTTTGGTGCCTGGCCTGGTAATGCCTCCCAAGTTTGAGATGCCGAATTTTGAGAAATACAAAGGAGATAGTTGTCCGAGGCTACATTTGGTGATGTTCTGCAGAAGAATGACTTCATATGTCGACAATGACAAGCTCATGATCCACTGCTTTCAGGACAGTCTGAGTGGGGCATCACTGAATTGGTATATGCAGTTGCAGAGTGGTAGCATCCGATTATGGACAGACCTAGCTAACGCCTTTGTGAAGCAGTACGATTATAATCTTGACATGGCTCCCAGCCGAATGCAGGCAGATAATGAGTCATTCCGAGGGTATGCTCAGAGATGGAGAGAGTTCGCCGCGCGTGTTCAGCCGCCACTTTCGGATAGAGAATTGGTTGATTTGTTCGTGGATACCTTGCAAGGGCCGTACTTGGAAAGGATGGTTGCCAATGGGGCAGCAAAATTTTCTGACCTGGTAATGGTGGGAGAACGTATTAAGAGCCTGATCAAGTGTGGAAAGCTCCAAGGCATCTCGAACTTCCAAGCTAATGAAAATGAATCAGTTGTCAGTTCTCAGGAAGAATTCGAGGAAGAAAATATTTCCATTCAGGGATCTTCACCACCTCGTTCTCAGTGTTCAGACATATCAACTGTTCAGAGTCAACAGTCTTATGGGTCTTCATATCAGGGACAACATTCTTCTGCAATTCAGAGACCTCCTCAGAATCAACGGTCATATCACCGTCAGTCGCGTCAGCACGCCCGACAAAGACCAAGGAAGCCAGAGAGGAATTTCACTCATTTGCCAATGTCGTATAGTCAAATACTGCCAGATTTGATCGAAGGTGGTTTGATAGTGCCGAAGGAATTAAAGCCAGTGCCTTTTCCGTATCCACCAGGTTTTGATTTCAACGCCCGCTGTGATTACCATGCTGGGGCACAGGGGCATTCAACCGAAGATTGTAAGGTGCTTAGGAGCAAGATTCAGACTCTTCTTGACTCCAACAGGTTCTCATTCACGCCTCAGGGTATTCAGATCCGCGAATCTCCTTCGTCCAGTTATGTGGGTTCATCAGTTCAGGCTATGGAAGAAGTCACTGAGAGCAGTTGTGCAGATGATTATCAGACTGACTTCGATGAGCAATTCTGAAGATGGCTAGCTCATTATCAAGTCAAGCTTGGAAAGCCCAGTTCCCCAGAGATGAATAGTCTTTTATATCATGTCATTTCTTTGCATCTGTAGTTTCTTTTCTGTTAAAGTGCAAACTTATTTGTAAAACTCGTCTGTTTTCAGTTGATAATGATAATGAAATGAATATGCATGTTTTGATTAAATCCGTCTGTGTTCATTCATATTTTCTTTATTGATATCTAACCCTTGTTTAAGCAGGATCTGAGGGAGGATGATGAAATTCAAAGACGCAGAACTTCTGATGGTATGCTTTTGGGATAAAACCTTGCTAATGATGTACAGGCATTGTTTCAACTTCCCAAACACCGGAGATATAAGGAAGATAATCCCTTGTAAACCCCGTTGAGCCTAGTAGTAGGAGTTTATTTCTGAAAACGAAAACCCTCAATCTTAACCCGGGGCAGGGTAGGTGTCAATTAATTTGACCGAGCGTTCAATTCGAGGATCAAATCACAGTGGTTATCCCTCACCAACCGAAGAGTGAGACAGTCACATCCCTTTCAAACAAGTCAAGACAAACCTGTGTCACACGATTAGTTCAAAAAAAGAGAGAAAAAGAATCAAAAGAAAGAGAGCCCGCTAAGTCGAAACTTGAAAACAAGTGACTTAGGCAAAAGTTAGGGCATCCCGCTGGACTTCAAAATCGAAAAAAATCAAAAAAAGTTAGTCCAGGCAAAATCAGGGAAAAGCAAAAGAATGAAAAATGGAAAAAGAAAAATCCTCAAATAGAGAACAAGTCGTGTGTTTACAGACACCAAAGACAAAAGGGGTGGCTGTCACTCTGAAAACCGTGTGGGTCTTTCTATCCTCCTACCATTCATTAACCTTTTTGATAGGTGAGCGCTTGTGTCAAGTTAGCTGAACGTAGGACTGGAGAACATCTAGGAGATTGGGTGGGTTAAAACAAAACTTTGAGCCTTACATCCTTTCTTTCTCAAACCGTGAACCAGGCCACGTTACAACATCCGAAAGACCTAATTGAAGCAGGGTTGTTTCGAAAGCATACTTCGGTAAAGATCGCATCGAACTTGACTCCTAAAAGGATCTTCTTACCATTCATGTTGGTATCAGTGACACTTTGATTAGTGATTCATTCACTATATGTCACATTTTTTTTTCAGTGAACAGACTTGGATTTCAAAACTGTCATATGCATTGCATTAAAATTGTCATTTTCAAAACAAATTGTTTTACTTGCGAGTAAGTACTTGACGTCAGGAAAGTTTCTACAATGAAAAGATTGATCAATCTAAGTGCAGAGTGCCCGAGTACTCCGTTGAGCAGGGGCAAGCCATCAGGTAGTTATATCAAATGGGCAATTCATTCCAAGATTCAGCCAATCTGGGGCAATCAGGTCGAGATTCGAAAAATCTCTCGAAAGTCGGTCAGTTAAAGGTACTTATTCACAGATCAGCCAGACAGGGGCACAAATCATTTCAAAGCTGGGGCAGGCCATCCCAAGAGCATGAGAAGGTAGTCCATCCAGACGAATGGTCAGCCTATACAAGGTTCAGAGTATTGAGGTAGAATATCTCACGGTTATATGAGATGGTTCATGAATCTTCTCGAGGCGAATTTCTCTGTAGACCATACAGTCCGAGGCAGTTACTTCGAGATCTGACGAATCTCTCCAAGAGTTTGAAGACATTGAGGCGTTTTGGATGTCAAGTCTTCTGTAAAATCCTCTTGAGACAAATTCTTTTGGCGGACCATGCTGGTCTGGGGCAAGTGAAGAAAAATTGTTGTTCACGCATATGCAGCCAATCAACCAAAAGGTTTGAAACAAATGGGGCATTCCAACCCAAGGCATTTGTGGTTCCCTATTTTCAGCAGGCTTCATAAATCATGCATAAAAACCTTTCTCCCCATCAAGTGGTGGTTCAGAGTTAGATTTTCTCAGTTGCAGAAGTCGTATCCTGGGGCATGTGTGCATATTCTTGCAAATTCAGATGATTCCAAGCACAAGACGAGTAATCACTTGTTCCCACGCAGAAGACTGGGGCAATCATGTTTAGGGAAGGGTTCACTGGTCACCCTTTTGTCGATAACGATTGCGAATTCCCAGTAGAGTTGTTTCGCAGACGCTGAAGTTGATGGTTAATCCCCAGTGAAATCGCCAGGAGTTTGAAGATGCTTAATCTTCTGTAAAATCCTCTTATGACGCTTCTTCAGGTAAATCCTGTATCATGGAGCAGGAAGCAAGTTGCTGATCTTCCCAGGCATGGGGCATTTTGATTTCCCCAGCAGGAGATGTTCCCGATTTATTATCCCCAGTAGAGTTTGAAGACGCTTGGTCTTCTGTAAAATCCTCTTAAGAGACATTCTCCAGCACAAGAAGCTTTAAAGCAGTTTTCTCCAACAGAGTTTGTTATCAGCTCATCATCCCCAACGGAGTCGTCGAACAGAAAGTTCGCCCAACATGGGGCATTGTAGCACTTATCCTGAGGCTCAACAGTCTTATTCCTCAGCAGACTACTGTGGAGTTGCTCTGGGTTTCCCCAGCATATCTAAGGACTCTCTCCCAGCATGTGGCAGCAGAACGTCTTCTAACCAGGATTCGCTTATCCCCGGCAGAGTAGCCTTGATTCCCAGCAAGATCGTATCTCTGGTGTTGGTTTCCCCACAGAGTTCATCATTGAATCTTGTCAACAGTATTCCCCAGCTGAGTTTGTTTTGTCCCCGCAGAGGCTTATTGATCAACAAAATCTATTCCTCAGCAGAGTGATAGTATATTCTCTCCCCAGCCGGGTTAGAAGGTTGATTCTCCCCCGCAAAGGATCTCAGGTTTGATAGATCCTCAAGCAGAGTTTTAATGACTTTTCTTTTCTAGCAAGACGCCAAGACAGAAAATTCTCATCTCCAGCGGAGTTGCTGTGACCAGAATCCAGACCCAAGCAGATGAAGTAATTCCTGGAAGAATCCTCATTTCATCATATTTCAAAGTCCAATTTATTTTTGGCAAATTTGACAGTTCGAAACAGACGGATTGTCCATTTATTCTCCAGCAGAGATATTATCCTTTCAGGAGTCTCCGAGATCAAATCATTGATCATTGTTCCTCAGCAGAGTCAGTAGAGATGTCTGACACGGATGCAGAGAGTAATCCAATTTTGGAATTCAGAAAGTCCAACTGTAGATTGGCGAAAGGTCCATCCAAGGGTGGCAAATCATCAGCAAGTCCAACCGTAGATTGGCAAAAGTCCCCCGTAGTGTGGCATCTCAGCAAGTCCAACCGTAGATTGGCAAAAGTCCACCCGTAGTGTGGCAAGTCAGTATGTCGTCTGGCTCCATTTAAAAGACCGCAGCTAAGTCCAACCGTAGATTGGCGAAAGACCATCCAAGGGTGGCAAATCATCAGCAAGTCCAACCGTAGATTGGCAAAAGTCCCCCGTAGTGTGGCATCTCAGCAAGTCCAACCGTAGATTGGCAAAAGTCCACCCATAGTGTGGCAAGCCAGTAGTCGTCTGGCGTTGTACAAAAGACGTTGTTAAAGTCCACTCGTAGTGTGGCAAGCCAGTAGTCGTCTGGCGTTGTACAAAAGACGTCGTTAAAGTCCACCTGTAGTGTGACAGGCCAGTAGTCATCTGGTGTTATACAAAAGACATCCCTTCAGTGTTGTTCTTCCCATCAGAGCTTTATTCAGCGAGAGTTCATAATACTGTACAAGATAAGAGTGTTGTGAGTATTAGATTTGTGTTTCCTCAGTTCGCTGTAAAGTTTTTCGTCTCCCCAACAGAATAAGGGTAGAAGGTAAATTTCCAACAGAGGAGTAAGTCTGATCTTGTCCCCTAGCAGGGCTGACATCATCAACCTTTGTCCCCCAAGCATATTTTTGGGTGAGGGTTAGCGTTCCCCAGCAAGTCAAAGGTTGAGTGTCATTGGCACTTTTCTTCAGCAAGATTCCTGGGATGTTTCCTCCAACAGAAGTTTGTTATTCATACTTTCCTGCAGAGTGGAGGTTTAGTGGGGATCTCGAGCAGTTATGACCATGAAGGCGATTCAGTTGTTATCCTCAGCGGAGTTGGCCTCTTCTCTTCAGCATTTATTTTGCTGGAGGGGTCCTTTTGCATATAGTAAGCATATTTGCATTTCATCCTCAAACGCGTAGCATTTCCATTTCGTATGGAGCATTACGGCAAAATTCAAACATATGCATGCGAAGCATAAACCAGATTTGGTACCTTGTACAGAAGCCCAAATCAATGTTCAGTCAATACGGTGACATATCCCCAGCAGACATTACAATCAACCCCTCTGCTTACCTTTCTTTTGGGTCGTAGATCATACGTCGATCTTACCCTCGACCATTCATTGTCCATCAACCCCTTGATGACGACATTTCGGTCAAGTCTTCTTTCCGTCAAACCCCTTTGACGACGTGCTTCCTTCAGTTGAGTCTTCTTTCCGTCAAACCCCTTTGACGATGTGCTTCCTTCAGTCGAGTCTTATTTCCGTCAAACCCCTTTGACGATGTGCTTCCTTCAGTCGAGTCTTCTTGCCGTCAAACCCCTTTGACGATGTGCTTCCTTCGGTCGAGTCTTCTTTCCGTCAAACTCCTTTGACAATGTGCTTCCTTCAGTTGAGTCTTCTTTCCGTCAAACTCCTTTGACGACGTGCTTCCTTCGGTCGAGTCTTCTTCCCGTCAAACCCCTTTGACGACGTGCTTCCCTTGGTCGAGTCTTCTTTCCGTCAAACCCCTTTGACGACGTGTTTCCTTTCGGTCGGGTTTCCATTTTTCTTCCCGTCAAACCCCTTTGGCGATGTGGTTCTCCAGGTTTTGTCTTTCCGTCAAATCCCTTTGACGAAGTGTGACTGGACTCCATCTATATTTTCTCTCCTTGCGGTTAGCAAATTTTGCGGTTCTTTTGGTATTCAATCACCTTGTACCTTGAATGTCTGAAAGTCGTTGCTATCATCCTTTCAGGTCCAAGTTGATGGAATAGGGGCAGCTGTAGCACCCCAAAATTTGCCCTGCCTTTTTTCTGGCTTATGTTTCTTTCTCATTTTGCATCTTTAGGTCATAACTCATAATCATAAATGCATTGGTTTCCTAAGACATGAGATAGAGGGGTTTTCCTGTCGTTGGTATTCAGAGGTGCAGAGGTTTTCTTATTCAGAGGAGGCATCAAAAGCATCGGGCCAGGATTTCATTTGTGTGAATCAGGGTGTACATCCCAAAGAGAATTAGAGTTCTTGTTCAAAGTTGAGCTTGTGGATTGTTTATCAGTTGAGATTCTTCAGTGGATCATGTGAGTGGCCAGATTGTTCAGTGGTAGCTGTGACTATTTTGTCAGGGGCTTGTGGAAAGTTGGTGATTGGTTTGAATTCATGTGGTTAGTCGTTTTCTATCCATAATCCATATCCAAACTAGTTAGTTTTTTTTAATGCACCTATCCTTTTCTTTTGACCATCTTCATTTTTCTAGACCATCATCCATTTTTTTTCAATTAATCCATTTTTCATTTATCCACTTATCTTTTTATCCATATCCATTTCCATTCTTATTATCCACTAATATCCACATAACCATTTCCATTTTTTATCCAATTTTATCTATTCATAACCATTATCCATTCAACTATTATTCTTTTTTATCAAATCCATTTTATCCAATTCTATATCCATGAACCCATTATCCATTTTCATTTCTCTTTATTTCTTTTAATATCCAATTTCCAAAAATATTAATTATTCTTTTTTATCAAATCCATTTTATCCAATTCTATATCCATAAACCCATTATCCATTTTCATTTCTCTTTATTTCTTTTAATATCCAATTTCCAAAAATATTAATTATTCTTTCTCATTATCCTTGCCAAAACCTTTGCTTAAAATGCCCAAACAAAGTCACATATCCCATGCACACAATATTCCATTTTTGCCATAACTAAAAAAGAGGAAGTTGGACAATTCTTCACTCATTCTCACGTGCCACATCTCTCATGACCCTCATTCTTACTCATCAGACCACCCCAAATGAAAACCACCACATACTACAAACCGTACCACCCTCATTCTTTTCCATTCTAACAAAAATTTCAAAACAAAAAAAAACAAACTTCTCAGGCCCATTAAACCACCCTTAACCCATCCTATATAAATTCATTCAACCCTAAAAACGGGAGGAGTTCATTTGGTGCAACCTCAGATCTGAAAAAGAGCCCTCTCTTTCAAATTTTCATCACCTTCAAATCTCTTTTTTTTTACAAGGATTTCCTCCATTTTCTTGCTTGTTCTACACTCTCTGAAGCTCATTGAAGGTTTCTAATTGGTTTTCTGAAGCTTTTGCCATTGTTCGAAGAGCCAACGGAGCTCCCCCGTTAGGTATTTTTTCTCTAACTCGTAACTCTCGTTTTAGGTACTTTTTAGAACTTTTGTTGGTGCATCTGAAGTCCTACCTTAGGGTAGGCAATGTTTGAGTACTTATTTGTGAGTTTTGATGAAGTTTCATTTTGAGTGTTCAAACTTTAAATCATGATTTCTTGAGATTTAGTGGTTGTTTTTCATTTGTTTTTGCATATTTGAGATCTCCATGGAGTGTACTACATGGTAGTATGTTGGTTGTTTTAATTTGAGATCATGGATCCATGTGTGTTGTTTCTTGAGGTTTGATTTTCATGGCTTTAGAGGAAGAATTTTGAGAAACTAAGGGCATTTTTGGAATCTACACGAAAAACTGAGGGGGGGGGTGTCCTTTTTACTCCGTTTCCGACCGGACCACCCGCCGCCGGCGATGGCCGGCCGGACCGGCGCGGTGGCCGGCGAGCTGCTGCCTCCTGCGGGTTACTGTTCACGTGCTGAACTTTTGCATGGCATGAGCTAGGAGACTATGAGGTGGCAATGTTTGGTTGGCTTGTGAATTTGTTTTGTCTTCTAGTAACTTAAGTTGTCATGACCAATTGATGTTGGTTCACATAATTTCCATATCATTTAATCCACTTTTTTTTTTGTGCTTATTTATTTAAAAATTCTGAATATGTAGTAACATGCTTCTTTGGGCCTGCGCAGTCCGCTTTTCACACCCACTCATGGCCCAATGTGTATGTTTGTGTTCTAGTATTCTTAACACTTTTTTTTCTTTTTTTATTTTCGTTACTTTGTTTTAATTATTAAAAATACTTTATTTTATTAAAAAATTCCAAAAAAATTCATGAACGTATTTTAATGTCTTATTTAATTTTATATGAATTTTATTTTCATTTTCCATTTATTTTCATAATTATTTCAGATTTCCTTTTCCAAAGTGTCTTCCATGTTTACCCTTGTGATTAGTGCTTATGTTTGATGACTTTGCCATGCCTTCTTGAGCTGATTTTTTTGCCATGTCTTGACACTTAAATAAGGAATGTTCTAATGTCATGTTGCTACCTTGGTGATCACCTTTGATTGTTTTTCATGTGATTTTTGATGCTCCTCGATTCATACACGATTATGTGCATATCTTGACTTGTGAAGCACTTTTGAACATGTTCTTGAGTTAGTTCTGTTCCAATATTTTTTCACATGTTAATTGGATGTTTAAAATTGCCTTGAATTATTTTTTGGGAATTTATTGGATCACTTTTCTATTTATGGTTGAGGCCTACTTGTGGTTTGAAGTTGATTGAAGCATGCTTAGACACTTGACCTAGTTTGAGTGTATTTGTTTACTTGTGATTGATTTATGCTTGAGATGATTATATGGTGTGATCATGTTCTGTTTGATCTTGTTTGGGGCTTTAGAATCATCTTCATTGATTCGTTTTCCAATTTGATCTTGATTTTCTAAGTTGATGTTTGTTTTGACTTGAATTTTGTGGTGTTTGACTTAATCATGTGCAATGCTCCTTTGTATGAAACAATCAATGCATGAGGCCTTTTGTTTGACTTGTATAACATGCTTGAGG
This sequence comes from Lathyrus tuberosus, assembly GCA_022829125.1. Taxonomy (NCBI): domain Eukaryota; kingdom Viridiplantae; phylum Streptophyta; class Magnoliopsida; order Fabales; family Fabaceae; genus Lathyrus; species Lathyrus tuberosus. The sequence goes on along the minus strand of JALAZF010000011.1, from coordinate 4,508,771 downwards.
TTCTGATCCTCTTGATTTAGGGTTCATTATGTGACATGTTCTCACTTTTTGCTTCACATGTTTCTTTGCTTGCTTGCATGAATAGTAAGTGGTTGCTTTGATTAGTTTTGATGCATGCTTTGGATGTGTTGCTTGGTGATTAATCTTGTATGACTTGAGTTTGATCTTGACATGATGTTAATGTGTGTGCTACTGCCTCTTGAGTTCTATACTTGATTTTCATGTTACTTGAGCATTGTTGGATGCATTTGGTTTGAATTATGTGATGCATATCATTCCTTTTACTTTGTAACTTCTTTGGTGCATCATGTTGCATAATGTGAACCTCTTTTGCATATATGAATTGTTGATGATGATATGATGTGAGTTCTGGTCTTGTTTCATTTTCATCTTATCTCCTTCATTTCACTTTGATATGACATCCATGTGTGTTTGATTGTACTTCTTATGCAAGTTCACTTGCATCCTTTCTTATGTGCTTTCACTTGTGTACTTGAGATGTGCTTGTATGATCTTTGAAGCATGTTTTATGATGTGATTTGGATATGATGATTATGATGTGCTTGTTGCCCCATCTTGTTTCTCATTTCTTCTTCTTCTCTTTTCTTCTATTTCACTCTTTCACATCCCTTGAATCTCAAGACTTGTTCAAGTCTTGGATTCCTTTCCCCTTAGAGCTACCTAGTCCAACTTAACTTTTGATTAAGTTTGGAGTAGGATTAGCATTAGGTTTTAGTTAGGCTTCCTCTTTCAAACCTCACTAACCATAGGACATCCATGCATGATAACATTAGGACCCTTAGTCTCCCTTTAGAGTTCTCTTGGCGTTTTCTCTTCTCACCTTCAAGCAAAAAGTAAAAAATACTTAATAAAGGCAAAACAACCATTGTATTTAGGCCTTTCATGTAAGAGCAAGATAGTGAGGGATTTTCTCTCATTTTCTTGGAATGTTTAGCGTGCGTCCCATCTCGGGTCGTTATGCGAGGCATTCGATCTTATATGAGGGACTTAAATACAATGTGCGTTACAGAATACAAAACAATCAAAACACTTCTTTCTAAAAAACTTCAAACAAACAATAACGTCTTTCCTTCGGGAATTCTTTTCTCATCTCACTCATTCTCAGCGTACGAACGTGCTCCTACTCGTTCTCTCGCAAGATGGTAACACACTCGGACCGGCGAGCCTGCAACACCTGAGCTAGAACGTAAGCCGTTCTCTAAAAAACACACAAACAACTTTTCCCTAGTTAGGGGAACTACGTCGCTCTGATTCTCATGTTCCCGATGAGATACGTAGGCAGTGGGGTAGGGCCCATTCGAGCACTTCTTTTATTTTCCCTACATTTGTTTCTTGCTCTCTCTCTTCTTTCTTTTTCCTTTTTCCCGTTCCTTTTCCTTTCCAGTAGCAGCGGAGCTCCAGACGACGACACCCTTTGATAGAGACAAGCAAGCGTGGATCCCATCGGGTACGATGGACGTGAGGGGGTGCTAATACCTTCCTCTCACGTAACCGACTCCCGAACCCAGATCTCTTGGTCGCAAGACCATGCTCTTTCCTTTCTCTTCAGGTTTATGCGGTGTTTCCTTTCCCTCTCTTGGGATAAATACACATTGCTGGCGACTCTGTTTCGGTGCCACTTTCGCGTTTGTACTAGGATGAAAATCCCGGGAGCGACATAAGGCAGTAGCGAAGGGTGGCTGGTTACAAGGGGTGTAACCGGTTACCTCATTTTGAGTATCCGGTTACACTGAGACCATTTTTGAAAAAAATTCTAAAATTCAAAACTTTAATTTCGGGTGTCTGATTTGAGTGTCGTTTGAAGAGTTAGGAAGCTGACGCGACGAACTTTATTCTAAAAATGGTTTCTATACCAGAAGTTGAATAATTTTACTGTATGATGGTGTTAAGAGCATTATTATCGTTATGTTGTGGTGTGACATAATTGTGAATGCCTTGTTAGTTACTTTCTATGTTGTATGTCAATGTTACTGGACTATTATGGCATGTTATGTTGTGGCCTGTAGTGGTGTGATACATTGATTAAATGAAGGTCATTGTACGTTGTTGTTGTCATGCATTTCATGATTGCATGAGTTATGAGATAAGCCATGTGCCCAGGTGGGGTGTGAGCGTCTTATTCGAATTCTAGTTGTAGAATCGTGTTATTGTTTAGGTGATCGTGTGCCCATGTGGGGTGTGAGTGATCATGGAGGTCGTGTGTCTGTGTGGGGTGTGACCTAGGTAATGGAAATTCTGACGGGAATTATGATTCTGAAATAGGGATCTGGTTCTGAAATAGGAACCGAATGGTACCACATGCATTGAGTCATGTTGTGAGTCTTAATGCATTGCATCTTGATTGTATTTATTGTTGTGATTGGATTTTAGTTGTGTTGGTTGTATGGATGTTTGTTATGGAATGGGTGATGTGCATGTGATAATATGATGCTTGCTTATTATCATGATTTCCTTTATATAATTTTGATATCTCACCCCTTCTGTTTGAATGTTGCCTTTACATGGGCATCATGCAGATAACTCGCAGTAGAGAAGTTGTTGTGAGTTAAAGATGGAGTCTTCCGGTTTATTTTAGTGTCAGCGTCTGCTCTGACGTGTAACATCGGGGTTATGGAACGTTTATGTCTGTTATGTTTTGATGGATATTTTTGGATCTCTCTGGAGTTGTAGTTGCTTATGTTTATTTTGAAAACATGGTTATGTTCTGAATAATTATTTGACTTTGATGCTTCCGTTGTTTCAATAAAAGTTGACGTTTCAAACATGTTTGGTTATTATGGTTATTATGAATAAATTTTTTTTAAGTTGTATATGTTATGTATCATGTTATATGGGCAGTTGTTTGTGGTTTTGTGACATCCTAAATATTGTTGGTTCAAATTTACTCTGATATTTATTTAAATTATGCTGGGTTTATTTAGGGTGTTATACATAAACCCTATCTTCCAAGAATCACTCCTCTTTTGGTAAATTGCTATCAATCGGAACAGGCAGACCTCATTATGACAGTAGATCTTATACCTCGTCACATTAGTTCGATCGACCATATAATCAGCTGATAATTCCAAGTAATACTGTTTAATAGCTCTGTCACAATCTTCTTTTGTTCGAAAATTGCCTCCCTATTTTAATTCTCATTGTGTTTGCATATAAGGATTGTGAAAAATATCTGACGATTGTTCATTTGCACCTAAGTTCAAGTTTGTCATGTGTTGAGGTGGACAATAAACATGACTAACTGGTAATGGCTCTTCCTCGTGGTTGACAGTGGCATCGTTTACTATTTGATCAACCAAGACCTCAGCTTTTTTTTCTTTTTCATCAACAACATCGACGTCAGCTTGTTCATCGTCAGTTTCACAAAAAACTTATGAAGGATCAACGAGCTGAGATATTTTATTTTGTTGTTGTATAATATAAAGCTCAATATCGTTGAAACCAGAATGTTCATGACTTAGAAACATATTATGAACATCTTCATCATCTCGGATCTTTATCTGAAAAAACTTAACTTGGTTGTCGGCAAAAAAATACTGAATTATTCTAAATGATCTGGCCTAGTGGACTACACTGCAATTTATTTTCTATTCTCTCTTTCAAATGGAAAAAATTTGATTGTCTGTTAATTGAAAACCGAGTAACTTCGGTATTACAAAAATTGAAATCGGTTAAGTTACATTCAAATATCTCACCATTGATATGTGCATTGATCATGTATTGTGGTGTTTGAGACATGCATGCAATATGTTAGTGTACTGGTTATGATAGAATTGTGTGAGTTGAGTTTGAAACGTATTAATAGAATTCTATTAGTGTACAGTTTTCTATATATTATTGTTTACTTGTTTTCTTGTTGCAATATTTTATACTTGTTTAGTTGTTGCAATATTTTTGCAGTTGCAATATACTTGTTCAGACTTATACATGAATCTTGTGCCTTTAATTTTATCTTCTTGTTACATGCATTAGTCTTGTCTTTATTTTTGTCTTCTTGTTGCGTGCATTACTTTTCTTTCTTGTTCAAACTACTAAGGCTCTAGCTTTATTTTCTTGTTGCATGCATTCATTCTCCTTCATAAACATGACTACTAATACTCTAGCTTTGTCTTCTTGTTGCATGCATGGCTTATCTTTATTTTTATTTTCTTGTTGCATGCATGCCTTACACGATTCCCTTGCATTCCTTACACGATTCCCTTACCTTTATCTTCTCCATAATTCCTTACCCTTATCTTCTGCATGATTCCTTACAAGTTTCCCTCTAAAAGAAGGCCCATTTGGACTGGCACATGCATTAAAGATATATACATATGCGCCATTTGAAATGGCATATGCATTCATGGGGCCATGGAAAAAAAATCACATGACCCCAAATGAATATTTTCTAGGTCTTATTTAATTTGCATATAAAGAATATTGTGCATGTCTATATGGTTATTTGACATGCCTACTAATGTTATTGTATGTTTGTTGTTCTTTTTCAATAAATCCAGTTGCCGCTTGTTGTACCCCAAATTTTACCCCTTAGATGTCATACCATTTTTGCACTTGCATTTAGGGTTCAATCATCTTTGCATTGTCCACTAACAACCATATCTTGCTAGTTTGTTCTTTATGTGAAAGCCAGGGTTTACACAGGAAAAAGAACCAAAGTCAATAAGCCAGACTCTCCCATGTTTCAAGGTCTCTTAAGACATTCTTTGGCTCCATACAACCATCACAAGTATGCTCTAATTGATTGAGAGTGGTGTGTGAATGTCATCTGTTCAAGAAGAATAACTGAGGCTCCAAATGCAACCATTTGAGCTCACTTACATCCTAGAGGTCCAATTCAACAAGAAATCAAGTGTGTTTGGTTCCTATTACAAGTGCCTTGAGCCACAGGATTCACTATGCCTCAAACTAGGGTTTTATCAGCACCAGTCAACCATTGCCTTTGATTTTGATCAAGACATGTCCCCAAGCTTTGGGACATGATTCCACATGATATCCTTAGAAGCCATTTATGGACCTTAGAAGAGATTGAAGAAGCAAGATCCTCAAAGATCATCCAATGGAATTCCTGAGGAAATTAGGGTTTTGACTGACAAAATCGAGCCTTCGACTCTAATGTTATTGGCCTGAAATGAAGTATTCAAGTCGTGTCCCATCTTGAAATGTTCAATCCTTGATTTAGGGCATGAAAGATCACCAAGGCATTTGTGAAAAAAAAAACTAAAAAAAAAGGGGGAAAAGAAGGTCATGGCACTGGCCACACTTTGGTGGCACTGGCCATGAGATGTGTGGCACTGGCCACAAGTGAGCATGGCGCCTGCCATGAGGAGAATATGGTGCTTGCCATGATGAAAGCATGGCTCCTGCCATGAAGGAAGCATGGCGATTGCCATGAAGGAAAAGCATGGCGTCTGCCATATTGTTTTGTGGCACTTGCCATGTGAATGTGGCGCTTGCCATGATCTTATACAGTGATTCCACAAATCCTACAATCTGCACACTTAAAATAATATGTTTTAAACAAGTTAAATGCAAGTGGATGCAACTCATAATGAAGAAAGAGAAACGCTGCAACAAAAGCATGGCTTGCACCTCTGCTCCAGTCTCATCAGCACACAAAAGCAAACCTAACCTATTCTGATCAGTGAAGACTTTTCAAATCTCGGCCAGCTCACTTGCACGAAGGAAATGTGGAAAAAGGGTAAACTTGGCAAAATGAGATATCTAACCATACTTCAAGCTCTCCAATTTTTCCTATAAATAGGGCATTGCTCCTCAGTGAAAGACATCTGATTCACCCCAAACAGAGGCTGAATACTCTCTTCTTTTTCTCACTCACTTATTCTTGAAAATCTGCAAGAACATTGTTGCAAGAATTTTGGCTCAAGCTTTCCACCGTCCAACAACACAAACCTTGCAGCAGCTGGTACTTTAAAGGAGAAGAAGCTCATCATTTTTCCAGAACACGTACCTGTGAAGAGGCAGTGGACCATCTCCACTAGGTAACACTCTTTTTTTTTTTTTCATTTTCAGATGCCATGATCATTGCTCTATACGGTTATCATATTTATTATCATGTTAATGTTTGATTCTGGAATATATATTGCAAATCATAATGTGTGAATTTGTTTGATTTTATCATAAACTGGGTTTGTGTTTGTTGTTTGAAAATTGAATAAAAAAAAAGGATCATGGCACCCGCCATATTTTAAGGTGGCACTAGCCATGACCCATGGCGCCTGCCATGAAGGTATATGGCACCTGCCATGCTCTAAATGCATTGGCCTTGTTTGGTGGCACCTGCCACAAGTTTATGTGGCACTGACCATAAGGTGTGGCGCCTGCCATGCTCTGAATGGCACTTACCATACTTTGTATGGCGATTGGCATATTGCCACTTTAAATTTAGTTTTTTAATTTCATTTCTTATAGCATTTTAATTTTCCTTTCTAAAATTTCAAAACAAAAAAATATGCATAACTTTATATTCGGTTCTTGGACTTTTTTGTGAAAAATCATCAACTGTTTCTTGAAAACTTTTGAGTTTTTTTTAGTATTCTGTGGCATGTGAAATGTTTATTTTAGAATTGTTCTTAGACTTTGGATTTGGTCATTTTGATAGGATGTTGTTTATTGCTAAAATTTCATCACTTGACCTGTCTTTGTTTTCAAAATGTTATCTTTGCCATACTTATGTGGTCACTCATCCATGTTTATTGTTCATTTAACTCTTGTTTATAAGTTGTTTCCCCTTCCTTCCAAAGGAAAAGTCTCTCTATTGACCTCAAAGTCATAGGAAGCTCATTATCTCCCTCCTTGACCTCATAGTCATAGGATTACCTCTTGACCTCGTAGTCATAGAGCCATCTCTTCATCCTTGACCTCATAGTCATGGGTAAAACTTTGACCTCATAGTCATAGCCCTTCTCCCTTGGCCTCATAGCCATTCACCTCTTACAACTTAGAACTAAGTTAGGGTCCTTGGACTCTATGTGAACTCATCATCTTGAGTATTTACTTCCCCCATCACAACTTAAACTTAGAGAGTTTCTTAAACTCTACATGAGTTTCATACTCATTCCCCTTAGAACCTTGGCCACAGTCAATGGTTCCTCACCCTTAGTTAGGTGAACTACGGTTGCTCTGATTTTTTAGTCAGGATACGTAGGCACAAGATGCAACGTCTTGGCGAGCAAACTTAGTGTATACACCCTTAGGTCCTTACCTTTACCCTTAGCAAGCAAACATAACATAACACAAACATAAACAAGAGGTTCCTGTTAAGTACTACAGATACTTAGGGTGCTAATACCTTCCCTTAGTATAATCAACCCCCGAACCTAGATCCTCTTAGGTTTTTTCGATCTTTACCCTTTCCTTTCGATAAATCAAAGCTCGGTGGTGAATTTCAAAGATGTGTGATTCAAGTTAATTAATAGCTTGTTATCCGATTCTCACCGCAACAGGAATGGCAACTTCACTAGGGATACATATATTTGAGTGTTAAGCCCACCTTGTTTATATTTGTGTTTGTTTTATGTTTTGCTTGCTTGATTGTACCTATCTGTATATATCTTTATACTTGCTTGGGTTCTTCTGTCTGGCAGGGTTGCTACTATTGAGTGGTGAGATAAGTCCTAACCTGGACTTGAGTGCACTTATTATAGGACGATGGTATATTCAAGGAGGCTTTGAGGGAGTCGATTCCCAAAAAAGTTGACTTGAGACACCATCACTCAGTTGAGACCCTCTTGAGAGTTTAGTCAATGTTGAACGAGTCTATTCGTGAAAACGTGCTACTCTCGACCTAGGCACCCTTGATATTGAGAACCGTAGTTATCTCCAAACCCCACTTGGCTTTTTAGAATGTAGTGCGAGGACTATGAGGGAGTCTATTCCCGATTTGGTTGCTACGCGATACTACACTTAGACGAGATTCTCTTGAGAATATTATTGATTACCGAGTCATTCGGGAAGTCGATAATATCCAAAAGATGGGTTGTCGACTCTGGGAACTTTTTAGAGCCCTGTTCTACAGATGACAAACCCATAGTACATACCAGTTGGGATGGGTAGACCATGGCTCCATGCTCGTGATCTTCAAACCTAGGCCCTCATTCTGTTTACCTGTATATATGTGATTATTTGTATATGTGTGTTTGTGCATACATCCATTCATTCATGATAGCCCTTTGGTTTCAAGGAAACTCAGATGTTCTTTCCTTTGCAGAAATCAATAAAGATCATAGTTTTTAAAGCAAAACTCTCCAGCTTTAAAAAAAAGGATATTTACAACTTTCCTTTGAGTTCCTTGAAACCATTTGGCTTGCATTAGTATTGCATGCGCATTTGCATTGTATTTGCATTTCTCAGCCTTGAGTCTCATCCATCCTCTGTCTGTAACCATGTTGACTTCCCACTTGCATGCATTGGACTTAAACTAGCTTGTGAAGGATCATGAACTCATTAGAGCAGAACCAGTTTGTGACTAGAGCAGATTTTGAAGCAGTGAAAAATCAATTGGATCAAATTGTGGAAGCTATGACAGCCTTGGCAAAGAGAGATGACATCATTCAAAGGACTTCTGTGAACAAAGCTCAACCTGTGCAGATTCCTGTTGAGAACCAGGTTATACAAGAGCATGCCATTTTCCGAGATGGACATTCCTCTTCAGTTGATGCTGTGGAATACCTTAGCTTCGCATTCTCTGAGCCAGATTCCCAAGAAGTAGTCCCTATGATGAAAACCAAGGATCCCAGAGACATTGAGATAATGGAAAAATGTCGTGCCTTGGAAGAAAATCTCGATTCCATTAAGGATCGTGACTTTGCTAAAAATTCAAAACACCAAAGTTTGAGAAATACAAAGGGGATAGTTGTCCAAAGCATCATTTGGTGATATTCACTATTTCCAAAACAGTCTGAGTGGGGTATCACTGGGTTGGTACATGCAGCTAGAAAGCAATCACGTCCAATCATGGTCAGACCTAGCCAATGCCTTTGTGAAGTAATACAACTATAATCTTGACTTGATTCCCAGCCTCCTGCATTTGCTAGACTTATCTCAAAAAGACAATGAATCCTTTAGAGGATATGCTCAGAGGTGGAGAGAAATAGCTGCTCGTGTTCAACCACCACTCTTGGATAAGGAATTGGTTGACTGGTTCGTGGATACTTTGCAAGATCCATATCGAGAAAAGTTGTTTAGTATTGTGACATCAAACTTCTCTGACTTGGTAATAGATGGAGAGCGCATTGAGAGTGGTCTCAAGAATGAAAAAATCTGAGGCATCTCAAACATCCCAGCTAGTGAAAGTGAATCAATTGTCAATTCTCAAGAAGAATGGGAGAAAGAAAGTAATTCCACTTGGGAATCTCCGACACCTCAGCGCTCATGCAACTCAAGTGTTTAGAGTCAGCAATCTTTTGGGTCTCTGCGTCAGACACCAATCTCTCCACAAGGGCAATATTCTTCTCCAAATCAAAGACCTCCCAGTATCAACGGTCCTACCGCCGTCAGCCGCGTTAGCGTGCACGACAAAGGCCAAGAAAGCCAAAAAGGAATTTCACCCCATTGCCAATACCATACAGCCAGTTCTTGCCAGATTTAATCAAAGGAGGATTAATAGTGCCAAAGGAGATAGATCCAATGTTTTTTTCATATCCTCCAGGCTCTGACGCCAATGCCCGATGTGACTACCATGCTGGGGCACAGGGGCATACAACTGAAGACTGTAAGATGCTCAGAAACAAGGTCCAGACTCTGCTTGACTCCAATATGTTCTCATTCACGCCTCAAGGTGTTCAAATCAACAATCCTTCTCCTAATTAAGCGGATTCATCAGACTCTGAAATGGAAGAAATTGCCGAGAGTGGATGTGAAGATGTTTCTCAGACTGATCACGACAGTCAACTCTGAAGATGATTATCTCGGTTTGGCAAATCAAGAAAGGAAATCCCAGTTCCCCGAAGCTGGCAATCTTTTGGCTGTTTCAGCATTTTGTTATATTTGCTTTGCATGTTTGAATTTGTACTTATTTATAAGCTTTTGTTTTTCAAATTGGCAAGATTAATGAAATGTTTATGCATCTTTTGATTAAGTCCATTCGTATTCACTCATTTTCTTGTGGTGACATAAAAAAGCAAAAAAAAAAAAACTTTTTCCATCCACTTATCCACTTATCAAATTGTTGTTAACCAAAGATTAGGGAGGATGATGAAAACATTATATCCATAACTGTTGTGGTATGCTGCCAATTAAACCTTGCCGATGAGGTAAGGCATTGTTTCAATTCCTAAACACTGGAGAAATAAGGAAGATAATCCCTCGTTAACCCTTCGTGCCTAGAAGTAGGAGTTTTCTTTCCTTACACAAAAAAATCCTTAAATCTCAAACCTGGGGTAGGGTAGTTCTCAGTTTAACTTGGTTATGCAATCGAATGCAAGCGCTTCATGCAAGACACTAGTCAGTTCTCTCAAATTAAACAACAAAAAGAAAAGGTCTCATAACCTCAACAAAAAGAAAAGGTCTCATAATCTCAACAAAAAGAATAGGTCTCATAACCTCAATGAAGACAAGAGGGGGGTCTCAAAACCTCAACAAAGACAAGAGGAGGTCTCAAAACCTCAACAAAGACAAGAAGAGGTCTCAAAACCTCAACAAAGAAAAGAAGAGGTCTCAAAACCTCAGCAAAGACAAAGAAGAGGTCTCATAACCTCAACAAAGGCAAAGACGAGGTCTCATAACCTCAAGCAAAGACAAGAAGAGGTCTCAAAACCTCAACAATAAAGTATAACTAGATTCTGCAAAGGAGTAATGACTACAAAGGTGTCTGAATCATCATCAACTATCATCAATTCATTCCTAGCCCATAGGAACTTGAATGTATAGCTTGAGTTAACTGAGCGTAGGATTGGAGTTCATCACGAAGATAGGGTGGGGACAAATAAACTTTGAGCCTTTATCTTTTGTTTCATAAACCGTGAACCAGGCCACATTACAACCCTTAAAAGACCTAATTGAGGTACGGTTGTTTTGGAAGCATACTACAACAAGGTTGATTAACCTGACTCCTAATAATCTTTGCTAATTGTGTGTGTTGATCACTTCATCTCTCATTCTGTAAATGACTATATCCACTTTGTTTTTGACTATTTAATCATTCACTGTGTGTGTTTCATCCATAAAACTTGATTTCAAAAGCTTGCATAAATTTTGCGTTGAAATTGTCAATTTTTAATGGACAATACTTGTTTGCAAAGACAATTCAATATCAAAGGAACCCCGACAAATGCCGCCGGCTAGGGAACTGGATTTGATCAAGGGAGCTCATTTAGGGGCAACCAAGTGTGAGGATTTGCCAATCAACCGTTCCGAGAGCTATTGAGTTAGGGGCAGAATTCGTCAAGTTCAGAATATTGGGGCAAGTCTTCTTGAGGTCATCTTATGACAAGTTTGGACTCCAATGACCCACCAACAGGGGCAAGTTTGTTCCCCAGTTGTTTCTACCGCAGTCTGAGTACTTTGTATTGCGAATACAGTTGAACTGGGGCAGTTACGTCGAGATTCACGAATCTTTTCAAAAGTTTGAAGATATTGAAGCATTTTGTATGCTAATTCTTCTGTAAAATCCTTTTGGTAACTTATCCTCACAGACCAATTAATCAAAAGCAATCAGGTCGAGATTCGGCAAATCTCTAAAAGGACAGTTAGTCTGGGACATCTCCTTCACAGATCAACCAGTCTGAAGAGCAAGTTCAAAGACTTTATTGTGCAAGCACTGTTAATCTGGGGCAGTTACGCCAAGATTCATGAATCTAAGAGTTTGAAGATATTGAGGCATTTCGTATGTCGATTCTTCTGTAAAACCCTCTTGGTATTTTCTCCCAACATACCATGTAATCTGGGGCAGAGAAGATTTGAAGATTACCTATTGCAAGAGTTGTTGTTTATTATGGTGATCATCATACAAGTCAGGATGCAGAATGACCTTGTTCTCGTGATATCCTTTGCCAGCTTCCCAGTAAATTGTTAATTCAGTCGATCTTGGCGAATCTCCATGGATCTTCTTCCCTCCAGTAAGGAAAGTAGCTCATGATGGCAATCCTAGTGAAGTCACGACGTTATACCCCAAGTGGATCACTTTTTTCCCCCAGAGAAGTTTGTAACCTTGAAGTAGAGTTGCAAATCCTACTTATTCATCCCCAGTAATGGTCCAAGCTATTGAGGTTGGCTGGGTATCCTTGTCGAGATGTTTATTTCATCTCCAGTCTTGCTTCTCTTTGTCTGTTTTGTCAGCATAAACATGGCATACATGCATTCTCATATGCATAACATCTTAGCATCTCTGCTACACTGTCTTGGTGTTTACCTGCTTTGTTCACTTTGGCGTTTATCTCCCCAAGTGACTGGGTTTGTATAGCGAGCGATTTTTGTCAGTGACGCGACCACCTTATCGCTGGTTTTTGGGTTTCTCCCCACAATGAGGAGGGGGTGCTACTTTATGATTTCTTATTTATCCCGTGAAGCTGGAAGGGAAATGGAAGCTATCTAAAACTAACCTTGTACGCGGTTGTTTAACTGAACAAACGCTTTTAAAGAGATTGGGGGTCCGGGGTCAGGTTATATAATGGGGAGTTGTCAATTACCCATCCTATATGTGGTTATCCACAGGAGGTTAGCTTTAGGTCTCGCTTTGTACTTGATAGTGTTTATCTGTTAATGGGTTGGGAAAGTTTCTTGGGAAATATGAGTGAGTGAGTGAGTTTTTGTTGATTTTCGGGTGTTTTTTGTAAGGTACTGGTCCTAAGTTTTGATTGGTATGAATGTACTGGACCCAGAGTTTTTTTATTAGTATGCTCGCTAAGATTTCCCAATCTTATGCCTACGTATTCCCGTTTAAATGAAACAGGGAAATCAGAGAAATCGTAGTTCCTCCTATTCTAAGGGAGGAAAAAGATATTTGGTGTCTTGTTCAAACCCCAAGATTGAAGCTAAAAGGTTTGACTGAGAGAGAATTTGTCATCTCTAAAGAGGGTTTGGACTTCCTCTTAGGGGATTATTGATTTTTGTGTGCCTTGATCAAAGCCCAAGGTTGAAGCCAAGAGGTTGATTGACTCCATTAGGGAAGTCCTTATACAAAACCTAAAAGTAGGCTGAAAGAGATTTGGCTCTTTGGGGATGTCATTATACAAAGCCTAAGAGGAGGCTGGAAGTTTGACTTTTCCGGGGAAAGTGTTCTATTTGTATTGTACAAAGCCCAAGATTGAGGCTAAAAAGGGATTTTGACTCCGCCAGGGAGGTTTGTATGTGTCTTGTACAAAGCCCAAGATAGAGGCTGAAATGAGAAATTTAACTGACTCGGGTGAGGATATTTTTATGTGTCTTGTATAAATCCCAAGATTGAGGCTGAAATGAGTTTGACTCTATTTAGGAAATTATTTCTCAAAGCCTAAAAGAAGGCTGGAAGGAATTGACTCTGCTGGGGAAGGTGTTTGTCTCGAGCTTTATGAAGATTTATGTCTTGTACAAAGCCCAAGTTTGAGGCTAAAAGGGTTTGACTCAACAAGAGAGTGCTTTTATCTGTCCTATACAAAGACCAAGATTGTGGTTGAACAAGCTGGAGAAATCATTATACAAAGCCTAAGAGGAGGCTAATTGTTGCTAGGGGAAATCTTTATATCAAACCTAAGAGGAGGCTGAAAAAAGATTGACTCAACAAGAGAGTGACTTTATCTGTCTTGTACAAAGCCCAAGATTGAGGCTAAAAGAGGTTGACTCAACAAGAGAGTCTGAAAAATTGATTGACTCAACAAGAGAGTCTTGAAAGTTTATTGACTCAATAAGAGAGTCTGAAAAGTGATTGACTCAACAAGAGAGTCTAAAAAGTGATTGACTCAACAAGAGAATCTGAAAAGGTTAGCTCCGCTGGGGAGAATCATTGTACAAAGCCCAAGAGGAGGCTGACTGTGCTGAGGAAAGGTCATTATACAAAGCCTAAGAGGAGGTTATCTTTTTGCCGGGGATAATTGAGATCCCGAGGCAGGCCCTAATGGGGAATCAACTCTTGCTGAGGGTTATAGAAGAGTTGAGGTATCAAATACCTTGAGGTTCTCATTTGGGATAGGGTTATACTGATGATAAACTGACCCTGGCTTGGGGATTTTTAGGAGAGAGATTGGGTTTTAGAACCCATGGGTCTTAACTCTGCTGGAGATTGATCCAGAACGATCAGGGTTTCTCCTGTGTTTATAGGGAACTTCAGAATGTTTTTGAGACTCAAGAGGGGATTTAGACTGTCCAAGTCTACTGATGTGGAAGAGTTTTATTTTTTGTATGATTCCCAAGAGGAGGCAGGTGTTTTAAGGGATGAGAATCAACCCTAAGTCCGAGATTTGACACTGGAAAGACTACTCTAGCAAAGGATGACTAAGTTCTGTCTTATACCTTTAGGAGGTCTTTAGGGTCCTTGTATTAAGCCCAAGAGAAGGCACGAGAGCTTCTAAGAAGTCGGAGGGTCCTTGTACAAAGCCCAAGAGGAGGCGGGGATGTTTTTAGGAAGCCTGTGGGTCCCAAACCAAGAAAAGTTCAAGAAATGCTATTCACCGAGAATATATCATTTAGTGAAAGTTCTGAGGTTTGAAGAAACTCAAGAGATGCTATTCACCGAGAATAGATCAACTCTGGGGAGTAGAATTTCTTTGACAATTTCTAATAGTGATAGCCTGAGAAAAGGTTCACGAAGAATATTGCCTTTCTCTTTGTTCCATATTGTTTAAGCCCAAGAGAAGGTAAGATTGTATCTGGAAGTCCTATGGAGATCTAGTTTTGACTGTATTTAAGAGTGACCAACTGGCTTTACCTAGTTCTAGACCTAGTTGTCGGGGAAAACTCTAAATAGATATACTAGTATATATACAATTGATATATGACAAGTATTTAAAAGGGTATGAAAGAAGACTTACATGGGAGAAGCTTCCCACAATACAGTTATATATATATTAAAGCATGTAAAAGAAAGCCGATAAAAACTTACAGGTGAGCAAGCTTCCATGTTGTATTATTAGTTGTTCAAAGAAATTAAAGAAAGTTTTGATAACAACATGTATATTTGAATCTAAATCAAAAGGGAAGTTGTTTTGAACAGATTATTGGGGCTTATACTCAAAGAGAGGCCCAGGGTTTAACAGTGATCACACCGTTGTTTTGAAGATCGTCTCAGGACTTATACAACGACTGAGGCCCAAAGAGGTTTATTTAGAAAAAGGTTGGGTCTTACAACTCAAGGAGAGGCCCAAAGATGTTTTGAAAGAGAAAGATGGGACTTACAACACGAGGGGAGGCCCAGATAATTTTATTTTAAAAGGCGACGACCGTGCCGTGATTTTGAAAATACAGTGGGACTTATACAACATCTGAGGCCCAAAAATGGTTTGTATTTATAAATAATTGGGTCTTACACTCTATTAGAGGCCCAAAGATTATTTTTTTGTAAAAGTGATGGGGCTTATAACTCAAGGAGAGACCCAAAGGATTTCTGTTTGAAAATGGCGATCGCGCCGAGATTTTTTTATTGTGTCGGGACTTATACAATATCTGAAGCCCAAAATGGTTTATGTACAACAAGGGTTGGGTCTTACACTCTATTAGAGGCCCAAGAGTGTTTAAAATTTAAAATCAAGAGGAAACCCTAATTTTAAATAAAAATGTTATTTTTCAAAAGAAATTAAATGAAAAAATGATATAAAATACCAAATATATTCAAAAATAAGTTGTACAGCTTGAAAAGTATTTTGAAAAATCATGTTTAATTACATGGAAGTTTGAAATTCAATTGGTTTTGAAAGATCAAAGTGGGAATTCCATTTAAAAATGTTTAAAAACAATTAAAATGAAATAAATTACAAAAATTCTAACTATATTAAATAAATAATATAAATTGGATTTTTTTGTAAAATAAAATATTTAAACATTTTAATGAATTTTGAGAAAAATAATCAATTCAAAAACATAAATATTCAGAGAGAAATTAATTTTTGAATCAATTAACAAAAATATCAAAATATTCAAATATTTGAAAATTTGAAAAAGGGCGCCAAGAACACCAAGTTCTTACCCGCGTGCCATGTTTCTACAGATTTGCATTTTCTCACTTTTCTCCATGATTTCTTAATGGTTTTGCACGATTCAAACACCAATCTTGTACGCTTTTGAACAAGGATCACAACCATATAGATTAATTGCATTTATATTAAGTATTGAGTGAGAAATCAGAAGAAAACCTCAAGAACCTAATTTCAGCATGAACACAATAAAATTCCATACACGATTAATTCATGGCAATTGATTGAGGGTTATCACTCCATACATGATTAGGAACATATGGCAAAATATTGTGCAGTAAAATATGCATGCATCATGGAGTTTGAAGAGTTCATGCTTACCTCTTGCAGGTGGTGATCGAGTTTGATGATGGAGGTGTTACAGCTAGGTTCCAATGATCTGGACAACTTCCTTAGGTGCCATGGAGTGTGTCTAAATGCTTGGAGTGGATTGAATTGAGCTGGAACTTGATTTGGTACCTCAACTGCAAATTTGTCAAGAACTTGAGCAATTGGCTGGTGATTTTGAGAATCTGATGTTCCAGATGTGATTTTGTGTTATGGATCACTTCTATATGTTATATGTGAGGTGTGTGAACCATTGGTTTGGTTGGAATTGCTCTCAAACTCAAAATCCGATGGTGACTTGAGTTAGAAGGCAAAATTGGAGTGAAAGTGGTGATTTTGAGGAAAGCATCAGTTTGGGTGCTTTGGTGTATGCAAACTGATCACAATTGATGTCTATTTATAGTGTGTCAAGTTTGTTTTGGCATCAATAGTGAATGGAGGCTGCAGCAGGCCTTTGGCCAATGTTATGCAAAAGGAATCTCAAGTCTCCTCTAGCCATTGACTTGAGATTAGAGCACAGACTTTGTAGCTTTGGTTCAGAGATAAGTTTGGACTAAATTCAGTTGGAATAGGCTCAGTTCATGCCACCTTGAAGCATTCATTAAAGGCTTGGAAACAAAATTGGAGTCTTGGCATCTTTTAGCCTTTTTAGGTTTGTTAAGGCTACTTGTAGATTCTTGGACTTTGGAGGCTTGAGGATCAGATCATTCCCTTCTTGTTTTATCCTCAGATGTGTCCAAATGGATGACAAGGTTTGGATTTATCAGATTTGGACAAATCGAGCAAAATGCACAAATTCTGCCTTGTGAAAACCAGTTCATGATGCCATGTTCCAAGGGTTGTATCTCCTTGCTCAAATGGAATTTGGAGATGACCTGGTACTTGTTGGAAAGCCCTCATGGCATACTTCAACTTTGATGTCCACCCCTAGACTTGGTTTGACTTGGATCAGGGTGAAAAATGTCCCTACATTTTGGAGAAAGTAAGGCAGGTTCTGACTTAGTGAAAATTTCACTAAGTGTTGGAAAAATGTCATTTTCATGTTTTTAGCCATTTTGATCACTCCATAACTTAAAATCCATGAGGAATTGGAGTTTGATGTAGTTGAAGCTTTTGTAGAGTGTAGCAAGACCTACAAATCCAGCTTTGGATCACCCAAAATAGTTGTTTGGATCTCAAGTTATGGCCCTTGGAAGTTGGTACCCTAGCCACTTTGTTCCATAACTTAGAAAAATTCTAAGTTTTTTTATGGTTACCCCTTTTATAAGTTAACTCACTTTCTTTGATTTTTCTTGATGAATGATGATTCAAATCACATATTAACATTGTTTTAGGGTCAAGGAACATTGCTTGACCAAAAATCCAAAAAGTCAAACTTGGATTTTTGTACAGTTGACTTTTTCAGCAGATGAAATTTTGACTTTGCGATCCTTTTGTGAAATCAATTCTTGGGCTCAATTAAACTTCATGGATGGCCTCCAAGGGTATTTAGGAATGTCTTGGACATCTCCCCAAGGTTTGAGATCAAGGGTAGGTCAACAGTCAAGGGTAGGGTTGACTTTTTCCATCAGAAACCCTAATTTATGATCAGATGGTTTTGAGCTCTTGTGGCTTATGGCTTGAGCTCTTTGAGTTAATCAAATCTTGTAAGCATGTCAATATGATGTATTTAAGGTCTTTGAAGTTCATTTTGAAGCTTCAAGTCATGCCTCACTTCACAAGTTAATTTAAGGGTTGAATTAGGTCAAAACCCTAATTCCTGATTTTTTGATAGATGGACCTTCAAGGTGATTTGGCCATTGTGGATGGGCTCTTGAGATCCTTTTGAGCTTTTTGGACCATACATTGAGGTATTGGCTCATGCCCAGATAGAAGTTTTCATCTGGGGAACCTGGTAGACCAAACCCTAATTTGGTGACACAGGCGATCTTGAGGCTTAATCCACTTGGAATGTTGCAACTTTGTGCTTGATTCTTGATGTGGGAGTCCTCTTGATCCTTTATGGGTGTTTGAGAGGCTATACAAGTTGAAGATCATGTCATTTCTTGATTGATCTTTTGTCTAAGTGCCTTGAGAGGGCTCAAAACCCTGATTCTTTGATTGTAGTGAATGCTCCATCATATTTGAGGAGATTGATGAGGCATGATGGATCATCTATAATATGGTAATGATTTTCACAATGATGGGAAATCTTAGTGGTCAAAATTTGGGGTATGACAGTTTGTCTATTCTCTCCAATAGAGTTGTCAGCCCTAGGCATAAAGTGCCCATCCTTTCTGAATTCCCCACCGAGTTTGGTTCTCATGGATGAGGATTGGTTCAGTTATCTTTTCCATAATTGGATAAGATAACCCCCATTCGAGCTCATTCCTCAATGGTTGGAGTATTGTTTGACCGCTCCTTTCTAGTTTGTTCCTAGATTGAACTTTGGTCCCTGACAGGTGTGGTTTCCAAACCCATTTTGAACGTGCATTTATTTTGCACTGTGTCTCGCAGGAAGGATCTTTTATAGATCCGCATTGAAGACATAATCCTTTCTCCAACAGTGTTGTAATATCAACATCTTTTTGGAACTTATACCCAACAACAAGTGGCAATCTCCTTGAGAAGCTTGTTTTGCTATCATTACCTTTACAACGATAAATGGCAATCTCTCTCATGTGAAACTTATCCGTCCTTGGGTTTATTTATACTTCTACAGTTACCAATGGTGTTACCTTCAATCAGTCACTTTCCATCAACTCGTTTGATATGATCCCTATTTGAGGTGTTCCTTGCCGTCAATCTGTTTGATGAGGTGTTCCGAGCTCAGGTTGTGTACCTTCGGATATGTTATTATTTCTTGCCATCAATCTGTTTGATGAGGTGTTCCGAGCTCAGGTTGTGTACCTTCGGATATGTTATTATTCCTTGCCGTTAATCTGTTTGATGAGGTGTTCCGAGCTCAGGTTGTGTACCTTCGGATATGTTATTATTCCTTGTCTTCAATCTGTTTGATGAGGTGTTCTGAGCTCAGGTTATGTACCTTCAGATATGTTATTATTCCTTGCCGTTAATCTGTTTGATGAGGTGTTCCGAGCTCAGGTTGTGTACCTTCGGATATGTTATTATTCCTTGACGTCAATCTGTTTGATGAGGTGTTCTGAGCTCAGGTTGTGTACCTTTGGATATATTATTATTCCTTGCCGTCAATCTGTTTGATGAGGTGTTCCGAGCTCAGGTTGTGTACCTTCGGATATGTTATTATTTCTTGCCGTCAATCTATTTGATGAGGTGTTCTGAGCTTAGGTTGTGTGCCTTCGGATATATTATTATTCCTTGTTGTCAATCTATTTGATGAGGTGTTCCAAGCTCAGGTTGTGTACCTTCGGATATGTTATTATTCCTTGCCGTCAATCTGTTTGATGAGGTGTTCCGAGCTCAGGTTTTGTACCTTCGGATAGGTCTTATTCCTTGCCGTCAACCAGTTTTGACAATATGAACCTTGGTCGGCTATGAACCAAAACATCAGGTCAGCTGTGAACCTCAATTTAGGCCCAACTCATATTGGTGTCCAAAGTCCAGTCTTTGCTGGCAAACCAACTCATATTGGTATTCAAAATCCAGCTCATACTGGTATCCGTCTCAACCAACTCAAATTGGTATCTTACCCAACTCAAATTGGTATCTTACCCAACTCATATTGGTGTCTAAAGTCCAGTCTTTGCTGGCAATCCAACTCATATTGGTTTCTAAAGTCCAGTCTTTGTTGGCAATCCAACTCATATTGGTGTCTAAAGTCCAGTCTTTGCTGGAAATCCAACTCATATTGGTGCCCAAGTCCAATCATTAATGGCTCATTAGTCTTATTCCCAGCTAAAGTTTAGTCATTATCACATATCTTCCATCATTTGGCGCGCAAAAGTTTATCTCTGTCTTTTTTGGTTTTTCTTGAAGATCCCGTTTGAACTCTTCAATATAAGAAGATACCAAAATATCTTTTGTTGGTGTCTATCCTTTTATTTCAAGTTGATCCCCAGTAGAGATCATGTCTTCTTTCTGGTTTCATGACCAGTAAGAATGTGTCTTTTTTCCCCAGTGTCGTCCGGTCACATATGAACCTGTCGTCCATCTCCCCGGAACTTTCCCCAGAGGAGAACACCTCTCTGGATTCTATCTCTAGTGAGGAATTGTGAGGTCTCCCCTCAGCTTTATTTTTCCATCCCCAGTGTTTCCTCAGAGCCTCCCCAGTGAGTCTCTTCTGTTGGTCAGCCTGTATCCCCAGTGAGTCCTCCTCATGGATACTAACCTTCATCCTTCCCAGTTATGTCCACCTGTGGTTGTTTGCTCTTTATCTCTGATGTCTTGTTTGTCTTCATCTTTGCACTATCATGGCATCATATCATCATACTAGAAGTTCATTAGCATGTCAGCATTTGCATGTCTGTTGCTTGTCCTTAGCATCTACATTTCATCTAAGGGAAAAATTTTCGGTTTGCTATATGTAAATACCTTACACCTTGATGTCCCGAGGATTTCCATTCCTCGTGCCATCCGGTAAAGTTATTTAAATAGGGGCGACTGTTGTACCCCAAATTTTACCCCTTAGATGTCATAACATTTTTGCACTTGCATTTAGGGTTCAATCATCTTTGCATTGTCCACTAACCACCATATCTTGCTAGTTTGTTCTTTATGTGAAAGCCAGGGTTTACACAGGAAAGAGAACCAAAGTCAATAAACCAGACTCTCCCATGTTTCAAGGTCTCTTAAGACATTATTTGGCTCCATACAACCATCACAAGTGTCCTCAAATTGATTGAGAGTGGTGTGTGAATGTCATCTGTTCAAGAAGGACAACTAAGGCTCCAAATGCAACCATTTGAGCTCACCTACATCCTAGAGGTCCAATTCAACAAGAAATCAAGTGTGTTTGACTCCTATTACAAGTGCCTTAAGCCACAGGATTCACTATGCCTCAAACTAGGGTTTTATCAGCACCACTAAACCATTGCCTTTGATTTTGATCAAGACATGTCCCCAAGCTTTGGGACATGATTCCACATGATATCCTTAGAAGCCATCTATGGACCTTAGAAGAGATTGAAGAAGAAAGATCCTCAAAGATCATCTAATGGAATTCCTGAGGAAATTAGGGTTTTGACTGATAAAATCGAGCCTCCGACTCTGATGTTATTGGCCCGAAATGAAGTATTTAAGTCGTGTCCCATCTTAACATGTTCGTGTCCCATCTTAACATGTTTAATCCTTGACTTAGGGCATGAAAGATCACCAAGGCATTTGTGAAAAAAAAACTAAAAAAAAAAGGGGGAAAAGAAGGTCATGGCACTGGCCATGAGATGTGTGGCACTTGCCACAAGTGAGCATGGCGCCTGCCATGAGGAGAACATGGCACTTGCCATGATGAGAGCATGGCGCCTGTCATGAAGGAAGCATGGCGCTTGCCATGAAGGAAAAGCATGGCGCCTGCCATGATGTTTTGTGGCACTTGCCATGTGAATGTGGCGGTGGCCATGATCTTATATGGTGATTCCACAAATCCTAAAATCTGCACACTTAAAATAATATGTTTTAAACAAGTTAAATGCGCGTGGATTTAACTCATAATGAAGAAAGAGAAACATTGCAACAAAAGCATGGCTTGCACCTCTGCTCTAGTCTCATCAGCACACAAAAGCAAACCTAACCTATTCTGATCAGTGAAGACTTTTCAAATCTCAGCCAGCTCACTTGCACGAAGGAAATGTGGAAAAAGGGTAAACTTGGCAAAATGAGATATCTGACCATACTTCAAGCTCTCCACTTTTTCTTATAAATAGGGCATTGCTCCTCAGTGAAAGACACCAGATTCACCCAAACAGAAGCTGAATACTCTCTTCTTTTTCTCCCTCACTTATTCTTGAAAACCTGCAAGAACATTGTTGCAAGAATTTTGGCTCGAGCTTTCCACCGTCCAACACCACAAACCTTGCAGCAGCTGGTACTTTGAAGGAGAAGAAGCTCATCATTTTTCCAGAACACGTACCTGTGAAGAGGCAGTGGACCATCTCCACTAGGTAACACACTCTTTTTTTTTTCGTTTTCAGATGCCATGATCATTGCTCCATACGGTTATCATATTTATTATCATGTTAATGTTTGATTCTGGAATATATATTGCAAATCATAATGTGTGAATTTGTTTGATTTTATCGTAAACTGGGTTTATGTTTGTTGTTTGAAAACTGAATAAAAAAAGGATCATGGCACCCGCCATATTTTAAGGTGGCACTGGCCACAAGGTGTGGCACTGATCATGACCCATGGTGCCTGCCATGCTCTAAATGCATTGGCCTTGTTTGGTGGCACTTGTCACAAGTTTATGTGGCACTGGCTACAAGGTGTGGTGTCTACCATGCTCTAAATGGCACTTGCCATACTTTGTATGGCGACTGCCATATTGCCACTTTAAATTTAGTTTTTTAATTTCGTTTCTTATAGCATTTTCATTTTCCTTTCTAAAATTTCAAAACAAAAAAATATGCATAACTTTATATTCGGTTCTTGTACTTTTTTGTGAAAAATCATTAACTGTTTCTTGAAGACTTTTTAGTTTTTTTTAGTATTTTGTGGCATGTGAAATGTTTATTTGAGAATTGTTCTTGGACTTTGGATTTGGTCATTTTGCTAGGATGTTGTTTATTGCTAAAATTTCATCACTTGACCTGTCTTTGTTTTCAAAATGTTATCTTTACCATACTTATGTGGTCACTCTGTAGCGAGCGATTTTGGACGTGGTTCTTAAGCACTGTCGCTCTGGGGTACTACAGGTCGATTCATTTTTTATCCTATTGAAGCTGATGAAGGAAGGGAAATAGATGTCTCCAATTAACCCTGCTTGCATACTGAGTTTGAACAGCGGCCTGTTAGGTTACAGATGCTATGTGGAAGTGGGGCCTCTCTTTGCTTATTTTGCTAAGAGTGAAATGACGGGACTATGCTATTGGTAGGATGTTGAGACTGATGCTTTTCGATTGATGTGTGAAGGTACGGGATTTTGGGTTTTTGATTAGTGTGCTCGCTAATATTTTTCAATCTTATGCCTACGTATTCCCGTTTAATGAAACAGGGAAATTAGAGCGATCGTAGTTCCTTCTATTCTATGGGAGGAAAAAGGTTGTTTTGGTGTCTTGTTCAAAGCCCAAGGCATGAAGCTAAAGGTGGTTTGTATCTTGTTCAAAGCCCAAGATGTGAAGCTGGAGGGTCTATTTGTATCTTGTTCGAAGCCCAAGATGTGAAGCTAAAGGGTTTTGACTTTAGAGAGAATTTGTCATCTCTAGAGGGGGTCTGTTTGTCACAAATGTTGGGTGACTGGTTATAAAGGAGAATTACTTTAACTGGGATATGTGAATCCAGCAATGCCATAATTTCCTTTATAGGGATTTTTTTAACCTGAAGGAGAAGACTTTAACTCAGTGTAGAGTAATGCCATCTTTCCTTAGGAATTTCTCATGCTAAAAGAGGGACAGTGGCGTGGATGTAAATAATCCAGAGGCTTGCCGCTTACAGCAATTAGATGGAGGAAAATGAGTTGTTGATGTTTTTATACTGTGAGCAAGGCACAGATTTTGATGCTAAAAGGTTGATTGACTCAACTGGGGTTTCCTTATACAAAGCCTAAGAGGAGGCTATTGACCCAACAAGAGGGTGTTTTTATGTGTCTCGTACGAAGCCCGAGAGAGAGGCTAAACGGTTGACTCAACAAGAGAGTGCTAGCAAGTGACTGACTCAACAAGAGAGTGCTTTTGTATGTGTCTTGTACGAAGCCCAAGACGGAGGCTCAAAGATTTTGACTCAATATGAGAGTCTTTTATACTCAATAAGAGAGTGTTTTTGTATCTCGTATGAAGCCCGAGATGGAGGCTAAAAGGTTTTTGACTCAACAAGAGAGTCTTTTATACTCAACAAGAGAGTGTTTTTGTATCTCGTACGAAGCTCGAGATGGAGGCTAAAAGGTTTTTGACTCAACAAGAGAGTCTTTTATACTCAACAAGAGAGTGTTTTTGTATCTCCTACGAAGCCCGAGATGGAGGCTAAAAGGTTTTTGACTCAACAAGAGAGTCTTTTATACTCAACAAGAGAGTGTTTTAGTATCTCGTACGAAGCCCAAGATAGAGGCTAAAAGGGAGACTGACTCAACAAGAGAGTCTGAAAAGGTTAACTCCGATGGGGAGAGTCATTGTACAAAGCCCAAGAGAAGGCTACCTTATCGCCGTGGATTCTGGAGATCCTGAAGCGAGTCCAAGTATAGGGAACTCTCATGAGAGAGAGATCGGGTTTCTGCCTATGTTTGAAGGGAACTTGATAATGTCTTTGAGACTCAAGGGTCTTAGGCTGTCCAAGTCTAGAGTTTTATCTTTTGTATAATGCCCAAAAGGAGGCGCGGGTATTAAGGGATGGGTATCAACTCCACGACGGCCGGAGTTTTGATGCTGGAAAGACTGCTCTAGCAAAGGATGACTAAGTTCTGTCTTATACCTTTAAGAGGTCGTCAGGGTCCTTGTATTAAGCCCAAGAGAAGGCATGAGAGCTTTTAAGAAGCTGAAGGGTCCTTGTACAACGCCCAAGAGGAGGCGGTGATGCTTTTAAGAAGCCTGTGGGTCCCCAAACCCCGAGAAGTTCAAGACATGCCATTCACCGAGAATAGATCAAGCCAGGAAAGTCCGAGAATTTGGAAGAAACTCAAGAGATGCCATTCACGGAGAAAAGATCATCTCTGGGGAGTAGAGTTTCTTTGACGATTTCTAAGGGTGACAGTCTGAGAAAGGGTTCACCGAGAATGCTGCCTTTCACGTCTCCATATTGTTTAACCCCAAGAGGAGGGAAGACTGTGTCTGGTAATCCTATGGGGATCTAGTTTTGCTTGTATGTAAGAGTGACCAACAGGGCTTTATCTAGTGCTAGACGTAGTTGCCGGGGAAAACTCTAAATAACTATACTAATATTACACAGTTGATATATAGCAAGAATATAAAAGTTTGTGAAAGAAGACTTACAGTGAGCAGCCCCACAATACAGTTATATATATATATATATATATATATATATATATATATATATATATATGAAAGCGGATAAAGAAAGCGGGTAAACACTTACTTGGTTGTAGAGCTTCCATGCTGTTTGGTTAGTTTGTTCAACAAAGAAAGCTTTGATAACAATATTATATTCAAAATAAAAGGATAAAGTGTTTTGAAAAGATTGTTGGGGCTTACAGCTCAAGGATAGGCCCAAAGTTTTATCAGTGAATGCACTGTTGAAATTGTACAGGGACTTATACAAGTGACTGAGGCCCAAAAAGTTTTCTGTACAAGGGGGTGGGTCTTACACTCTATTAGAGGCCCAAAGGTTTATTTTTGTACAAGTGGTGGGGCTTAAAGCTCAAGGAGAGGCCCAAAGTTTTATTTTAAACTGGCGACGATCGCGCTGTACTTTTTGATGGTATCGGGACTTATACAATACACCGAGGCTCAAAAAGTTTTAGTTTTCAAAAAGGGTTGGGTCTTACACTCTACTAGAGGCCCAATGATTTTTAAAGAATGGGGCTTATAACACGAGGGTAGGCCCAAGGGGTTTGATTTTTGAACTGGCGATCGCGCCGAGATTTTCTTTTAACGCAGAGGGACTTATACAATATCTGAGGCCCAAAAAGGTTTAGGTTATAAGGGGATTGGGTCTTACACTCTGTTAGAGGCCCAAAGGTTTTTTAAAGAAAAAGAATGGGGCTTATAACACGAGGGTAGGCCCAAATTATTTTTACGAAAAGGCGTCGATCGTGTCATTGTTTTGAAAATACACAGAGAGACTTATACAATGAGTGAGGCTCAAATATTTTTGTATTTACAATGGGGATGAGTCTTACACTCTAATAGAGGCCCAAAGTGTTTGAAAAAGTTTGATGAGGGTTGAATTAATCACAAACCCTAATTTGTTTCCAAAATGTATTTTAATTGAATAAAAATTCAATTAAAATGATCAAAATTGTTAAACATGTGGAAAACAAATTGTGATCTTGGATTAATGTTTCAAAAATCAGGTTTTGATCCACAAAATGATTGAAAATCACTAAAATTTGAAAAATCAAGAAAGAGAAAATATTTTAAATGTCAAAAACAATTAAAATATTAATTCTTTACAAAAATATCAAGTATATGAAATAAATAATATTTTAGGAATTTTTTGGGAAAATAAAATATTTTAACATTTTTGTGAATTATTAAAAAAAGAATCAACTCAAAATAATTAAAACTCAGAGAGAAATTAATTTTTGAATCAATTAAATAAAATTACAAAATTCAAATATTCAAATTTTCAAAAAAGGGCGCCAAGAACAAGGGCAAGAATGTAACGCCCCGTTTTGTCCGATTTATTTAATCGAGTCAATTTAATTATTTTCTTTTTATATTATTTTATTCTTGACTTTTATTTGGCAATATATTATTTTTCATCGTTGTTTATGTTTTATCGCATTTTGAGAGCGTTTGGGAGATATTTGAGCTGAGGGGTATTTTGGTCTTTTTGTATGGTAAGATATTTTTCTTTATATAAGAAATAGATATTTGAGAGAAAAAGAGAGAAAAGATAGTAGAGAAGAGAAGGAAAAACGTGGGAAAAGAGAGAAGAAGGGAAGAAGAGAAAATCATCAAAACAAAGCTTGATCTTCGATTAATCGGGTAAGGGTGAGAAGTTTCGATTATATTTCGATTGTATATGTATATGTATGTGTTGTTTGTGTTTTGTTTGGTTGAAATATATACTTTTTCTTATTGGTTGGATTGAAGAACAAATGTGTAGAATCGATGTTTTAATGGTTAGAATTTGGAATAGATTGTGTAGAATAGCCAAGTAATGTTTGGGTTTAATCGGGAATACTCGTTGGTATGATTTATGGAGTTTTGGATTGAGTTACATAGTTTGTGAGAGTTAGGGCATTAATGATGAAATGGTGAGAAATCGATGTTTTCACGGTTGGAATGAGGAATAAATTGCGTAGTATAGTCGGGTGATGATATGATTTACTCGGGTAAACTTGTTGGTATGTTTCCATGGGTGTTGATTGAGTTTTGGAGTGTGAATGTATTGATAAAATTATGTTTCAAAATATTTCAAAAAATGGAAAATGTGTTGGATGGCTTTTTAATGGTGAAAATATTGTAGTATTTCGAATTCTGAGACCGGGGCTTTTTACGGAATCGAAATCGGAGGTCCGGAAGGCATTTAACGATCGAAAACTGAGTTTTTAGCAAAATATGCACATTCATGCGCTAACCCCCAGATTCATGCGCTAACCCCCAGGTTTATCCGCTGACCCGGGCGAAATCCCCAGGTTCATGCGCTGACCCCCAAGCCTCATGCGTCGGCGCATGATCACAGGTTTTCCAAAATGTCCGATTTTGTTTTCTTCATAACTTTTGAACCGTAAGTCCGTTTTGACCCCCGTTTGAAGCGTTGGAAAGCTAAGGAAATATTATTTCTATTAAAAATGGATTGGAGGTCAGTAGATTATTTATTTAAGTTGTGGTTTTGAAAAATTGTTGGTTTGTCGGATTTTTACCGTCGTATTGGTGTGCGAATGATGTGTTATCATGCTATATGTTTTTGATATGTAACGTATAGCTGGTGTGCTGTTATATGGCGTGAGTATATGTGATGAAATGTTGTGCATGATTGATACGCATTGGTGATGGATGTATGATATTTGAATAGTGTTGTTTTGTCGACTTTTGCCGTTTAATTGTGTGAACTTGATGTGTATATGCAATATGCTGTTGGGGTGGATATTGTGTGACTTGTGCACTGTTGTGTGATGTAATTGCATGAAATACTTATTGTGATGATGATTGGTGGCCTTATGGCAAAAAAATGCGATGTATGGTAATTATTGGTATATGCATGATTATGGATGTGTATATGTGTGCATATTAAATGTCATGAGTCATTGTATGCCAAGCATCATGATATGCATTGTTGTGACGTCCTGAGTGACGGATTGATTCCAGAGGGAATCTGCTATAACATCGTGCGCCTTAAAAATAAGAGGACCTAAAGCGATCTGATTGGATCGTGCGCCTTAAAAATAAGAGGACCTAAAGCGATGATTATAGACGATCGTGTGCCCATGTGGGGTGTGAGCGATCAGATTGTACGCCTTAAAAATAAGAGGACCTAAAGCGATCTGATTGGATCATGCGCCTTAAAAATAAGAGGACCTAATGCAATCCATAAACGTCGTGCGCCTTAAATACATAAGAGGACTTAAAGCGACGGGGAACATCGTTTGCCCGACGGGGTGTGACGTGAGTGATCCTCCGTAACGAACGATGGTTCCAGCAGAGTTCCTGAGTGAACTAGTGATGAGAAATGTTGGAAGTCGGTACCGCATGGCATTTGTATAGAGTCGTTGTGTCGGTCTCTGTGCATTTGCATAATCATGGATGCATTATGTGTGGAAAATCATGATTTGATTGATTATGTGTGGAAATTGTGCATTGATTTGTGACGTGTTGAGATTGTGATAGCATTGGTAATTTGATGTGCATACGTGATAAATGCATTGGTTGTGGGCAATATGTTTATACGTAGACATATGTTATGTGATGTGGTGATGTGATTCTTTATGTCATAACTTTGGTGTGCATTATGTGTGAATATTTGATTATGTCTGTATAATTGATATATGCTATATTTTGTGGTGATGTGGTGGTGTGGTTCCATATGTCATAATTGTGGTTGGATTATGTGTGATATGTTTTGTATTTGTGGTATGCTATATGTGTTAGTATGTGATGGTATGGGTGAGATGATTTATACATGTGTTTGAATGTGTGTTTGCATATTATTATGCAATCTTGATCTAGTTGTTATTTCTCAACCTTCTGCTGTTTTATAATGCTCTATGAGGCATTGCAGGTTAGAGTTGCTGGAGGTCTTTTTGTGAAGATTAGTCCTCCGTTCTGTTGTCGGTCTTGGTGTCTGCTCTGATACGTAGCACGGGAGTCGGGGAACGATTATATATATATGTATACATTTGTTGAATGTATTTTGTAGTACTTTTGTGTATATAGTTGATGTTCTAAAATGATTTATTTTGTAAAACAAGTCGGTTATGGATCTTTCCGCTTTATTCCATAATTGACCTTTCCCTTTATATGGAAAAAGTTTCCCTTTTGAGGGTATTCTATTTTGTGTTATGTATCAAATAATTGAGCAGGGATTGTGTTTTCTTATTTTAAAATGTGGCATCCTTGTTTCTGTCGGAAAAATAAATTTTTAGTTACTCTGATTTATTTATGTATTATTTATTCGCGATGGGAATTGGGGTGTTACAAAGAACACGCGCCACCCTCTGTTTCTGCAGATTTGCGTTTTCTATCCAATCTCATTGAATACTTGATGATATCATGTAATCTACATATCAATCTACTCGTTTCAACCCCACGATCATGTCTATGGTCTTTAATTTCATTTATTTTAAACATGGAATAAGAAATCAAAGAGAAACCTCAAGACCCTAAACTTTGCATGAAGGTTCAGAAATTCCATACACGATTCAAACAATGCAATTGATTGGGGAAAACACTCCATGCATGATTATAAACATATGGCCAAATTATTGTGCAACAAAAAATGCATGGATCATAGAGTTAGAAGAGCTCATGCTTACCTCTTGCAGCTGGTGATCGTGTTTTGTGTTAGAGGTGTTACAGCTTGGTTCTAAGGATATGGACAACTTCCCTAGGTGCTATGGAGTGTGTCTGGGTGCTTGGAGTGGATTGATTTAAGCTGGAACTTGATTTGGCACCTCAACTACAGATCTGTCAAAGGCTTGAGCAGTTGGCTGGTGATTTTGTGATTTTGATGTTCCAGATGTTATGTGCGTGTTTGGATCACTTATATATGATATTTATGAGGTGTGTGTGTGTGATTGATTTGATTGGAATAGCTCTCAAACTCAAAACCCGATAATGACTTGCTTTGGAAGGCAATTTTAGAGTGAAAGAAGAGATTTTGAGGAAAGCATCTGTTAGATGGATTTGGTGTACTCAAACTGATCACAAATGAGCTCTATTTATAGTAGAGCAAGTTTGTTTTGCAAGTAACAGTGAATGGCAAATGTTGCATAGGTTTGGCTAATGTTGATCAATGAGAATCCAAGTCTCCTCTAGCCATTGACTAAAGGTTAGGGCACAGGCTGCTGGTTCCCTTGGCGTTGGATAAGTCTTGACTGAATTCAGTTGGAAATGGCTCAGTCCGTGCCACCTTGGTGCTTCCATTGAATGCTCCAAAATAAAATTGGAGTCTTGTCCCTCTTTTAGACATTTCTAGGTTTGGCATGCTACTTTTGGTTCCAAAGACTAGGGAGGCTTGGGATCAGATTTGGTTCCTCCTTGGTCCCCCCTTGAGGTGTTCAGATGGATAGAGTTGCTTGCCCTTTGCAAAATTTTAGCAAATCGACTTTGATGGAGTTCTTGGCCATTTTGGAAAGCCCTCATATGATACAACAACTGTTTAATCATATTGGTTTTGTTACTTTTTGGATCCAAGTGAAAATGCCCCTACATTTGGACAAGAGTGAAGGCAGATTCTGACTTAGTGAAAATTTCACTAAGTGTTTGAAAAATGTGACATTTTCACTTTTTGTGATTTTGATCATTCCATAACTCAAAATCCATGATGAATTGGAATGATTTGTGTTTGAAGCTTTTGTAGAGGGCCATGAGAGCTACAAATCCAGCTTTGTATGGGGAAAAATGGCCTTGTGGTTTAGGAGTTATGATCCTCCAAAGTTAGCACTCTAGCCACTTTGTTCCATAACTTAGAAAAATTTCTAAGTTTTTATGGTTACCCCATTTACAAGTTATCCCACTTTTCTTTATTTTTCTTGATGAATGTTGATTATAATCACACATTAACATCATTTTAGGGTTAAAAAACCATAATTGTGAAAAATCTCAAAAAGTCAAAGTTGACTTTTGTGCACAATTGACTTTTTGTCAGATGAATTCCAAACTGTGCGATCCTCTATGAAATCAAGTCCTTGACCTAAATCAAACTTGATGGATTGATTTCATAGGTGTTATAGGGTGTATTGAATCATGTCCTAGGGTTTGGGAGCATGTCCTGGTCAAAAGCCAAAGCTACAGTTGACTTTTCCCGTGAAACCCTAATTGTGGTTCAGATGACATTGAAACTTGTTGCTCAAGCTTCTTGGATCAATACATTGTTGCAA
This sequence comes from Lathyrus tuberosus, assembly GCA_022829125.1. Classification (NCBI taxonomy): domain Eukaryota; kingdom Viridiplantae; phylum Streptophyta; class Magnoliopsida; order Fabales; family Fabaceae; genus Lathyrus; species Lathyrus tuberosus. The sequence continues at coordinate 4,477,040 of JALAZF010000011.1, read as the reverse complement.
ATGGATCAATATGGTGTATTAGAGACCCTCAAATCCTCTCTTGAGGTCTTGGCTCATGATTTGTCCCAAAAGTCAACTTCGGGGTGAATTAGGTCAATTAACCCTAATTCCTGAATTTTTTGTGAATGCATCCCCTGAGGTTAAATTGACTTTATGATTGGGTCCATGATGTCCCTTGGAGCATCATAGGTTATGCTTTGAAGCATTGGCTCATTCCCAGAGGAAAATTTCCATCTGAAGGCCCCGGTCGACCAAACCCTAATTTGGTGACACTGGCGATCATGAGGCTTGATCCACTCAGAAGGTTGCAGCCTTGTGCTTAATTCTTGATGTGTGAGTCCTCTTGATCCCTTGTGGATGTTTGAGAGGTTTAGACAAGTTGAAGATCATGTCATTCCTTGATTGATCCTTTGTCTAAAGCTCTGAGAGGGCCTGAAACCCTAATTTTGATTGTAGTGAATGCTCACCCATCTTTGGGGAGACTAATGGTTCATCCATATTGTGATGATGATTTGCACAATGATGGGAAATCTTAGTGGTCAAAATTTGGGGTATGACACACTCATCCATGTTTATTGTTCATTTAACTCTTATTTATAAGTTGTTTCCCCTTCCTTCCAAAGGAAAAGTCTCTCTATTGACCTCAAAGTCATAGAAAGCTCATTATCTCCCTCCTTGACCTCATAGTCATAGGATTACCTCTTGGGCTCATAGTCATATAGCCATATCTTCAACCTTGACCTCATAGTCATAGCCCTCCTCCCTTGGCCTCATAGCCATTCACCTCTTACAACTTAGAACTAAGTTAGAGTCCTTGGACTCTATGTGAACTCATCATCTTGAGTATTCACTTCCCCCATCACAACTTAGACTTAGAGAGTTTCTTAAACTCTACATGAGTTTCATACTCATTCCCCTTGGAACCTTGGCCACATTCAATGGTTCCTCACCCTTAGTTAGGTGAACTACGGTTGCTCTGATTCTTTAGTCAGGATACGTAGGCACAAGATGCGACGTATTGGCGAGAAAACTTAGTGTATACACCCCTAGGTCCTTACCTTTACCCATAGCAGATTCCCTTAGCAAGCAAACATAACATAACACAAACATAAACAAGAGGTTCCTGTAGAGTACTACAGATACTTAGGGTGCTAATACTTTCCCTTAGTATAATCAACCCCCGAACCTAGATCCTCTTAGGTTTTTTCGATCTTTACCCTTTCCTTTGGATAAATTAAAGCTCGGTGGTGAATTTCAAAGATGTGTGATTCACCGCAACACCGCTGCTACCGCTCCAAACTTTGTGTCCCAGATTAACTCTATCCCTGTGCTGAGTGGGATGAACTTTAAGTCTTGGAAAGAATATGTGGAGATCATTCTTGGATACATGGATTTAGACTTATCTTTGAAGGAAGAGCATCCCACCGCCACTGCTGAGAACCCAAATGAAACTAAAATAGAAAAATGGGACCGATCTAACCGAATGTGCCTCATGATGATCAAAATATCCATACTTGAAATGATTATGGGGTCGATTGCTGAGACTGAAAGAGCCAAGAAGTTCCTCGAAACTGTGGAGCAATTATTTTCTAAATATGATAAGGCTGAGACAAGTAGTACTTTGTCCAAACTTATTTCAATGGTTTATAAAGGCAAAGGGAACATAAGGGAGTACATCATGGAGATGTCTAATCTCGCATCAAAACTCAAGGTATTGAAGTTAGAACTTCCTGAGGATTTGATTGTGCAATTCAAAGTGAGTTACAATACTCAGAAGGACAATTGATCTCTTAATGAGCTCGTATTTCACTGTGTGCAATTGGAAGAGAGGCTAAAGAGAGAGAAGAGTGGAAGTGCTCGCTTGGCTACCATTTATCAGAATAAAAGGAAGAAGCATGCGGGAAATTTTTATCAAAATAAGAAGGCAAAGGAACGACCTAAAGAGATCACTTGCTTCTTTTGTAAAAAGGTTGGACATATGAAGAAAGAGTGTTCCAAGTATGTCGCATGGTGTGAAAAGAAGGGTAATTTTCTCACTTTTGTTTGTTCTGAAATTAATTTAGTATGTACCTAGGGATACTTGGTGAATAGATTCTGGTGTTACTACCTACATTAGTATGTCTATGCAGGGTTGCCTGTGGAGCCGTCCGCCAAGTGATGCTGAAAGATTCATCTATGTGGGAAATGGCAATAAAGTTGCAGTAGAGGCTATTGGAACTTTTAGATTGTTATTAAAGACTAGTTTTCATTTGGATTTAATTTAGACTTTTGTTGCACCGTCTATTAGACGGAATTTAATTTCTATTTCTATTTTGGAGAAATTAGGTTATACTTGTTCGTTTGGAAATAATAAATTTAGCCTCTCATATAATTCAAATGTTGTTGGTTACGGTTCTTTGATTGGTAATTTTTATATGCTTGATATTGAATGTCATTTTAACAAAATAATGCAAATGGAGTCACATGGTACAAAACGAAAATTAAATGAGAATTCGTCACTTTATGGCATAAGCGATTATGACATATATCTAAACAAAGAATTCAAAGGCTTATGTCGGACGGTATTCTTAGACCCCTTGATTTGTCGGACTTTCAACTCTGCATTCAGTGTATCAAGGTTAAGCAGACAAACAAGAGGATTTTCCATGCTGAAAGAGCTAAGGATGTCTTAGAAATAATTCATACCAATATTTGTGGTCCTTTCGTTACAGGTTCTTGGAATGGACAACGGTATTTTATTACGTTCATAGATGATTACTCGAGGTATGGCTACCTATATTTGATTCATGAGAAATCTCAATCTTTGGACGTGTTCAATTCATTCAAAGCTGAAGTCGAACTTCAACTTGGAAAGAAAATAAAAGTTATCAAATTCGACCGTGGTGGTGAATACTATGGTCGGTATGATGGATCAGGGGAACAACGTCCAGGGCCCTTTATGCTTTTCCTTGATGAGTGTGGAATTGTTTCGTAATGCACAATGCCGAGAAAACCCAGCATGGATAGAGTTGCAGAGCGATGAAACCAGACTCTTAAGGACATGGTAAGAAGTATGATTAATCATTCTTCTATTCCAGAGTCATTTTGGGGAGAAGCATTAAAGACCGCAATTTATATCTTGAATAGAGTACCTAGTAAAGTAGTAGCTAAGACCTCTTATGAGCTCTGGACTGGGAAAAAGCCCAGTATTATACACCTGCACATTTGGGGATGTCCAGCTGAAGGGATACCTTAGGAGCCTCATGAAGGTAAGTTGGATGCAAAGATAGTTATTTGATATTTTATTGGATACGCTAAACGCTCTTATGGGTACAAGTTTTACAATCTCGTCACTAGAACAATTTTTGAAATGGGAAATGCAAGATTCCTTGAGGATGTAGAGTTTGGAGGGGAAAGAAGTATAAGGAGTGTTGCCTTTGATGAAGAAATTGTTTCTCACAATGATCAAGTCTTTGTACCTATCTTTGTTCGAGAAATAGATCCTGAAATAATCAATGATGTTATTCCTAACATCCCTTAAGAACAAGACAATACTGAGTTTCTTTCTCACGCACCACCTATAGTTCAAACTCAACAACCTCAAGAGCCACCACTAAGAAGATCCACTAGAGATAGGAAGAATGCATTTTCAGATGATTATGTTGTATTTCTTCAAGAACGTGAGGATGGAAAATATGTAGTAATTATCAAGTTTATCCAAGTGGCTAATGATTGCTGTAAAAGACATCCATTATCTGACAGGACTTATTACTAGTGTTTGATCATTGCATGAGAGTACCGCTCACAGTTAATTCTTGCAATCAAAGATTGAGAATTGATGGTGTTTTTTTGTATCTTGTCTATGTCTTATTTAATTTGCATATAAAGAATATTGTGCATGTCTATATGGTTATTTGACACGCCTACTAATGTTATTGTATGTTTGTTGTTCTTTTCAATGAATCCAGTTGCCGCTGCTACCGCTCCAAAATCTGTGTCCCAAATTAATTCTATCCATATGCTGAGTGGGATGAACTTTAAGTATTGGAAAGAATATGTAGAGATCGTTCTTGGATGCATTGATTTTGACTTATCTTTGAGGGAGGAGCGTCCCACCACCACTGCTGAGAACCCAAATGAAACTAAAATAGAAAAATGGGACCGATCTAACCAAATGTGCCTCATGATAATCAAAAGATCCATACTTGAAATGATTATGGGCTTGATTGCTGAGAGTGAAAGCGGCAAGAAGTTCCTCGAAACTGTGGAGCAATTCTTTGCTAAAAATGATAAGGCTGAGACAAGTAGTACCTTGTCCAAACTCATTTCAATGGTTTATAAATGCAAAGGGAACATAAGGGAGTACATCATGGAGATGTCTAATCTCACATCAAAACTCAAGGCATTAAAGTTAGAACTTCCTGAGGATTTGATTGTGCACTTGGTTTTGATCTCTCTCGGCACACTTTGGGTAATTCAAAGTGAGTTACAATACTCAGAAGTACAAATGGTCTCTCAATGAGCTCATATCTTAATGTGTGCAAGAGGAAGAGAGGCTAAAGAGAGAGAAGACTGAAAGTGCTCGTTTGACTACCATTTCTCAGAATAAAAGGAAGAAATCCGCGGGAAATTTTTCTCAAAATAAGAAGGCAAAGGAACAACCTAAGGAGACCACTTGCTTCTTTTGCAAAAAGGTTGGACACATGAAGAAAAAGTGTTCCAAGTATTCCGCATGGCGTGAAAAGAAGGGTAATTTTATCACTTTTGTTTGTTCTAAAATTAATTTAGTTTTTGTACCAAAGGATACTTGGTGCGTAGATTCTGGAGCTACTACTCACATTAGTATGTCCATGCAGGGTTGCCTGTGGAGCCGTCCGCCAAGTCATGCAGAAAGATTCATCTATGTGGGAGATGGAAATAAAGTTGCAGTAGAGGCTATATGGACTTTTAAATTATTATTAAAGACCGATTTTCGTTTGGATTTGATTGAGACTTATGTTGCACCGTCTATTAGACATTATTTAATTTATATTTCTATTTGGACAAATTAGGTTATACTTGTTCGTTTGGAAATAATAAATTGAGCCTCTCATATGATTCAAATGTTGTTGGTTATGGTTCTTTGATTGATAATCTTTATATGCTTGATATTGAATGTCCTTATAACAAAATAATGCAAATAGAGTCACATGGTACAAAAAGAAAATTGAATGAGAATTCTACCACTTTATGGCATAAGCAATTAGGACATATATCTAAACAAAGAATTCAAAGGCTTATGTCGAACAATATTCTTAGATCCCTTGATTTGTCGGACTTTCAACTCTGCATTCAGTGTATCAAGGGTAAACAGACAAACAAGAGGAATTTCTATGCTGAAAGAGCTAAGAATGTCTTAGAACTAATTCATACCGATATATGTAGTCCTTTCCATACAGGTTATTGGAATGGACAATGGTATTTTATTACTTTCATAGATGATTACTCGAGGTATGGCTACCTGTATTTGATTCATGAGAAATCTCAATCTTTGGACGTGTTCAAGTCATTCAAAACTGAAGTCGAACTTCAACTTGGAAAAAAAATAAAAGATGTCAAATCCGACTGTGGTGGTGAATACTATGGTCGGTATGATGGATCAGGAGAACAACGTCCATGGCCCTTTGCGCTTTTCCTCTATAAGTGTACAATTGTTTCTCAATACACAATGCTGAGAAAACCCAGCATGAATGGAGTTGCAGAACAACAAAACCAGACTCTTAAGGACATGGTAAGAAGTATGATTTGTCATTTTTCTCTTCCAGAGTCATTTTGGGGAGAAGCATTAAAGACCACAATTTATATCCTTAATAGAGTACCTAGTAAAGTAGTAGCTAAGACTCCTTATAAGCTCTTGATTGGGAAAAAGCCCAACATTAGACACCTTCACATTTGGGGATGTCTAGCTTAAGTGTGGCCTTATAAGCCTCATGAAGGTAAGTTGGATGCAAATACAATTAGTTGCTATTTTATTGGATACACTAAACGCTCTTACGGGTACAAGGTTTACAATCCCATCACTAGAATAATTTTTGAAACGGGAAGTGCAAGATTCCTTGAGGATGTAGAGTTTGGAGGGGAAGGAAGTATAAGAAGTGTTGCCTTTGATGAAGAAATTGTTTCTCACAATGATAAAGTCTTTGTACCTATATTTGTTGGAGACAGATAATTTAAAATAAATAATGATGTTATTCCTAACATCCCTCAAGAACAAGACAATACTGAGTTTCTTCCTCAAGCACCACCTATAGTTCAAACTCAACAAACTCAAGATCCACCATTAATAAGATCCACTAGAGAGAGGAAGAGTGCAATTTCATATGATTAAGTTGTATTTCTTCAAGAACATGAGGATGGCATTGGTTTGACTAAGGAATATCCTATCAACTTTAGTCAAGCTATGCGGAGTCCAAACTTTCTTAAGTGGGTTGAGGCCATGAAGTATGAGATGAAGTCGATGGCTGACATTGATGTTTGGGATCTCGTTAAATTACCTGAAGGAAAGAAGTCCATTGGTTGTAAATGGATACTTAAAACCAAAAGGGATTCAAAGGGTAACACTGAGAGATATGAAGCCCGTCTTGTCGCAAAAGGCTTTACTGAAAAGGAAGGAATTGATTATAAAGAGATTTTTTCTCCAGTTTCTTTGAAGGACTCTCTTAGGATCATGATGGCATTGGTAGCTCATTTTGATTTAGAGTTGCATCCGATTAATGTAAAGACCGTGTTTTTAAATGGAAACATTGAAGAGACAATATATTTGGTGCAACTAGAAAACTTTGTGTCAGGAGACCCAAAGTCTATGGTTTGCGAACTCAAGAAATCCATATATGGCCTTAAATAGGCTTCATGAATGGTATTACAAATTTCATCAAGTAATATCCTCGTTTGGTTTTGAGGTTAATTCGGTTGATAACTGTGTATACCAAGAGTTTAGTGGGAGTAAATTCGTTTTCTTGGTACTATATGTAGATGATATCCTTTTGGCAAGCAACAATATAGGCTTATTGTACGAAACCAAGAGATTTCTCAAAAATAAATTTGAGATGAAAGATCTTGGAGACGCCTCGTTTGTCTTAGGAATTTAAATACTTAGAGACCGTTCTCGAGGTATTTTAGGATTGTCACAAAGGGGCTATATTGATACAGTTCTGGATAGATTCTACATGAAATATAGTAAACTGGGAGACACACTCGTTGCTAAAGGAGACAAGTTTTGTCTCAAACAGTGCCCCACTACGGATCTTGAAAAGGAAGAGATGCGTAAGGTTCCATATGCTTCAGCTGTGGGAAGTCTTATGTATGCTTAAGTTTGCACCCGTCCCGACTTAGCATTCATTGTAGGAGTTCTTGGCAGATATCTAAGCAACCCTGGTATGCAACATTGGATAACAATAAAACGTGTAATGCGCTACCTGACGAAAATAAGAGACTTCGTGCTCACTTATCAGAAGTCAAATAACTTGGAGATCATTGAGTATTCTGACTCAGATTTTGCTAGATGCCCGGATAGCAGACGTTCCACATCTAGTTATATCTTTCTCTTGGCTGGAGGAGTCGTCTCCTGGAAGTCTTCCAAACAGACTTTAGTGGCTCCCTCCACCATGGCAGCAGAGTTTGTTGACTTGCTTTGAGACATCAAATCATGCAATTTGGCTGCGGAACTTTGTCACAAGCCTACACATCGTTGGGAGCATTGAAAGGCTCTTTAAGGTTTATTGTGACAATAGTGCAGTTGTGCTCTACTCCAACAATAATATAAGTTCTACAAAATCAAAATTTATCGATATCAAGTATCTTGTTGTGAAAGAAATAGTTCTGGAGAAACAAATTTTGATAGAACATATAGGGACAGACTTAATGCTAGCTGATCCACTAACCAAAGGTTTAGCACCTAAGGCTTTTCATGGGCATGTTGCTCATATGGGTCTTGGTTTTGTGATTGCCTTAGATTAGTGGGAGTTTTTTCCTTAATTTTCTTTGTTCTATGCTTTGGTTTTATTTTGGTACAAACTTTATGTCATGTTTAATTTTCTGCAGAAATAAACTTATGAGGTACTATTGTTATAACAATATCAAGTTTTTTTTTGTTATGTGCAAATATTGTAATTTTGAATTGCACCTAAGGGACTTCAATTTGATCTCACTAAAGACTCCAGTAGGACCAGTTGGAAATATGCATGATTTAGAGATCACATTGCATGAAATTTCCATGTCACTCATCCATATCGATCTATGTCATCAAGTACGTTGATGTGGTGGTCGTCAGGGTTCCATCACGTTATATGTTAGTGATGACTGCCGCGATGGTCCCATTATCGATGTATGAGGTGGACCAGATTGTAAAGTTGAAATCTAAGATAAATAGCATTCGGATGCGCGTCTAAAGAATTATGATATAATTATTAAGATATATTGGCCAAGTGGAAGATTGTTGGAATATTTTTAAATAATTAGTATTATATAAGTATTCCAATAATTATGTGGCCAAATATATTTATTTAATTATATTAGCTATTTTATCAGATAAAATGCCTTAAATAATTATGTCATCAAATAATATTAAAAATCTACTTAGATTTTATTTAAGAATTATTTATTTAATTAATTAATTAATTAAATAATTGGGTATTGACTCAAATATGAGTAGATGTTATGATGACCCATTTGGGAATATGGAAACCCTAATTTGCCATCACCTTATAAATAGGCTAAGACAAGCAAATAATCTCTTCTCCTCATCTGAAGAGAATTCAAGACATAAGGAGTACCGGTTGAGTAAGAACTACAAAAGCCATGACCTCCTGGATTTTAAGATTACCGTCAAAGAGATTTTTCTTAATGAATTCAGGTATTCCTAAAATCAATTTATCGATCATTTAATTTTATACAAGTTTGATTTCCGCGTCTAAAATTATATATTATAATTTCTTGAACATATATATTTTTTTATTAATCGTTATTAATCTAATTCCAACAAATATATAAATTTATAATAAAAAACTGTTATTAAATAATTTTTTTATTATTATATCAGCTTATAAATTATAAACTAAAAAAATACCTTGTTAAATAGAGCATAATCTTTTGTTAATCTTCTCTTTAGAAGATATAGAAGAAAATTTGAATTTTTTTACTTTGTTTTAAAAATAATAATAATAAAGAGAAGTTTTTCATTCAAATAGTCGCATAAATTTTCAATTGCAAACAATTTTTTTTATCCACAAATTGTCTTCTACTGTTGTAATACCTCCAAGAAGACTTATACCATTGCGATAGACATTGAATCGAATCCATGTCATTTTAAGTGAAATGTGTTTCATGACTCATCTCAAATTGTGTTTTAGGAAACTAACAAATTTACGCCTTAAAAAAAGTAGTTTTGGAATGTTTTTCTTTTTACTGTTGACAATAATAGATTTTTTTTATAAAAAATTTATGAGATGGTAACCATGTATATTAAACACAAGCTAAAATAAATATGTATCAAATCAATATTAACAGTACGCCTTTAAAAAAGTAGTTTTGGAATGTTTTTTTTTTTTTTTTTTACTGTTGACAATAATAGATTTTTTTTATAAAAAATTTATGAGATGGTAACCATGTATATTAAACACAAGCTAAAATAAATATGTATCAAATCAATATTAACAGTGCCAACTCTTGGTATCACTCAGTGATCGCTTTAAATAATCTTATTAAAAATATTAATAAAATAGTTTGTTTTAATTTTAATATATATATATATATATATATATATATATATATATATATATATATATATGCATTAGAATGAATCTAATTGTTTTTAAAATTGATTTATTATAAATTGAAGCACTGGTTTTGATATAATATAATATAAAGTATATCTTAATTTTTTTATAAAAAAACTATTTAAAATAAATTTAAATTTAAATAATTTATTAAAATTTTGATATTCAAAAAGAGTTATAGCACAAATAATGAAATATAAAAAATAATATTTTAAGAATAACCATTTAAATAAATTTTTTATTTAACGTTTTTATTAAAAAAAATTATAATTTTTTTAATAAAATTATATAATATTATAAAAATCATTTATAAAATAAAACTTAAGCAATCTGACTTATAGTTTTACAATTTTAAGATCCAATTTGACATTTCCTATTTTTATTGAATAATTTATTGAATTCAGAATATAGGTGCAGTTGTTACAATACTTTAGTAGGAGTGTTCACTAGTTCGATTAAATTGTATTTGACCTAATTTATTGTTCAATATCTTGAGATTTTAATTGATTGAAATTTTTTAATTCATAATTTCTATATCATAATCGAACCGAATCAATTTAGATTGAGTTTGCGAATTGTGTATAAATGAAAATATATTTTTCTAATAATTTTTTTTTTAATTTAAAAAATTATAATGCAATTCAATAAAATATTTTTAACACTTTAAATAACTGAAAACTATTATATAATATTTAATAAAATTCATTAATATGTTGTAACACTTTATAATAATACGAAGTTCTATAAAAACGCATAATTTAAATAAAATATATAAAGTAGAAATGATAAAAAAAAGAAGTAAATAAACAATAATATTTAATCTTAAAATTAAGAAAAAAATAGATTCAATATTAATGTAATAGAAATATTGATTGTGAATGAAAAATTAGAGTATGATATTGGTTAATGGTTGTATCTAATTTTTTATTTAAAATAATGATAAACAATAAAAAGAATTATTAAAATCTCGTCAACGAGTAAAGTAATAAGTCTATGAAATTCAATAACTCAAACTTAATATTTTTTATCAAATATTTTAGTAGTTGAAATTCATATTTTAAAATTAAACAAGTAAGATATTACATACTCAAACTTACCTCTTTACCTCAAATATTTCTATATAATTAACCAAGTAAGATGGCTCAACGGAACAACATATCTAAACAAAAGTTATAAAGATTGGATTAGATACCCTCATAAATAAATGAGTTCAAATGATTAATCAATTGATTAATTTAATCAATAAATTCACATATTATAGTGATGAACAACCTATTTTGATATATAATAATTTTTTAACTAAAAGTTAGAAAGTGAGCATTATTATTAATAACCGACATTGAACAATGTTGCTATCCAGCAATCCAATAATTATATGCACTATCAAAAAATTCACGCTTAAAAATAAATAAAATAATAATAATAATCATGAATAGTAATATAAATTATTGGTATGTATAGTTTTATTGCAATTTTATTATAACAAAGCTATTGTACGCGTATCTTGTTAGTGTAATTAGATATGGATATTTATGCATTTGATTTACAATGTAACTAGTATAATAAAGATTTTAGTATATATTTAATTTTTTTTAGTTATTCATTTATAAATATCAATAATTATTAATGCATTATAACAAAATATAGTGTTGGGGATTGATTCATAAATTAAACTTTTAATCCAATTCATTCAACTATCTAATGCTAGTTGATCCTTTTATTTTGATTATAATTAATTTTAATTTCTTTATTTTTAAATGAAAATTTTTGGTCTTTCTAATTTTACAAGACCATTTCTTAATACACCACCTAAGTTTCTTATACACCACGTGATATTTCTATTGTGCCCCCAGATTCCGGATGTGCACATCCGGACGCACTAAATTTTTAAAAAACGCTGATGCATTCCGGATGTGCACATCCGGAAACATATTATAGCATTATTTTTTTAAATTCCGAATCTGCAGATCCGGAAAAAAGCGTAATTTTTTTTACAAATCTGTTTTGTCGGCTAGTCGCAAATGTCATCAGAAGTTATAACCCTAGAGTTTGTTATAACTTCTGATGACATTATGCGACTGGTGCACCAGCCACATTACTTATTGAAATGCCGAAGACAACCATTATGTTAACGGAGAGACTCCAACCCTAGAGTTTGTTATAACTTCTGATGACATTACTGCTACTTGTGCACCAGCCACATTACTTTTTGAAATGCCGAAGACAACCATTATGTTGACTGAGAGACTCCAACCCTAGAGTTTGTTATAACTTCTGATGACATTACTGCTACTGGTGCACCAACCACGTTACTTATTGAAATGCCGAAGACAACCATTATGCTGACGGAGAGACTCTAACCCTAGAGTTTGTTATAACTTCTGATGACATTACTGCTACTGGTACACCAGCCACGTTACTTATTGAAATGCCGAAGACAACCATTATGCTGACTGAGAGGAATTGTGACCCAAAGTCAGTCCAGAGTTTTTCTAAAGATAGCAAGTGTGCACTTAATCATGAATACAACCCTAGAGTTTTTCTAAAGATACAGAGGAATTGTTTCCCTTCTAAGGATCCACTGTTATTTTAAAGAGATCTTGAATTATCTCCTCGCAATGAACCTGAGTATAACCAATGGACTGGCTTTGGGTCACAGTTCCTCCTGCTTATTATGCACACTTGCTAGCTTTCCGCGCTCGATACTACATAAGTGAAGTAGAAAATTCTGATTCTGCTTCTCCAAGTGGTAATAGGAGTACCACCAACTTTGTGTCGACTATGCTGCCATTTATCTTGGAAAAGGTAAAGCATGCTTTAGGTTTAATAACACCACTTAATCATGAATACAAAACAAAAGAGGATAAGTTTTGACAACACTTAATCATGAATACAAATTAACATTTCAAAGCATGGATAAGTTATTTCAACAATTAAAAATGGTAAGAACAAAGTTTTCTATTGTACATATACGGAGAGCAAAGTTTTATATTGTACAGATACGGAGAACAAAGTTTTCTATTGTAGAGATACAGAGAACAAAGTTTTCTATTGTACAGATACGGAGAACAAAGTTTTCTATTGTACAGATACGGAGAACAAAGTTTTCTATTGTAGAGATACGGAGAACAAAGTTTTCTATTGTACAGATACGGAGAACAAAGTTTTCTATTGTAGAGATACAGAGAACAAAGTTTTCTATTGTACAGATACGAAGAACAAAGTTTTCTATTGTACAGATACGGAGAACAAAGTTTTCTATTCAAATGTATATTGACTTGCGTTGATATATTAACGTTTGCGACCGACCGACAAAACCGATTTTTAAGAAAAAAAAATTAAGTTACACTTTTTTCCGGATCTGCAGATCCGGTATTTGTTAAAAATAAAGCTATTCCATGCTTCCGGATGTGCACATCCGAAACACATCAGCGTTTTTTGAAAAAACGGTGCGTCCGGATGTGCACATCCGAAATCTGGAGGCAAAATGGAAATTTCACGTGATGTATAAGAAACATGGGTGGTGTGCTAAGAAATCCTCTTTTACAATCTTTCAATATTTTTAGCCCTTTGCTACTTTTAAAGATGTAATGTGGCACAAATAAGCTTACAAGTTTGAAGTAAGATGATTTTTATTTTATGAACTTTAGTGTGTTTGATTAAATAACTATTAAATATCAATTTCTTTCTAAAATATAAAGATGGGAATGTTAGAAGAATCCAACTATAAAATTTGAAGATTTGTGATTAAAATATTATCACGACGTCAAATCATAAAAAATAGTTGAAGACTAAAAATGTGTTAAAGGTTTTAAATTTTAACAAAAAAATTAGAAATAAAATAATTAAAAGTTAGTTTTAATCAAATAGCATAATCTAAATACCAAAAAAAACAATTTAAAATGCATTTAAAACTATAACTAATTAATATTGTTCAAATTGCAGCAATATTATTATTTGTCTGTTTTGAAATATGCTTGTGTGCTTTTAAAGGCACCCTAATGTTGAGAGCAGATACAATCATTAACATGAGACACACCAAAACTGAGATCAATGATAAGACTAACATAATAACATGAGCCACTATTCCCTTTACTTCATGAGCATATTGTGCTGAAGCTATTGCTAAAGCTGTTAGAGGAAAAGAATATGCCCACCATGCCACACTGAATTTCTTCATAGACTTCTTGAATAACAAAGGCCTTGAAACCTGATTATTGTTCATAAATACAAAATGTTTTTTTATTATTTTTAAAAAATATATAAATCAATCCGACAGAAACATTAAACATAACACTAAATATTTTTGAATATAGTCATATATATTGATACCCACAAGCATACTCAACCCCGTTTAAATCTATTAAGCAAAAGTTTGCATAAAACGGGACAAAATGAGGCAGTCGTATAATAGAGCGATTTTGATATGTCTTTGTATTCATAAAATTTAAAAATTACAAAATTTATGTTAATGTTCATGTTCACAAAAGCTCGAAAACACATAATAAACTGGACAAACATAAAAATATAAAGGTCTGAAATTTAGACACACTCTACAAAAAAAGTGCGAGAAAAACGAAGATGCGTGGCGGATTCTACCTTTTTTGCCACCCTAGTTGCATCCAAGAATTGGCAACCATAAAAGTATTGGGTTGGCATTAACACATTAGGGGACCACAAAATAAAAATTAGAACATATCATTTTCATAGAAACAAAACCACGTGAAAGTGTCCAAGTTAATTATCCAATTATATTGCAACAAAAGTTGTAGTCAATTTCTACACGAGGGACTAACTTTCTAGTAGATTTCATCTTAGATACTTCTAAATTATGAACAAATCAAATCAAACTAGCTTCTCAAAAGAATGGAACGTAAAGAATTTGAAAACAACAAAGAAAGAAAATTACCAGGGACAAGAAAAGGAAGAGCGAGAGAAAGAACAGCATCTTAGAAGCAGTATCAAAACAACCAGAAACAGAATGCCAGGCCAAACTAGCCATACTAGGAGCAGCAAAGAACAAGAAGAACACCGGTCGCAACATCGCCGGAATCTTATTATTCCCCGGCAACCTCTGATACAACGTCACAAACAGCACCAAATAATGTGCAATACCAAGAGAGAAAAAACATATACCACTCTCCTTCCATCCCATCATCGCCGCAGCTTGTGCCGCAACAAGGTTACCAACAACAGACATCTGACTCGTTGGATTCGCAACCATGGACAAAAACGTCTTCCCCTTAGTAAACCACTGGCCATAAATCTTAACATCAAGAATCACTATAGGAACGACGAAAACCAACCAGAGGATTTTGTAATGAAGTGCTGCAGGTGGAACAATTGGCGATGATTCTAACAAAAGTAGCCATGAAATCCATGGAGCAAACATGTAGTTTACGTTTATTTGGTTGGAGAATTCATCTTTTACTTTATCGAAGTGGAAGAAACATTTTAGAAGATAGAGCAAAGAGAGGGTTAATAGTGTGAATAATGCTAGTGACCACAAAAGGGTGAGAGCTGTTGAGGGTATTAATGTAAATATATGTCTGAGAAAATGTGCATCTTTGATTGGTTCTATTAGGATTTTCCATAGTAAGGATTGGATTGAGAGGGAGAGACTGATTCTGAAATAGCCTGCATGGATTTGTGTTAGGATTGTTGATAGTGAAGATTGGTTTTTGGTTTTGTGGTTGAGATTGGATTCATTTTTTGTGATTGGAAGATGATTTATTTGAATTTCTAGGTGGGAATGATGTGGTTGTTTTTCAGTGTCATCCATTTTAAGGATAGTGTAATGTGTAATGCAAGTTGAGTTCTAGAGATGTTTCTGGGAAGATAGTGTGGTGTATTTATAGGAAGGTTTGGTTAGAATGAAACTTTTTAAATTATTTTCATTGACCTTTATTCCAAATTCTAAGAAGTTTCCTACATTTTGAACGATTTTTTTTATTTGAATATATAAATATATATAATCAAGATTATATAAAAATAATATATAAACACATAATAAATTGCGCCGCTACTTCTTTTGAATGAATAAATCAATTCTCTTAAACAGGACATTTATTGTTGGGTTAATAGTCATTTGAATGCTTTAGATAAGGTATGGTTGGAACGTGAGTTTACTGATGCAGAAATAAAGGATGCTGTTTGGTCTTGCGACGGCAACAAAAGTCCGGGGCCGGACGGTTATCCTTTGGAATTCTACAAACAAAATTGGGAGGTTATTAAGGAGGACGTGAGCAGGGCTGTTAAGGACTTTCACAACAGAGGCATTCTTACTAAGGCTTATTCTTCTTCGTTTTTAGCTCTGATACCGAAGACACACAATCCGCAGTCTCTCTCTGAGTACAGGCCCATCTGCCTTGTTGGGAGTTTTCACAATATTTTATCTAAAATTCTGGCAGCCAGGTTAAAGAAGGTGTTAGGATTGATTATTTCCAGTAACCAATCCGCGTTCATTTCGGGGAGAAATATTGCTGACGGAGATCTTTTAGTGAATGAGGTGCTGGATTTGGCGAAGAGGGAGAAGAGGAGTTGTGTTGCGTTGAAAGTCGACTTCGAGAAAGCGTACGATTGTGTCAACTGGAATTTTTTGAAGTTCATGTTATCAAAGATGGGGTTTGGAGTTAGATGGTTAAGGTGGATGGACGGTATTGTTTTCTCCAGTTTCATGTCCGTTATAGTTAACGGGAGTACTACCAAGGATTTCAAGGTTGAGAGAGGCCTTCGCCAAGGCGACCCGTTATCCCATTTTCTCTTCGTTTTGATCATGGAGGCTCTTACGGCTTTAGTCCTCAAGGCTGTAGAGTTGGGTGATTTGAGGGGCTTCAAGTACAGTGAAGAGGAGGAAGTCAATATCTTGCAATTCGCGGACGACACGGTGTTAATTGTGGATGGTTGCAGTGATAATCTTTGGAGTTTGAAAGCCATTTTCAGGGGATTTGAAATGATGTCCGGCCTAAAGATAAACTTCCATAAGAGTAAGATTTATGGCTTAAATAACGATGATGGGTTTTTAGAGGTTGCTTCGGGGTTTCTTTCTTGTCGCATTGATCGTTTCCCTTTCAAGTTTCTCGGTGTCTTGGTGGGAGATAGTCCTAGAAAGCTGGCTATGTGGAAGGAGGTTGTCAACAAATTGAAGAGTAGGGTGGCTACTTGGAGGGGCAGAAATTTAACAGTGGCAGGTCGTGTGGTGATGATTAATTCGGTCCTGAAAGCTGTTCCGATTTACTCTTTGTCTTTCTATAAAGCTCCCTCAAAAGTGCT
Organism: Lathyrus tuberosus; assembly: GCA_022829125.1. NCBI lineage: Eukaryota > Viridiplantae > Streptophyta > Magnoliopsida > Fabales > Fabaceae > Lathyrus > Lathyrus tuberosus. Next base: position 4,459,977 of record JALAZF010000011.1, on the reverse strand, counting down.
TAGTGAAATAAGGAGTATTCAAAGCAATTTCTTATGGCGGGGTAGTGAGATTAATAGAACGGTTCATTGGGTGAGCTGGCCTAACGTTTGCAAATCGCGCGAGGAGGGAGGCCTCGATATAAAAGATGTTGAATTACTTAACAGGGCTCTATTGAATAAGTGGAAGTGGAGGGTGTTGAACGATAAAGAGGCGGTTTGGAGCAAGTTTTTAAGAAGCAGATATGGGAATTATGAGACAAAGGTGCTTATTGGTGACAAGAGTGTGCTATCAAGGAAGGACTCCATATGGTGGCGGGACCTGATTTTATCTGATAATGTGTTTGCTGATTCTAATTATAGGTTTTCGGATGCAGTTTTATGTGAAGTTCGCAACGGCCTTGGTACTTCGTTTTGGCACTCGAAGTGGCTCGGTAACCAGACTTTAAAGGATGCCTTCCCCGATTTATTTGCTGTTGCGTGTTCCAGGAACTGCAGCGTCGCGGAGGCAGGTTCGTGGGACGGTAATGTTTGGTCTTGGAAGATGGAGGATATTCTGAGTAACAGCGGAGAAGAGGATGCGGCAGCCAGGGAGGATCTGTTGGATTTACTACAACAGTTTGGAGTGGATCAGCATCACAATGACAGTTATGTTTGGCAGCGTGATGCAGATGGTTCGTTCTCTGTTAGAACGTGCTTCAAACTTTTCAGCGAATTTGATACGGGTATCAGCTACCCCGTTTGCACGCGGAAGGCTTTAAATCATTTGTGGGATTTGAGAATTCCCTCAAATGTGTTATATTTTGGTTGAAGGCTCCTGCTAGGTAGAATACCAACTAAAAACCAACTGTTGAGGAGAAATATTTTGACAGAGAGAGGGGATCTGAACTATGCCTTTTGTAGTTCGAAGGAAGAAACCATTCCGCACCTTTTCGAGTTGTGTTCGTTTACGGTTCGTATTTGGATGAAGGTTTATGCTTGGATTGGTAATACTCTTGAACTGAACTTTGGGGAGTTTGTGGCTTACTTTCTTAACTGGGAAAAGGTGAAGTCTAAATTGAAGATGACTATTATTGCCGTCATCTGGTTAGCAACTTCTTGGAGCATTTGGTTGGTGAGGAATTCAATCATTTTTAGGAGAGAAGAGTTTAGTTTCGTGGAGTGTTTTTCGACTGTTGTTCATCGATCTTGGAAGTGGTTATGTTTATGTTGTAAAATTGCAGACTGTGCCGATTTTTCTGTATGGAATACTCTACCTCTTCTTTGTTTTACGAGGTAGGGGCTTTCCGTTTTGTGTTTCGGGAGGAGTATCCCTTATACTCCTATTTAAATGAATCATTGCCTATTAAAAAAAATAGTCATTTACCCCCCTGCAATATAGGCGACTTTTGATTTACCCCGCTTTAAAAAAATAATTTTGGATTACCCCCCTGAAATTTTAAAATTCTAAGTCTTTTGCCCCCTAGGTAGGAAAATTACCCCCTGTAAAATATTTTTTTTTATTTACCCCCCTGGTTTTTACACGCTTAGGGGGGTACCCCAAAATTTCAGGGGGGTAATCCAAAATTATTTTTTTAAAGGGGGTAAATAAAAACTCGGTAATATTGCAGGGGGTAAATGACTATTAACCATCTATTGTTTTATGTGACATAACATTGTTTATCCATGAACCTTTGTACTCTTTATAAAATATCAATTGTTTCTGGTGTTAGAAAACCAAAGCTATCAAAGGCAAATGACATGAAAACGCGTTGATTATCGAAACATGTTTTCTCATGTTTAGTCGTTTTACTTGAAGCGGTTTTGAGAGCTGTTTGTCCCACAGTAAAACCTGTAGTCCCCAGTCCTACCAATGAGGAAACTCCGGTTAAGTCGATACATGCATGTCTCCCTCCTACCCATCCATACACCAGAACATTGACTGACCTAAGAGTCGATCTCCCGTCCTGTAGGTCAGCCAAGAAATTCACAGGCGCCTCTTTCTTCATAGATACCCCTGCACACCTAAATATATAAAATAGGACACCCATAACAAAGTCATATCAGTATTTGAAACTTGGACGCTCCTTGTAATGAATAGTGTGTTCCCCAAATGAGCACGCTTTACGGAAAATAGAGCAAACATCATCAACAAGAAATAAAGGAATCATAAGCCGGTATTTAAGGATGGTACGTGTTAACCCTCATTTTCGACGCTAGAAAGAATTAAAGCTATTTTAAGTTAAAAAATTATTGTTGCACCCCAAATTTTACCCTCATTTCCTGCTAATTGATGTTTGATTTATTTTCCTCTGCACTTTAATTTATTATTATTTATGGATATTTTTATATTTATTTTTAATGTTTTATCTATTTTTTTTATTATTTAATGTTTATTTTAAATATTCTATGTGTTTTATTTTCAATATGGCTTTTCTTTTTTTATTTATTTCATTTATATTTTAGTTGTCTTTTTTGTTAATATCAATTAATTTTAACTTAATGTTGCATTAGTTTAATCGCTTAGAGTAATTGTTAAATTAGCCTACTTTTCTTTAATTAGCATTTTAATTAACTCTTATTATTATGATATAATTGAAAAGAGAAGAAATTTTGTTCATTTCCTTGCCAATGTAACTGGTCCCCCGTGGCATTTGTTTTGTTTATGATTGGAGAGTTTGTCTCACCATCAACCAATGAGAAATCACCATTTCTCCTTTGACTTTTCAACCTTGTCGTTAGCCAACGGATAGACGACGTGTGGCATACCAAGAAACAAAATCACCTAAATGTTCCATTTTCTTCATCCGTATGTGTGAGCTGCAGATTGGAATGTTAAACCTCAAGCAATTTCAATTAAACTCAATTCTCTTCGAATTCATCAACCTTGGCGCGAAACCATCAAATGGGCCATGTCACTTTCATTTTCCCAAGATGATACCCACGTTTGGCTTGCAACCAAGGAGAGGTGGAGAAACAATGCCATTTTGATGCATCCAACCCCTGCAACGTCTGCATTTCGTCAGTAGGTGGAGCGTTTGTCTCCTCAAGGTCCAACGGTTGAATTCAAACTTCAGAACCCTACCCGTTTCTTATGCCCACCAAGTGTTTGAAGAGTTAACCCGACCCAATCTCTTTGCCTATATAAAGAAGCTCAATTTCAGTTCTGAGATCATCAACACTTTTCTCACTAAAATACACGAAGTTTCTGAGTTTTCAAGGGTCACGAGCAAGAGAGGAGGAGGCCAGTTTCTGGGAAGCTTTGATTCAGAGGAGTGAATTTTTATCACAAGTTGAAGGTGCAGTGGGCATTACTCCACTTGGTAACATCCTCTCCCTTTTAATGTTCATGTTCATTTGATATCCATGTCATATGCATTGTGTTGTTTATTTGCTCATATGACCTGCCAATATGTGTATGAGTTAATGCCAAAATCATCTGAGTTTACTATTGTTACTCCGCTTTGGTTTATCGCTCTTCTATTTTACTGTTAATATAATTTATGGTCATAACTCGTGTAAAAAATTCATATTTACTTGGAACTCTGGGCCTGCTAGTTGAAACTTATAACATAAAAGAATTCTGTACCAACTTTGAATCACCCCTTGATATGCCTTTGAATATATTCATACACTCATGAGCCTGTTGCAATGCTATAGTCCATATTATTTTTGCCTCAACTGTAATGGGTACATTGGTTGGTTTGGTGGTTTGGATTCAATTGATGTCTGAGGGTTTCGATTGCCATGCTTCTGTTGTATGCTTCTGTTTGTGTATTTATCACTTGGAGTATTAGCTGATATTGATCTGTTGAAATGTAGATTTCCGTCATAGTTATTTGCAATATTTATGACCATTTGTTATCAATTTGAATGTCACCTATATCAACATATGCCTTTCTGTTTTGAACTTTGACAAGTTTTGTAAAATACTATGGACCCATGTTATGTTACTAGGATTAAACAAACCCTTTTGACTTAGTTTGTTTGTTAGATCTCTGCTTGTACCCTTCCTGGTTTATTTTTCTTATTAAAGTCATGACTGCCACTTATGTACATTTTATGATCATCATGATTCATGTGTATATCTGCATCTAATGTTTAAACATGAAATTTTGGTTTTGATATGCCTCACACTCTATTTCAATAATTACTGCTCAATCCCTTGAGATTTATGCTTGCCTATTTTTGTGCATTGTTCATGTGTTGTATGCTCATAAGTTTTAGGCACTTTTTCTTTCTTTATATGAGTACCCTGCTGCACACTCCTGATGGAATTCATCACTTCCAAACTCATATGAATCTGCTTGCACACTTTGTTTGTACACATGCCTTTTGTATTATCCTTGTTCACCTTTGTTTTAGAGTGAGGAACTGATGACTGATGCATCTATGTCTGTTAAGATTGTTGCACTTATATAGCATGCTCCATGTTTTGAGTTCATTCTGTTCTAGCTGGCTTTTAGTTTATGTTCACTAATCATGCGATATCGTCAGCTTTAAACTCCTAAGTTAATTATGTGCCCCTGCCTGTTATCCATTTTTACCTTATAATTGCCTTGAATGGTTGGAATGCCTACTAAGAATGTTGACATGTTTTACTTTGCCATGTGCTGCACTGAAGCCATGATGTATCCTTGCCATGTTGTTGTAGTTTCCGCAATCCGTATGTTTGTTCATCAGTTGTGTCCAAGCTGTTAAATTCAGTTTGAATGTGTGGTATACTATGCTGCCACGTTGTTTTAAACCCTTAACCTGCATGTTGTATGCCATGAATGTGTTGGAAATAGTTGCTTTATGTATTCATTGTTCCATCCTTTTTGTGAATTATTCAAATTAGCATGTTGAAACTTTGCTTGATTTTGAGATGATAATTATGTGCTTCTGTAGATGTGCAGCATAGTTATTGTTTTTTTTCGTGAGCAGCTTGTGTTGGTCTATTTGTGGTTTGTTTAAAAAATGCGCGCAAGTTTGCTTTATATATTTATTAAGTCATGTTCATTAACGGATGAAACAGCCGTCCCAACGGTATCTCACTTGCCTTGCCTCTATCATTTCGCCTATAGGACTGGGGTTCGATTCCCCGCCCAGTCCTTTTATTTTATTTTCTGAAAATCACTTCGCTGCTTTACATATACTTGTGCTGCCATTATATTTTCAAGTTGCGCGCATAACCCAGTTGGTTAGGATTTTAGGCTGTATTCAGAATGGCACAGGTTCAAGTCCTAGATATATCATTTCTTTCTTTTTGGTGTTAATTTTAATTTAAGTTTATACCTTGATTTCAAAATGTCATAACTCACTTGATTTTAATCCTTTTCCCTCCATTCTTTTTGCTATGGTTTTCTAATTGAACCTTCTTTTCAAATATAAAAAGAAATTGATAAAGATATTATTTTTTAGACCTTTATGCATGAACGCTTCATTTCTCAAAATTTATATGTCTTTGATTTATCTTTGACCTTTATCTTCATTATCTATCTGGAGGCATAATGCAAATTTTATGCTTAACTTTACTTCACCTTACCTTTATTTATTTAAGCATAATGCTAATCTTATGCTTATTTTCATTATCTTCATTTATCTTATGTGTGAGGCATAAAGCTATTATTATGCTTGTATTGTTTGTAACACTTACACTTATCTTTAATCGTTTGAGCATAAAGCCATTATTATGCTTATATTTACTTGTATATCAATACTTTATCTTACATCTTTGCCTATCATGCTTTATCATGTAACTTTTATTTATCCTCCCATTCCAAAGGAAGGTGATTATTGTTGACTCTTAAAGTCATAGCCCCCCACCTAACCTAAGTAACCTCTTAGGAAGAAACCTTGTTTCTTGGCCTCATCAGAGCCATAGAAACCATAACTAGCTTAGGAAGAGTTCCTCAACTCTTAGTGATATTCATCATAATGAATTTGTCACTTCCCCTACTGACTAAACCTCAACATAGGTCCATTACAATTAGATCTAGAGAGTTCTTAGACTCTACAATGAGCTTGTACTCATTTCCCCTCTGAGTATTAACCACAGTCAGTAATTCAGTAGAAGTAGAACTACGCATACTCTGATTCTATCCCCGAGGATACGTAGGCGTAAAGTGCGATGCTTTATCGAGTATACTTAGATACTAACCCCTAGGGTTTCAAGCCTTTAGTATAGAACCTTAGCAAACATAAGATAACATTAAAACAAGAGGTTCCCGTAGAGTACTACGGATATTAAGGGTGCTAATACCTTCCCTTAGTATAACCAACCCCCGAACCTTAGATCTCCCCCCTTTAGGTTTTTCTAACGATCTTGAACCTTTCCTTTGGATAAATCAAAGTCGGTTGTAAAAGAAAATGATGCAAGTTAATTCACAGCTTGTTATCCGATTTTCACCGCAACAGAAATGGCGACTTCACTGGGGAAAGTTAGACCTATTGCTGGTCCATTCCTAAGAGGGTTGAGCCTATCTTGCTTTTATGATTATTTATGTTTGCTTATTTGCTTGTATGTGCTTATGTATGTCATATTTGTTTATCTGTACATTTTGTTCTTGCTTGATCCTTGGGTTGATATGGTATCTATGAGTGAGACAAGTCCTAACCCGGACTTGAGAGCACATTATTATAGGATCGTGGTGTAATCAATAGTCGGTTGTTGGCAGTAGTACCAACAATTTATGGCATATGATGACCACACTCAGATGAGGCCCTTTGAGATTGTTGATGTCTGATGTGAGAAGTCACATTGATATTACTTTTTCAATTGGGAGCCGTAGATTCTGAGGACTGTAGTTACCTTTACCCCACTTGGCCTTTATAGTGTAGTGCGGTGACTATGAGGGAGCCAGTCCCGAGTAGTTGTCACGCGATACTACACTCAGACGAGTTCATCTTGAGAATATTATTGACCCGTGTAAGTAGTTACATGGGCTGATAATATCCGAAGGATTTACGTAGACTCTGGGAACTTTTTAGAACCTTGTTCGGCAGGTGAAAACCCATAGTACACACTTTTTGGGATGGGTAGACCAGACTCCATGCTTTGATCTCGAACCCTTGATCCTGCTACATGTGTTTTGCATCCTGTTTGCATTGCATTGCATTTCATTTGCATGTTTGCATGTTTCATTGCATGTGTCTGTTTGCCCAGTTCTTCATTTCTCGTTATCTCTATCTTCCAGAGATTACCTGTGAGTCGTCAAGCTGATTCCTCGACGCTGATACCGGACTAGAGCTAACTACAGACGAAGGATGTCAGAGCAAGAGATACACAATGTTGAGGTCCGAATGGAGATCGATGAACTTAAGTCAAGCATGACTAAGCTCACCGAGATGCTCCAAGTTTTGATTGCTAGGGGAGAGCCTCCCCAAAGGACTGTCATTCAAGAAGTTTCAAGTGCTGATCCTCCACCAGTTCAGTTACCACCATCAACTTGGCCCGAATTTGGTTTACCTCCTAACTATTCTGCACCTCTTGCATCTACTGCTATGATTGGTCAGACCACTATGCCTGTTTTTCAGATACCTGTTTTCGCCGAGACCAGACCTGTGGTCCACGCCACTCCACAACCCGTTAGAGCTTCATTTGGGAACCCCCTCGTTGAGTATAATTCTACCAGTGCTCAGGGTGAAGAGCCTGAATATTATGTTGAACCTGAAGTCGTCCATGAGCGTTTCCAAACCTTGGACAAAAGACTCAAGGCCATTGAGGGTAATGATTTCTTCAACTTGGATACTGACAACTTGTGCTTGGTGTCTGACCTTGTTATGCCTGCAAAGTTCAAATTACCAGAATTTGTGAAGTACCAGAGGCATTCTTGTCCAAGGGCTCACTTGGTCATGTATCTTCGAAGAATGACTGCTTAAGCTGATAATCAAAAGCTGCTTATCCATTGCTTTCAAGATAGTTTGAGCGGAGCTTCACTCAAATGGTACATGAATCTTGAACAGAATTCCATCCGCTGCTTTCAAGATCTTATTAATGCTTTCATGAAGCAATACAAGTATAACTTGGACATGGCTCCTGATCGCCGTCAACTTCAGAACATGTCTCAGAAGGATAAGGAATCTTTCAAAGAATATGCTCAGCGTTGGAGAGAGCTCGCTTCTCAAGTTGAACCTCCTCTAGGCGAAAAAGAATTAACTGGTTTATTTATGGATACATTAACTCCATTTTATTGGGAGAAGATGATTGGAAGTGTTTCATCCAACTTCACTGATCTAGTTACTATTGGCCAAAGACTTGAGGAAGGCCTCAAGAAAGGAAAAGTATCCAGAGCCGCTGAACCCTCAAATGCTGTGAAAAAACCCTTTGGGAACTTCCATAAGAGGAAAGAGGATCAAGCCAACGCTGTGATGTTTGAAGTGAAGAGGCCTCGTCCCCGACCTCGATATAATATTCACCTTACTGTTGCTGCCGTCACTCCTGTGGTTACTGCTCCACGACAAGCTCAAGCTACCCAACGTCCACCTGCAGGACAGAACCAATACCGTAATAGGGGTCAATTTGATCCCATTCCCATGACATACACCGAACTTTATCCTGGCATGGTGAAGAAAGGGTTGATTACCACAAGACCTTTGCCTCCTCCTCCAAATCCTCTTCCAGCCGGCTATAGGGCTGATCTCCGTTGTGAATACCATCAAGGTGGTGCAGGTCACGATTTGGAAAATTATTATGCATTGAAGGCTAGAGTACAAGAGTTGGTGAGAAGCAAGCTCCTCTCCTTTAAAGATAACCCTAGTGTTCAGAATAACCCTCTGCCCGGACACGCCAAGTGAAGCTTCAATCGACTTCAACAGATTTCTCCTAAAAGCCAGTGTTTCAGACAGGACAGCTCATCTTTGTTTCTGATTAGTCACTAGGCCTTTGTTTCTTGTTGTTTACATTTTTCTCCAATGGCTATTTTGCTTTCAATTATGTTTGTACTTTCACAATTCAATGAAATGAGCATTTTTGCAACTCTTTGATTCAATTCAATTGCTATTTACTTCAAATATATATTTTCTTTGCCGCTTTATTCTGCAAAGATTGGAGGATGATGATTACCTCATATACATAATTGTCGTGATATGCTTTCAACTAAACCTTGCCAATGATATAAGGCATTGTTTCAATTCCCAAACACTTCGAACATAGAAGTAGGAACCTTTCTTTCATCACATAAAATACCCTCAAAATCTCAATGCTGGGGCAGGGTATTTCTCAATTTCAACTAAGACTATGATTGCAGTTCATCATAAATTCTGGGGTGGGCACCAATAAAACTTTGAGCCTATACTTTTCTTGCTTCATAAACCAGAAATCGAATCTCATTACAACCCTTCAAAAGACCTGATTGAGATAAGGTTACTTTGAAAGCATATTACAGCAAGGTTGTGTAACCTGACTCTTAAAAGTCTTTGCATTAAAACCTTTCACTTTAATGTCTTGGACCGCCGTGTTCTGACTAATGATTCACTTTACCGTGCATCTTTTCAAAATAATCTTTGATTTCAAAAGTTGCACGAGCTTTTCATTTACCATGTTTGTACAAGAACTTTTGTTTGCAAACTGGCTTTCCTCTCAAGGAATTTTTCAAACACTAAAGAAACTTGGCCAGTGATTAAATCAAGGGCAAGTTCCTATCATATCCTGTCAAGGATCAGTTCAAGACTTATGGTCTAATGACAACTTCTCAGATTTGGTTTATCCAGACAACTTTTCAAGATTCATACTGGGGCAAGCCTTCCCGGTGTATAGTAAAATTATCATCTTTCAAAACTCAGACTGGGGCAAGCTTTCTAAGAGCACCATGGGACAGTCGTTTACAAAATCAATCAAAGCTGAAGCAATTATCAGTTCATCTACAACATTCAGCTAATCTGGGGCAGTTTACCTGAAGTACCCCAAACAACTATTCATTGTTTATACAAGTACTATCAACTTGATACAACTTACTAGTGTGACAATGATCTCCGTGTTGAGGAATCAGTTTTCCAGTCTTGTCTTCCTACCAAGAGTCAAGCTGTGCATATTTATATACTTATCATGAGTGATTCATCCTCATTTTGCAATTCTCGTGAGGTCGTGTCATTGTCCACGTCTTGCAGGATGTTACATATCATACCTATTCAGTGCCGTTCCTGAATACTGTTGTTTCATACCGGTGCTATTCCCGGGCTTTTATGTTCATCCTCAGTGCATTCCTAGATCTTTGCCTTTCCTCCGGTGCTATTCCTGGATGTATTCCACGCCATCATCCAGTGCTAATCCTGAACATGGCAACTTGCTCTGCTTTCAGTGCCATTCCTAAAGGTTCATGTTTTATGTCCAATGCTTTCTTGGATTACTCTCTTATCTCATTTCTCTTCTAATTATATTATGAGTTACATCCTTGTCTAAAGCCATTATTAGATATTATGACCACCTCCATCCAAAGCAGTATTGGATGACTGGCTTCTTTAACTCACCACCTTATCTAAAGCCGTTATTAGATATTGTGATTTGTACCTTTCATTCAAAGCCAATATTGGATGTTTGGTTTCTCTACCATCTGATGCCTATCCAGATGTGTCTCTCCTTCTGATGTTTTTTTAGATCGAGTCTTTATTCACTCTATCTAAAGCCGTTATTAGATTTTGTGATCTATATCTTTCATTCAAAGCCATTATTGAATGATTGTTTTATCTGCATTCAAAGCCATTATTGAGTGTAGTCTTGCTCACATTCATCTAAAGCCATTATTAGATATTGTGACCTTTACATTTCGTCCTAAAGCTATTATTGGGCATTGTGATGTTTTCACTTAGCATCCAAAGCTATTATTGGATGAGTGTTTCCCTCGCATTCAAAGCCATTATTGAATGTAGTTTTAGCTGTTCTTATCTAAAGCCATTATTAGGTATTATGACTCACTCACTTTCAAAGCCATTATTGAATGATTGTTTTCTCTGCATTCAAAGCCATTATTGAATGTAGCCTTGTTCACATCTATCTAAAACCATTATTAGATGCTGTGGTTTTACCTTAATTCAAAGCCATTATTGAATGTTTAGTAACATTTTCTTGGATCCCACTCTTTGATCACTTTGTCTAAAGCCATTATTAGACATTGTAATTTGTATCTGGTTCTTTTACCATTTGATGCCTTTTCGAATGGGTCCCTCTCTCTCAGGTTTCTCAGATCGAATCTCTTTATTCAGGATAACTAAATCCATTATCGAATATTATAATTTGTACTCTCTATTCAAACCTTTCATTCAAAGCCATTATTGAACGACCGTTTTATTCAACCGTTGATCAGATCTTCTTTCTGGGTTTCATGCCCTGAGAGTGTGGGTTTGTCTTCCCGGTAATTTATCTCCTCATTTCTTTCCCCAGTCTCCCCGGTGAGTCCCTTTCGTTGGTTGGCTTGTTTCCCCATTGAGTTTGTTTCTCATGGATGCGATTTTGTTTCCTTCCCCAGTGGAGCTTTCTGGTCTTTTTGCTCCCTGTTTACCCCTTGGTGTCTCGTAGTGTCTGCATTTTTGCATCTTCTTGGCATCATATTAGCTGCATTGCATGTGTGTGCATCTAAGGTAAAATTTTCGGTTATCTGTATTTAAATATCTCACGCTGTTGATTACATAAGGATCTCCATCTCTCATGTCATCAAGCGAAGATATTTAAATAGGGGCAACTGTTGCACCCCAAATTTTACCCTCATTTCCTGCTAATTGATGTTTGATTTATTTTCCTCTGCACTTTAATTTATTATTATTTATGGATATTTTTATATTTATTTTTAATGTTTTATCTATTTTTTTTATTATTTAATGTTTATTTTAAATATTCTATGTGTTTTATTTTCAATATGGCTTTTCTTTTTTTATTTATTTCATTTATATTTTAGTTGTCCTTTTTGTTAATATCAATTAATTTTAACTTAATGTTGCATTAGTTTAATCGCTTAGAGTAATTGTTAAATTAGCCTACTTTTCTTTAATTAGCATTTTAATTAACTCTTATTATTATGATATAATTGAAAAGAGAAGAAATTTTGTTCATTTCCTTGCCAATGTAACTGGTCCCCCGTGGCATTTGTTTTGTTTATGATTGGAGAGTTTGTCTCACCATCAACCAATGAGAAATCACCATTTCTCCTTTGACTTTTCAACCTTGCCGTTAGCCAACGGATAGACGACGTGTGGCATACCAAGAAACAAAATCGCCCAAATGTTCCATTTTCTTCATCCGTATGTGTGAGCTGCAGATTGGAATGTTAAACCTTAAGCAATTTCAATTAAACTCAATTCTCTTCGAATTCATCAACCTTGGCGCGAAACCATCAAATGAGCCATGTCGCTTTCATTTTCCCAAGATGATACCCACGTTTGGCTTGCAACCAAGGAGAGGTGGAGAAACAATGCCATTTTGATGCATCCAACCCCTGCAACGTCTGCATTTCGTCAGTAGGTGGAGCGTTTGTCTCCTCAAGGTCCAACGGTTGAATTCAAACTTCAGAACCCTACCCGTTTCTTATGCCCACCAAGTGTTTGAAGAGTTAACCCGGCCCAATCTCTTTGCCTATATAAAGAAGCTCAATTTCAGTTCTGAAATCATCAACACTTTTCTCACTAAAATACACGAAGTTTCTGAGTTTTCAAGGGTCACGAGCAAGAGAGGAGGAGGCCAGTTTCTGGAAAGCTTTGATTCAGAGGAGTGAATTTTTATCACAAGTTGAAGGTGCAGTGGACATTACTCCACTTGGTAACATCCTCTCCCTTTTAATGTTCATGTTCATTTGATATCCATGTCATATGCATTGTGTTGTTTATTTGCTCATATGACCTGCCAATATGTGTATGAGTTAATGCCAAAATCATCTGAGTTTACTATTGTTACTCCGCTTTGGTTCATCGCTCTTCTATTTTACTGTTAATATAATTTGTGGTCATAACTCGTGTAAAAAATTCATATTTACTTGGAACTCTGGGCCTGCTAGTTGAAACTTATAACATAAAAGAATTCTGTACCAACTTTGAATCACCCCTTGATATGCCTTTGAATATATTCATACACTCATGAGCCTGTTGCAATGCTATAGTCCATATTATTTTTGCCTCAACTGTAATGGGTACATTGGTTGGTTTGGTGGTTTGGAGTCAATTGATATCTGAGGGTTTCGATTGCCATGCTTCTGTTGTATGCTTCTGTTTGTGTATTTATCACTTGGAGTATTAGCTGATATTGATCTGTTGAAATGTAGATTTCTGTCATAGTTATTTGCAATATTTATGACCATTTGTTATCAATTTGAATGTCACCTATATCAACATATGCCTTTCTGTTTTGAACTTTGACAAGTTTTGTAAAATACTATGGACCTATGTTATGTTACTAGGATTAAACAAACCCTTTTGACTTAGTTTGTTTGTTAGATCTCTGCTTGTACCCTTCCTGGTTTATTTTTCTTATTAAAGTCATGACTGCCACTTATGTACATTTTATGATCATCATGATTCATGTGTATATCTGCATCTAATGTTTAAACATGAAATTTTGGTTTTGATATGCCTCACACTCTATTTCAATAATTACGGCTCAATCCCTTGAGATTTATGCTTGCCTATTTTTGTGCATTGTTCATGTGTTGTATGATCATAAGTTTTAGGCACTTTTTCTTTCTTTATATGAGTACCCTGCTGCACACTCCTGATGGAATTCATCACTTCCAAACTTATATGAATTTGCTTGCACACTTTGTTTGTACACATGCCTTTTGTATTATCCTTGTTCACCTTTGTTTTAGAGTGAGAAACTGATGACTGATGCATCTATGTCTGTTAAGATTGTTGCACTTATATAGCATGCTCCATGTTTTGAGTTCATTCTGTTCTAGCTGGCTTTTAGTTTATGTTCACTAATCATGCGATATCGTCAGCTTTAAACTCCTAAGTTAATTATGTGCCCCTGCCTGTTATCCATTTTTACCTTATAATTGCCTTGAATGGTTGGAATGCCTACTAAGAATGTTGACATGTTTTACTTTGCCATGTGCTGCACTGAAGCCATGATGTATCCTTGCCATGTTGTTGTAGTTTCCGCAATCCGTATGTTTGTTCATCAGTTGTGTCCAAGCTGTTAAATTCAGTTTGAATGTGTGGTATACTATGCTGCCACGTTGTTTTAAACCCTTAACCTGCATGTTGTATGCCATGAATGTGTTGGAAATAGTTGCTTTATGTATTCATTGTTCCATCCTTTTTGTGAATTATTCAAATTAGCATGTTGAAACTTTGCTTGATTTTGAGATGATAATTATGTGCTTCTGTAGATGTGCAGCATAGTTATTGTTTTTTTTCGTGAGCAGCTTGTGTTGGTCTATTTGTGGTTTGTTTAAAAAATGCGCGCAAGTTTGCTTTATATATTTATTAAGTCATGTTCATTAACGGATGAAACAGCCGTCCCAACGGTATCTCACTTGCCTTGCCTCTATCATTTCGCCTATAGGACTGGGGTTCGATTCCCCGCCCAGTCCTTTTATTTTATTTTCTGAAAATCACTTCGCTGCTTTACATATACTTGTGCTGCCATTATATTTTCAAGTTGCGCGCATAGCCCAGTTGGTTAGGATTTTAGGCTGTATTCAGAATGGCACAGGTTCAAGTCCTAGATATATCATTTCTTTCTTTTTGGTGTTAATTTTAATTTAAGTTTATACCTTGATTTCAAAATGTCATAACTCACTTGATTTTAATCCTTTTCCCTCCATTCTTTTTGCTATGGTTTTCTAATTGAACCTACTTTTCAAATATAAAAAGAAATTGATAAAGATATTATTTTTTAGACCTTTATGCATGAACGCTTCATTTCTCAAAATTTATATGTCTTTGATTTATCTTTGACCTTTATCTTCATTATCTATCTGGAGGCATAATGCAAATTTTATGCTTAACTTTACTTCACCTTACCTTTATTTATTTAAGCATAATGCTAATCTTATGCTTATTTTCATTATCTTCATTTATCTTATGTGTGAGGCATAAAGCTATTATTATGCTTGTATTGTTTGTAACACTTACACTTATCTTTTATCGTTTGAGCATAAAGCCATTATTATGCTTATATTTACTTGTATATCAATACTTTATCTTACATCTTTGCCTATCATGCTTTATCATGTAACTTTTATTTATCCTCCCATTCCAAAGGAAGGTGATTATTGTTGACTCTTAAAGTCATAGCCCCCCACCTAACCTAAGTAACCTCTTAGGAAGAAACCTTGTTTCTTGGCCTCATCAGAGCCATAGAAACCATAACTAGCTTAGGAAGAGTTCCTCAACTCTTAGTGATATTCGTCATAATGAATTTGTCACTTCCCCTACTGACTAAACCTCAACATAGGTCCATTACAATTAGATCTAGAGAGTTCTTAGACTCTACAATGAGCTTGTACTCATTTCCCCTCTGAGTATTGACCACAGTCAGTAATTCAGTAGAAGTAGAACTACGCATACTCTGATTCTATCCCCGAGGATACGTAGGCGTAAAGTGCGATGCTTTATCGAGTATACTTAGATACTAACCCCTAGGGTTTCAAGCCTTTAGTATAGAACCTTAGCAAACATAAGATAACATTAAAACAAGAGGTTCCCGTAGATTACTACGGATATTAAGGGTGCTAATACCTTCCCTTAGTATAACCAACCCCCGAACCTTAGATCTCCCCCCTTTAGGTTTTTCTAACGATCTTGAACCTTACCTTTGGATAAATCAAAGTCGGTTGTAAAAGAAAATGATGCAAGTTAATTCATAGCTTGTTATCCGATTTTCACCGCAACAGAAATGGCGACTTCACTGGGGAAAGTTAGACCTATTTCTGGTTCATTCCTAAGAGGGTTGAGCCTATCTTTCTTTTATGATTATTTATGTTTGCTTATTTGCTTGTATGTGCTTATGTATGTCATATTTGTTTATCTGTACATTTTGTTCTTGCTTGATCCTTGGGTTGACATGGTATCTATGAGTGAGATAAGTCCTAACCTGGACTTGAGAGCACATTATTATAGGATCGTGGTGTAATCAATAGTCGGTTGTTGGCAGTAGTACCAACAATTTATGGCATATGATGACCACACTCAGATGAGGCCCTTTGAGATTGTTGATGTCTGATGTGAGAAGTCACATTGATATTACTATTTCAATTGGGAGCCGTAGATTCTGAGGACCGTAGTTACCTTTACCCCACTTGGCCTTTATAGTGTAGTGCGGTGACTATGAGGGAGCCAGTCCCGAGTAGTTGTCACGCGATACTACACTCAGACGAGTTCATCTTGAGAATATTATTGACCCGTGTAAGTAGTTACATGGGCTGATAATATCCGAAGGATTTACGTAGACTCTGGGAACTTTTTAGAACCTTGTTCGGCAGGTGAAAACCCATAGTACACACTTTTTGGGATGGGTAGACCAGACTCCATGCTTTGATCTCGAACCCTTGATCCTGCTACATGTGTTTTGCATCCTGTTTGCATTGCATTGCATTTCATTTGCATGTTTGCATGTTTCATTGCATGTGTCTGTTTGCCCAGTTCTTCATTTCCCGTTATCTCTATCTTCCAGAGATTACCTGTGAGTCGTCAAGCTGATTCCTCGACGCTGATACCAGACTAGAGCTAACTACAGACGAAGGATGTCAGAGCAAGAGATACACAATGTTGAGGTCCGAATGGAGATCGATGAACTTAAGTCAAGCATGACTAAGCTCACCAAGATGCTCCAAGTTTTGATTGCTAGGGGAGAGCCTCCCCAAAGGACTGTCATTCAAGAAGTTTCAAGTGTTGATCCTCCACCAGTTCAGTTACCACCATCAACTTGGCCCGAATTTGGTTTACCTCCTAACTATTCTGCACCTCTTGCATCTACTGCTATGATTGGTCAGACCACTATGCCTGTTTTTCAGATACCTGTTTTCGCCGAGACCAGACCTGTGGTCCACGCCACTCCACAACCCGTTAGAGCTTCATTTGGGAACCCCCTCGTTGAGTATAATTCTACCAGTGCTCAGGGTGAAGAGCCTGAATATTATGTTGAACCTGAAGTCGTCCATGAGCGTTTCCAAACCTTGGACAAAAGACTCAAGGCCATTGAGGGTAATGATTTCTTCAACTTGGATACTGACAACTTGTGCTTGGTGTCTGACCTTGTTATGCCTGCAAAGTTCAAATTACCAGAATTTGTGAAGTACCAGGGGCATTCTTGTCCAAGGGCTCACTTGGTCATGTATCTTCGAAGAATGACTGCTTAAGCTGATAATCAAAAGCTGCTTATCCATTGCTTTCAAGATAGTTTGAGCGGAGCTTCACTCAAATGGTACATGAATCTTGAACAGAATTCCATCCGCTGCTTTCAAGATCTTATTAATGCTTTCATGAAGCAATACAAGTATAACTTGGACATGGCTCCTGATCGCCGTCAACTTCAGAACATGTCTCAGAAGGATAAGGAATCTTTCAAAGAATATGCTCAGCGTTGGAGAGAGCTCGCTTCTCAAGTTGAACCTCCTCTAGGCGAAAAAGAATTAACTGGTTTATTTATGGATACATTAACTCCATTTTATTGGGAGAAGATGATTGGAAGTGTTTCATCCAACTTCACTGATCTAGTTACTATTGGCCAAAGACTTGAGGAAGGCCTCAAGAAAGGAAAAGTATCCAGAGCCGCTGAACCCTCAAATGCTGTGAAAAAACCCTTTGGGAACTTCCATAAGAGGAAAGAGGATCAAGCCAACGCTGTGATGTTTGAAGTGAAGAGGCCTCGTCCCCGACCTCGATATAATATTCACCTTACTGTTGCTGCCGTCACTCCTGTGGTTACTGCTCCACGACAAGCTCAAGCTACCCAACGTCCACCTGCAGGACAGAACCAATACCGTAATAGGGGTCAATTTGATCCCATTCCCATGACATACACCGAACTTTATCCTGGCATGGTGAAGAAAGGGTTGATTACCACAAGACCTTTGCCTCCTCCTCCAAATCCTCTTCCAGCCGGCTATAGGGCTGATCTCCGTTGTGAATACCATCAAGGTGGTGCAGGTCACGATTTGGAAAATTGTTATGCATTGAAGGCTAGAGTACAAGAGTTGGTGAGAAGCAAGATCCTCTCCTTTAAAGATAACCCTAGTGTTCAGAATAACCCTCTTCCCGGACACGCCAAGTGAAGCTTCAATCGACTTCAACAGATTTCTCCTAAAAGCCAGTGTTTCAGACAGGACAGCTCATCTTTGTTTCTGATTAGTCACTAGGCCTTTGTTTCTTGTTGTTTACATTTTTCTCCAATGGCTATTTTGCTTTCAATTATGTTTGTACTTTCACAATTCAATGAAATGAGCATTTTTGCAACTCTTTGATTCAATTCAATTGCTATTTACTTCAAATATATATTTTCTTTGCCGCTTTATTCTGCAAAGATTGGAGGATGATGATTACCTCATATACATAATTGTCGTGATATGCTTTCAACTAAACCTTGCCAATGATATAAGGCATTGTTTCAATTCCCAAACACTTCGAACATAGAAGTAGGAACCTTTCTTTCATCACATAAAATACCCTCAAAATCTCAATGCTGGGGCAGGGTATTTCTCAATTTCAACTAAGACTATGATTGCAGTTCATCATAAATTCTGGGGTGGGCACCAATAAAACTTTGAGCCTATACTTTTCTTGCTTCATAAACCAGAAATCGAATCTCATTACAACCCTTCAAAAGACCTGATTGAGATAAGGTTACTTTGAAAGCATATTACAGCAAGGTTGTGTAACCTGACTCTTAAAAGTCTTTGCATTAAAACCTTTCACTTTAATGTCTTGGACCGCCGTGTTCTGACTAATGATTCACTTTACCGTGCATCTTTTCAAAATAATCTTTGATTTCAAAAGTTGCACGAGCTTTTCATTTACCATGTTTGTACAAGAACTTTTGTTTGCAAACTGGCTTTCCTCTCAAGGAATTTTTCAAACACTAAAGAAACTTGGTCAGTGATTAAATCAGGGGCAAGTTCCTATCATATCCTGTCAAGGATCAGTTCAAGACTTATGGTCTAATGACAACTTCTCAGATTTGGTTTATCCAGACAACTTTTCAAGATTCATACTGGGGCAAGCCTTCCCGGTGTATAGTAAAATTATCATCTTTCAAAACTCAGACTGGGGCAAGCTTTCTAAGAGCACCATGGGACAGTCGTTTACAAAATCAATCAAAGCTGAAGCAATTATCAGTTCATCTATAACATTCAGCTAATCTGGGGCAGTTTACCTGAAGTACCCCAAACAACTATTCATCGTTTATACAAGTACTATCAACTTGATACAACTTACTAGTGTGACAATGATCTCCGTGTTGAGGAATCAGTTTTCCAGTCTTGTCTTCCTACCAAGAGTCAAGCTGTGCATATTTATATACTTATCATGAGTGATTCATCCTCATTTTGCAATTCTCGTGAGGCCGTGTCATTGTCCACGTCTTGCAGGACGTTACATATCATACCTATTCAGTGCCGTTCCTGAATACTGTTGTTTCATACCGGTGCTATTCCTGGGCTTTTATGTTCATCCTCAGTGCATTCCTAGATCTTTGCCTTTCCTCCGGTGCTATTCTTGGATGTATTCCACGCCATCATTCAGTGCTAATCCTGAACATGGCAACTTGCTCTGCTTTCAGTGCCATTCCTAAAGGTTCATGTTTTATGTCCAATGCTTTCTTGGATTACTCTCTTATCTCATTTCTCTTCTAATTATATTATGAGTTACATCCTTGTCTAAAGCCATTATTAGACATTGTGACCACCTCCATCCAAAGCCAGTATTGGATGACTGGCTTCTTTAACTCACCACCTTATCTAAAGCCGTTATTAGATATTGTGATTTGTACCTTTCATTCAAAGCCAATATTGGATGTTTGGTTTCTCTACCATCTGATGCCTATCCAGATGTGTCTCTCCTTCAGATGTTTTTTTAGATCGAGTCTTTATTCACTCTATCTAAAGCCGTTATTAGATTTTGTGATCTATATCTTTCATTCAAAGCCATTATTGAATGATTGTTTTATCTGCATTCAAAGCCATTATTGAGTGTAGTCTTGCTCACATTCATCTAAAGCCATTATTAGATATTGTGACCTTTACATTTCGTCCTAAAGCTATTATTGGGCATTGTGATGTTTTCACTTAGCATCGAAAGCTATTATTGGATGAGTGTTTCCCTCGCATTCAAAGCCATTATTGAATGTAGTTTTAGCTGTTCTTATCTAAAGCCATTATTAGGTATTATGACTCACTCACTTTCAAAGCCATTATTGAATGATTGTTTTCTCTGCATTCAAAGCCATTATTGAATGTAGCCTTGTTCACATCTATCTAAAACCATTATTAGATGCTGTGGTTTTACCTTCATTCAAAGCCATTATTGAATGTTTAGTAACATTTTCTTGGATCCCACTCTTTGATCACTTTGTCTAAAGCCATTATTAGACATTGTAATTTGTATCTGGTTCTTTTACCATTTGATGCCTTTCCGAATGGGTCCCTCTCTCTCAGGTTTCTCAGATCGAATCTCTTTATTCAGGATAACTAAATCCATTATCGAATATTATAATTTGTACTCTCTATTCAAACCTTTCATTCAAAGCCATTATTGAACGGCCGTTTTATTCAACCGTTGATCAGATCTTTTTTCTGGGTTTCATGCCCTGAGAGTGTGGGTTTGTCTTCCCGGTAATTTATCTCCTCATTTCTTTCCCCAGTCTCCCCGGTGAGTCCCTTTCGTTGGTTGGCTTGTTTCCCCATTGAGTTTGTTTCTCATGGATGCGATTTTGTTTCCTTCCCCAGTGGAGCTTTCTGGTCTTTTTGCTCCCTGTTTACCCCTTGGTGTCTCGTTGTGTCTGCATTTTTGCATCTTCTTGGCATCATATTTGCTGCATTGCATGTGTGTGCATCTAAGGTAAAATTTTCGGTTATCTGTATTTAAATATCTCACGCTGTTGATTACATAAGGATCTCCATCTCTCATGTCATCAGGCGAAGATATTTAAATAGGGGCAACTGTTGCACCCCAAATTTTACCCTCATTTCCTGCTAATTGATGTTTGATTTATTTTCCTCTGCACTTTAATTTATTATTATTTATGGATATTTTTATATTTATTTTTAATGTTTTATCTATTTTTTTTTATTATTTAATGTTTATTTTAAATATTCTATGTGTTTTATTTTCAATATGGCTTTTCTTTTTTTATTTATTTCATTTATATTTTAGTTGTCCTTTTTGTTAATATCAATTAATTTTAACTTAATGTTGCATTAGTTTAATCGCTTAGAGTAATTGTTAAATTAGCCTACTTTTCTTTAATTAGCATTTTAATTAACTCTTATTATTATGATATAATTGAAAAGAGAAGAAATTTTGTTCATTTCCTTGCCAATGTAACTGGTCCCCCGTGGCATTTGTTTTGTTTATGATTGGAGAGTTTGTCTCACCATCAACCAATGAGAAATCACCATTTCTCCTTTGACTTTTCAACCTTGCCGTTAGCCAACGGATAGACGACGTGTGGCATACCAAGAAACAAAATCGCCCAAATGTTCCATTTTCTTCATCCGTATGTGTGAGCTGCAGATTGGAATGTTAAACCTCAAGCAATTTCAATTAAACTCAATTCTCTTCGAATTCATCAACCTTGGCGCGAAACCATCAAATGAGCCATGTCGCTTTCATTTTCCCAAGATGATACCCACGTTTGGCTTGCAACCAAGGAGAGGTGGAGAAACAATGCCATTTTGATGCATCCAACCCCTGCAACGTCTGCATTTCGTCAGTAGGTGGAGCGTTTGTCTCCTCAAGGTCCAACGGTTGAATTCAAACTTCAGAACCCTACCCGTTTCTTATGCCCACCAAGTGTTTGAAGAGTTAACCCGGCCCAATCTCTTTGCCTGTATAAAGAAGCTCAATTTCAGTTCTGAGATCATCAACACTTTTCTCACTAAAATACACGAAGTTTCTGAGTTTTCAAGGGTCACGAGCAAGAGAGGAGGAGGAGGCCAGTTTCTGGGAAGCTTTGATTCAGAGGAGTGAATTTTTATCACAAGTTGAAGGTGCAGTGGACATTACTCCACTTGGTAACATCCTCTCCCTTTTAATGTTCATGTTCATTTGATATCCATGTCATATGCATTGTGTTGTTTATTTGCTCATATGACCTGCCAATATGTGTATGAGTTAATGCCAAAATCATCTGAGTTTACTATTGTTACTCCGTTTTGGTTTATCGCTCTTCTATTTTACTGTTAATATAATTTGTGGTCATAACTCGTGTAAAAAATTCATATTTACTTGGAACTCTGGGCCTGCTAGTTGAAACTTATAACATAAAAGAATTCTGTACCAACTTTGAATCACCCCTTGATATGCCTTTGAATATATTCATACACTCATGAGCCTGTTGCAATGCTATAGTCCATATTATTTTTGCCTCAACTGTAATGGGTACATTGGTTGGTTTGGT
>JALAZF010001099.1:0-207478 GCA_022829125.1 Lathyrus tuberosus | reverse complement strand
CGTTTATTCAATAAAAAGATAATAACCAATAATTTTGTTTAATACATATCTTGTAAATATAAACATAAACTTATATATAAAACCTTTATGACTAACAAATCATGTTTAATCCAAATTTTAAAACTAAACAAACATGACAACACTAAAACTTCCAAATAAAGTTAAATACCTAATATAGTGTTAGCATCTCTATAGAATGGATTAAATGATAAGGGTGGTGGGGCAGCTGGAAGCTGCTTCGACACCAACAAAATGAATCAAATGTATTCATATATGTATTTAAGTATTATAATTATTCAATTTTCCTCATTAAAGAATTAGAGTTGTTTATGTATATCTTTAGAACTCCAATAATTAATGTTTAGGACTTCATACAGACTTGAGCTTTATTATAAATCACTTCTTCTTAGAAATTGTTTCAAATTTAATAATTCAGAGAATTTTAAGTCTCCTTGTCTTAAAGTTGTGAATTCAGATCCAAATTTTATCATAATAATTTAAAATATTTCAAAGAAATGATATTACGTTGTTTATTTTATTGCAATTTTTTATTTTAATTTCCTTAAAAAATCCAAAAATTAATAAACTTATATTTAATATATAAATTATCATACGTATTTAACAAATTGAATGTTGTATAAAA
Source organism: Lathyrus tuberosus (assembly GCA_022829125.1). NCBI lineage: Eukaryota > Viridiplantae > Streptophyta > Magnoliopsida > Fabales > Fabaceae > Lathyrus > Lathyrus tuberosus. The sequence goes on along the minus strand of JALAZF010001099.1, from coordinate 206,835 downwards.
TTTTTCAATTCAAGTAGCACTTCTCTTATTATTTTTATGTTTAAATTGTCAACATCGTTTCTGTAAAAAGTTTAAGTTAAATAACACATAAAATTAATATAATTAATTAAAAAGAATAAAAATTGTTTTTTGTCATATTGAATAAAATATAAGGATAGAAAAATATAAAAAAAAATATATTGAAAATATTATTTACAGATTTAATTGTGGTTTGACACATTTGTTTTTCTAAAAGAAATATAATTCAAATAATATCTTTAAATTTTAAAACTGTACAATATTTTATATTTGTCATTAACGATATTTGTATAATTTCTCTTTGTTATTTCCTCTTCTCAATTTTGCTAAACATCAAAACCTATTCTAGTTTTTTAGTTTTCGAAACTCATAAATAAAGAGTAACTTTTAAAAATAATTTTGTAAAACTAAATTATCAAATAAGTTTTATTATTTTTAAGTTCGAAAAATTTAAAATAAATATAAAAAATAAATATAACAAATCCCGAAATAATATTATAATTATTCAAAACAATTTAGTTTATATGTAATAGCAACAGAGCAATTATTAAAACAAAATCAAAGCATCGTTCATATTCAAGAACGTAATTTAGAATAAAATAGCTATATAAAATAACAAAAATACTATCAATATAATATAAAATATTTCGTAATTCCGTTTATTCAATAAAAAGATAATAACCAATAATTTTGTTTAATACATATCTTGTAAATATAAACATAAACTTATATATAAAACCTTTATGACTAACAAATCATGTTTAATCCAAATTTTAAAACTAAACAAACATGACAACACTAAAACTTCCAAATAAAGTTAAATACCTAATATAGTGTTAGCATCTCTATAGAATGGATTAAATGATAAGGGTGGTGGGGCAGCTGGAAGCTGCTTCGACACCAACAAAATGAATCAAATGTATTCATATATGTATTTAAGTATTATAATTATTCAATTTTCCTCATTAAAGAATTAGAGTTGTTTATGTATATCTTTAGAACTCCAATAATTAATGTTTAGGACTTCATACAGACTTGAGCTTTATTATAAATCACTTCTTCTTAGAAATTGTTTCAAATTTAATAATTCAGAGAATTTTAAGTCTCCTTGTCTTAAAGTTGTGAATTCAGATCCAAATTTTATCATAATAATTTAAAATATTTCAAAGAAATGATATTACGTTGTTTATTTTATTGCAATTTTTTATTTTAATTTCCTTAAAAAATCCAAAAATTAATAAACTTATATTTAATATATAAATTATCATACGTATTTAACAAATTGAATGTTGTATAAAATTTTTCAATTCAAGTAGCACTTCTCTTATTATTTTTATGTTTAAATTGTCAACATCGTTTCTGTAAAAAGTTTAAGTTAAATAACACATAAAATTAATATAATTAATTAAAAAGAATAAAAATTGTTTTTTGTCATATTGAATAAAATATAAGGATAGAAAAATATAAAAAAATATATATTAAAAATATTATTTACAGATTTAATTGTGGTTTGACACATTTGTTTTTCTAAAAGAAATATAATTCAAATAATATCTTTAAATCTTAAAACTGTACAATATTTTATATTTGTCATTAACGATATTTGTATAATTTCTCTTTGTTATTTCCTCTTCTCAATTTTGCTAAACATCAAAACCTATTCTAGTTTTTTAGTTTTCGAAACTCATAAATAAAGAGTAACTTTTAAAAATAATTTTGTAAAACTAAATTATCAAATAAGTTTTATTATTTTTAAGTTCGAAAAATTTAAAATAAATATAAAAAATAAATATAACAAATCCCGAAATAATATTATAATTATTCAAAACAATTTAGTTTATATGTAATAGCAACAGAGCAATTATTAAAACAAAATCAAAGCATCGTTCATATTCAAGAACGTAATTTAGAATAAAATAGCTATATAAAATAACAAAAATACTATCAATATAATATAAAATATTTCGTAATTCCGTTTATTCAATAAAAAGATAATAACCAATAATTTTGTTTAATACATATCTTGTAAATATAAACATAAACTTATATATAAAACCTTTATGACTAACAAATCATGTTTAATCCAAATTTTAAAACTAAACAAACATGACAACACTAAAACTTCCAAATAAAGTTAAATACCTAATATAGTGTTAGCATCTCTATAGAATGGATTAAATGATAAGGGTGGTGGGGCAGCTGGAAGCTGCTTCGACACCAACAAAATGAATCAAATGTATTCATATATGTATTTAAGTATTATAATTATTCAATTTTCCTCATTAAAGAATTAGAGTTGTTTATGTATATCTTTAGAACTCCAATAATTAATGTTTAGGACTTCATACAGACTTGAGCTTTATTATAAATCACTTCTTCTTAGAAATTGTTTCAAATTTAATAATTCAGAGAATTTTAAGTCTCCTTGTCTTAAAGTTGTGAATTCAGATCCAAATTTTATCATAATAATTTAAAATATTTCAAAGAAATGATATTACGTTGTTTATTTTATTGCAATTTTTTATTTTAATTTCCTTAAAAAATCCAAAAATTAATAAACTTATATTTAATATATAAATTATCATACGTATTTAACAAATTGAATGTTGTATAAAATTTTTCAATTCAAGTAGCACTTCTCTTATTATTTTTATGTTTAAATTGTCAACATCGTTTCTGTAAAAAGTTTAAGTTAAATAACACATAAAATTAATATAATTAATTAAAAAGAATAAAAATTGTTTTTTGTCATATTGAATAAAATATAAGGATAGAAAAATATAAAAAAAAATATATTGAAAATATTATTTACAGATTTAATTGTGGTTTGACACATTTGTTTTTCTAAAAGAAATATAATTCAAATAATATCTTTAAATTTTAAAACTGTACAATATTTTATATTTGTCATTAACGATATTTGTATAATTTCTCTTTGTTATTTCCTCTTCTCAATTTTGCTAAACATCAAAACCTATTCTAGTTTTTTAGTTTTCGAAACTCATAAATAAAGAGTAACTTTTAAAAATAATTTTGTAAAACTAAATTATCAAATAAGTTTTATTATTTTTAAGTTCGAAAAATTTAAAATAAATATAAAAAATAAATATAACAAATCCCGAAATAATATTATAATTATTCAAAACAATTTAGTTTATATGTAATAGCAACAGAGCAATTATTAAAACAAAATCAAAGCATCGTTCATATTCAAGAACGTAATTTAGAATAAAATAGCTATATAAAATAACAAAAATACTATCAATATAATATAAAATATTTCGTAATTCCGTTTATTCAATAAAAAGATAATAACCAATAATTTTGTTTAATACATATCTTGTAAATATAAACATAAACTTATATATAAAACCTTTATGACTAACAAATCATGTTTAATCCAAATTTTAAAACTAAACAAACATGACAACACTAAAACTTCCAAATAAAGTTAAATACCTAATATAGTGTTAGCATCTCTATAGAATGGATTAAATGATAAGGGTGGTGGGGCAGCTGGAAGCTGCTTCGACACCAACAAAATGAATCAAATGTATTCATATATGTATTTAAGTATTATAATTATTCAATTTTCCTCATTAAAGAATTAGAGTTGTTTATGTATATCTTTAGAACTCCAATAATTAATGTTTAGGACTTCATACAGACTTGAGCTTTATTATAAATCACTTCTTCTTAGAAATTGTTTCAAATTTAATAATTCAGAGAATTTTAAGTCTCCTTGTCTTAAAGTTGTGAATTCAGATCCAAATTTTATCATAATAATTTAAAATATTTCAAAGAAATGATATTACGTTGTTTATTTTATTGCAATTTTTTATTTTAATTTCCTTAAAAAATCCAAAAATTAATAAACTTATATTTAATATATAAATTATCATACGTATTTAACAAATTGAATGTTGTATAAAATTTTTCAATTCAAGTAGCACTTCTCTTATTATTTTTATGTTTAAATTGTCAACATCGTTTCTGTAAAAAGTTTAAGTTAAATAACACATAAAATTAATATAATTAATTAAAAAGAATAAAAATTGTTTTTTGTCATATTGAATAAAATATAAGGATAGAAAAATATAAAAAAATATATATTAAAAATATTATTTACAGATTTAATTGTGGTTTGACACATTTGTTTTTCTAAAAGAAATATAATTCAAATAATATCTTTAAATCTTAAAACTGTACAATATTTTATATTTGTCATTAACGATATTTGTATAATTTCTCTTTGTTATTTCCTCTTCTCAATTTTGCTAAACATCAAAACCTATTCTAGTTTTTTAGTTTTCGAAACTCATAAATAAAGAGTAACTTTTAAAAATAATTTTGTAAAACTAAATTATCAAATAAGTTTTATTATTTTTAAGTTCGAAAAATTTAAAATAAATATAAAAAATAAATATAACAAATCCCGAAATAATATTATAATTATTCAAAACAATTTAGTTTATATGTAATAGCAACAGAGCAATTATTAAAACAAAATCAAAGCATCGTTCATATTCAAGAACGTAATTTAGAATAAAATAGCTATATAAAATAACAAAAATACTATCAATATAATATAAAATATTTCGTAATTCCGTTTATTCAATAAAAAGATAATAACCAATAATTTTGTTTAATACATATCTTGTAAATATAAACATAAACTTATATATAAAACCTTTATGACTAACAAATCATGTTTAATCCAAATTTTAAAACTAAACAAACATGACAACACTAAAACTTCCAAATAAAGTTAAATACCTAATATAGTGTTAGCATCTCTATAGAATGGATTAAATGATAAGGGTGGTGGGGCAGCTGGAAGCTGCTTCGACACCAACAAAATGAATCAAATGTATTCATATATGTATTTAAGTATTATAATTATTCAATTTTCCTCATTAAAGAATTAGAGTTGTTTATGTATATCTTTAGAACTCCAATAATTAATGTTTAGGACTTCATACAGACTTGAGCTTTATTATAAATCACTTCTTCTTAGAAATTGTTTCAAATTTAATAATTCAGAGAATTTTAAGTCTCCTTGTCTTAAAGTTGTGAATTCAGATCCAAATTTTATCATAATAATTTAAAATATTTCAAAGAAATGATATTACGTTGTTTATTTTATTGCAATTTTTTATTTTAATTTCCTTAAAAAATCCAAAAATTAATAAACTTATATTTAATATATAAATTATCATACGTATTTAACAAATTGAATGTTGTATAAAATTTTTCAATTCAAGTAGCACTTCTCTTATTATTTTTATGTTTAAATTGTCAACATCGTTTCTGTAAAAAGTTTAAGTTAAATAACACATAAAATTAATATAATTAATTAAAAAGAATAAAAATTGTTTTTTGTCATATTGAATAAAATATAAGGATAGAAAAATATAAAAAAAAATATATTGAAAATATTATTTACAGATTTAATTGTGGTTTGACACATTTGTTTTTCTAAAAGAAATATAATTCAAATAATATCTTTAAATTTTAAAACTGTACAATATTTTATATTTGTCATTAACGATATTTGTATAATTTCTCTTTGTTATTTCCTCTTCTCAATTTTGCTAAACATCAAAACCTATTCTAGTTTTTTAGTTTTCGAAACTCATAAATAAAGAGTAACTTTTAAAAATAATTTTGTAAAACTAAATTATCAAATAAGTTTTATTATTTTTAAGTTCGAAAAATTTAAAATAAATATAAAAAATAAATATAACAAATCCCGAAATAATATTATAATTATTCAAAACAATTTAGTTTATATGTAATAGCAACAGAGCAATTATTAAAACAAAATCAAAGCATCGTTCATATTCAAGAACGTAATTTAGAATAAAATAGCTATATAAAATAACAAAAATACTATCAATATAATATAAAATATTTCGTAATTCCGTTTATTCAATAAAAAGATAATAACCAATAATTTTGTTTAATACATATCTTGTAAATATAAACATAAACTTATATATAAAACCTTTATGACTAACAAATCATGTTTAATCCAAATTTTAAAACTAAACAAACATGACAACACTAAAACTTCCAAATAAAGTTAAATACCTAATATAGTGTTAGCATCTCTATAGAATGGATTAAATGATAAGGGTGGTGGGGCAGCTGGAAGCTGCTTCGACACCAACAAAATGAATCAAATGTATTCATATATGTATTTAAGTATTATAATTATTCAATTTTCCTCATTAAAGAATTAGAGTTGTTTATGTATATCTTTAGAACTCCAATAATTAATGTTTAGGACTTCATACAGACTTGAGCTTTATTATAAATCACTTCTTCTTAGAAATTGTTTCAAATTTAATAATTCAGAGAATTTTAAGTCTCCTTGTCTTAAAGTTGTGAATTCAGATCCAAATTTTATCATAATAATTTAAAATATTTCAAAGAAATGATATTACGTTGTTTATTTTATTGCAATTTTTTATTTTAATTTCCTTAAAAAATCCAAAAATTAATAAACTTATATTTAATATATAAATTATCATACGTATTTAACAAATTGAATGTTGTATAAAATTTTTCAATTCAAGTAGCACTTCTCTTATTATTTTTATGTTTAAATTGTCAACATCGTTTCTGTAAAAAGTTTAAGTTAAATAACACATAAAATTAATATAATTAATTAAAAAGAATAAAAATTGTTTTTTGTCATATTGAATAAAATATAAGGATAGAAAAATATAAAAAAAAATATATTGAAAATATTATTTACAGATTTAATTGTGGTTTGACACATTTGTTTTTCTAAAAGAAATATAATTCAAATAATATCTTTAAATTTTAAAACTGTACAATATTTTATATTTGTCATTAACGATATTTGTATAATTTCTCTTTGTTATTTCCTCTTCTCAATTTTGCTAAACATCAAAACCTATTCTAGTTTTTTAGTTTTCGAAACTCATAAATAAAGAGTAACTTTTAAAAATAATTTTGTAAAACTAAATTATCAAATAAGTTTTATTATTTTTAAGTTTGAAAAATTTAAAATAAATATAAAAAATAAATATAACAAATCCCGAAATAATATTATAATTATTCAAAACAATTTAGTTTATATGTAATAGCAACAGAGCAATTATTAAAACAAAATCAAAGCATCGTTCATATTCAAGAACGTAATTTAGAATAAAATAGCTATATAAAATAACAAAAATACTATCAATATAATATAAAATATTTCGTAATTCCGTTTATTCAATAAAAAGATAATAACCAATAATTTTGTTTAATACATATCTTGTAAATATAAACATAAACTTATATATAAAACCTTTATGACTAACAAATCATGTTTAATCCAAATTTTAAAACTAAACAAACATGACAACACTAAAACTTCCAAATAAAGTTAAATACCTAATATTGTGTTAGCATCTCTATAGAATGGATTAAATGATAAGGGTGGTGGGGCAGCTGGAAGCTGCTTCGACACCAACAAAATGAATCAAATGTATTCATATATGTATTTAAGTATTATAATTATTCAATTTTCCTCATTAAAGAATTAGAGTTGTTTATGTATATCTTTAGAACTCCAATAATTAATGTTTAGGACTTCATACAGACTTGAGCTTTATTATAAATCACTTCTTCTTAGAAATTGTTTCAAATTTAATAATTCAGAGAATTTTAAGTCTCCTTGTCTTAAAGTTGTGAATTCAGATCCAAATTTTATCATAATAATTTAAAATATTTCAAAGAAATGATATTACGTTGTTTATTTTATTGCAATTTTTTATTTTAATTTCCTTAAAAAATCCAAAAATTAATAAACTTATATTTAATATATAAATTATCATACGTATTTAACAAATTGAATGTTGTATAAAATTTTTCAATTCAAGTAGCACTTCTCTTATTATTTTTATGTTTAAATTGTCAACATCGTTTCTGTAAAAAGTTTAAGTTAAATAACACATAAAATTAATATAATTAATTAAAAAGAATAAAAATTGTTTTTTGTCATATTGAATAAAATATAAGGATAGAAAAATATAAAAAAAAATATATTGAAAATATTATTTACAGATTTAATTGTGGTTTGACACATTTGTTTTTCTAAAAGAAATATAATTCAAATAATATCTTTAAATTTTAAAACTGTACAATATTTTATATTTGTCATTAACGATATTTGTATAATTTCTCTTTGTTATTTCCTCTTCTCAATTTTGCTAAACATCAAAACCTATTCTAGTTTTTTAGTTTTCGAAACTCATAAATAAAGAGTAACTTTTAAAAATTATTTTGTAAAACTAAATTATCAAATAAGTTTTATTATTTTTAAGTTCGAAAAATTTAAAATAAATATAAAAAATAAATATAACAAATCCCGAAATAATATTATAATTATTCAAAACAATTTAGTTTATATGTAATAGCAACAGAGCAATTATTAAAACAAAATCAAAGCATCGTTCATATTCAAGAACGTAATTTCGAATAAAATAGCTATATAAAATAACAAAAATACTATCAATATAATATAAAATATTTCGTAATTCCGTTTATTCAATAAAAAGATAATAACCAATAATTTTGTTTAATACATATCTTGTAAATATAAACATAAACTTATATATAAAACCTTTATGACTAACAAATCATGTTTAATCCAAATTTTAAAACTAAACAAACATGACAACACTAAAACTTCCAAATAAAGTTAAATACCTAATATTGTGTTAGCATCTCTATAGAATGGATTAAATGATAAGGGTGGTGGGGCAGCTGGAAGCTGCTTCGACACCAACAAAATGAATCAAATGTATTCATATATGTATTTAAGTATTATAATTATTCAATTTTCCTCATTAAAGAATTAGAGTTGTTTATGTATATCTTTAGAACTCCAATAATTAATGTTTAGGACTTCATACAGACTTGAGCTTTATTATAAATCACTTCTTCTTAGAAATTGTTTCAAATTTAATAATTCAGAGAATTTTAAGTCTCCTTGTCTTAAAGTTGTGAATTCAGATCCAAATTTTATCATAATAATTTAAAATATTTCAAAGAAATGATATTACGTTGTTTATTTTATTGCAATTTTTTATTTTAATTTCCTTAAAAAATCCAAAAATTAATAAACTTATATTTAATATATAAATTATCATACGTATTTAACAAATTGAATGTTGTATAAAATTTTTCAATTCAAGTAGCACTTCTCTTATTATTTTTATGTTTAAATTGTCAACATCGTTTCTGTAAAAAGTTTAAGTTAAATAACACATAAAATTAATATAATTAATTAAAAAGAATAAAAATTGTTTTTTGTCATATTGAATAAAATATAAGGATAGAAAAATATAAAAAAAAATATATTGAAAATATTATTTACAGATTTAATTGTGGTTTGACACATTTGTTTTTCTAAAAGAAATATAATTCAAATAATATCTTTAAATCTTAAAACTGTACAATATTTTATATTTGTCATTAACGATATTTGTATAATTTCTCTTTGTTATTTCCTCTTCTCAATTTTGCTAAACATCAAAACCTATTCTAGTTTTTTAGTTTTCGAAACTCATAAATAAAGAGTAACTTTTAAAAATAATTTTGTAAAACTAAATTATCAAATAAGTTTTATTATTTTTAAGTTTGAAAAATTTAAAATAAATATAAAAAATAAATATAACAAATCCCGAAATAATATTATAATTATTCAAAACAATTTAGTTTATATGTAATAGCAACAGAGCAATTATTAAAACAAAATCAAAGCATCGTTCATATTCAAGAACGTAATTTAGAATAAAATAGCTATATAAAATAACAAAAATACTATCAATATAATATAAAATATTTCGTAATTCCGTTTATTCAATAAAAAGATAATAACCAATAATTTTGTTTAATACATATCTTGTAAATATAAACATAAACTTATATATAAAACCTTTATGACTAACAAATCATGTTTAATCCAAATTTTAAAACTAAACAAACATGACAACACTAAAACTTCCAAATAAAGTTAAATACCTAATATAGTGTTAGCATCTCTATAGAATGGATTAAATGATAAGGGTGGTGGGGCAGCTGGAAGCTGCTTCGACACCAACAAAATGAATCAAATGTATTCATATATGTATTTAAGTATTATAATTATTCAATTTTCCTCATTAAAGAATTAGAGTTGTTTATGTATATCTTTAGAACTCCAATAATTAATGTTTAGGACTTCATACAGACTTGAGCTTTATTATAAATCACTTCTTCTTAGAAATTGTTTCAAATTTAATAATTCAGAGAATTTTAAGTCTCCTTGTCTTAAAGTTGTGAATTCAGATCCAAATTTTATCATAATAATTTAAAATATTTCAAAGAAATGATATTACGTTGTTTATTTTATTGCAATTTTTTATTTTAATTTCCTTAAAAAATCCAAAAATTAATAAACTTATATTTAATATATAAATTATCATACGTATTTAACAAATTGAATGTTGTATAAAATTTTTCAATTCAAGTAGCACTTCTCTTATTATTTTTATGTTTAAATTGTCAACATCGTTTCTGTAAAAAGTTTAAGTTAAATAACACATAAAATTAATATAATTAATTAAAAAGAATAAAAATTGTTTTTTGTCATATTGAATAAAATATAAGGATAGAAAAATATAAAAAAATATATATTAAAAATATTATTTACAGATTTAATTGTGGTTTGACACATTTGTTTTTCTAAAAGAAATATAATTCAAATAATATCTTTAAATCTTAAAACTGTACAATATTTTATATTTGTCATTAACGATATTTGTATAATTTCTCTTTGTTATTTCCTCTTCTCAATTTTGCTAAACATCAAAACCTATTCTAGTTTTTTAGTTTTCGAAACTCATAAATAAAGAGTAACTTTTAAAAATAATTTTGTAAAACTAAATTATCAAATAAGTTTTATTATTTTTAAGTTCGAAAAATTTAAAATAAATATAAAAAATAAATATAACAAATCCCGAAATAATATTATAATTATTCAAAACAATTTAGTTTATATGTAATAGCAACAGAGCAATTATTAAAACAAAATCAAAGCATCGTTCATATTCAAGAACGTAATTTAGAATAAAATAGCTATATAAAATAACAAAAATACTATCAATATAATATAAAATATTTCGTAATTCCGTTTATTCAATAAAAAGATAATAACCAATAATTTTGTTTAATACATATCTTGTAAATATAAACATAAACTTATATATAAAACCTTTATGACTAACAAATCATGTTTAATCCAAATTTTAAAACTAAACAAACATGACAACACTAAAACTTCCAAATAAAGTTAAATACCTAATATTGTGTTAGCATCTCTATAGAATGGATTAAATGATAAGGGTGGTGGGGCAGCTGGAAGCTGCTTCGACACCAACAAAATGAATCAAATGTATTCATATATGTATTTAAGTATTATAATTATTCAATTTTCCTCATTAAAGAATTAGAGTTGTTTATGTATATCTTTAGAACTCCAATAATTAATGTTTAGGACTTCATACAGACTTGAGCTTTATTATAAATCACTTCTTCTTAGAAATTGTTTCAAATTTAATAATTCAGAGAATTTTAAGTCTCCTTGTCTTAAAGTTGTGAATTCAGATCCAAATTTTATCATAATAATTTAAAATATTTCAAAGAAATGATATTACGTTGTTTATTTTATTGCAATTTTTTATTTTAATTTCCTTAAAAAATCCAAAAATTAATAAACTTATATTTAATATATAAATTATCATACGTATTTAACAAATTGAATGTTGTATAAAATTTTTCAATTCAAGTAGCACTTCTCTTATTATTTTTATGTTTAAATTGTCAACATCGTTTCTGTAAAAAGTTTAAGTTAAATAACACATAAAATTAATATAATTAATTAAAAAGAATAAAAATTGTTTTTTGTCATATTGAATAAAATATAAGGATAGAAAAATATAAAAAAAAATATATTGAAAATATTATTTACAGATTTAATTGTGGTTTGACACATTTGTTTTTCTAAAAGAAATATAATTCAAATAATATCTTTAAATTTTAAAACTGTACAATATTTTATATTTGTCATTAACGATATTTGTATAATTTCTCTTTGTTATTTCCTCTTCTCAATTTTGCTAAACATCAAAACCTATTCTAGTTTTTTAGTTTTCGAAACTCATAAATAAAGAGTAACTTTTAAAAATTATTTTGTAAAACTAAATTATCAAATAAGTTTTATTATTTTTAAGTTCGAAAAATTTAAAATAAATATAAAAAATAAATATAACAAATCCCGAAATAATATTATAATTATTCAAAACAATTTAGTTTATATGTAATAGCAACAGAGCAATTATTAAAACAAAATCAAAGCATCGTTCATATTCAAGAACGTAATTTCGAATAAAATAGCTATATAAAATAACAAAAATACTATCAATATAATATAAAATATTTCGTAATTCCGTTTATTCAATAAAAAGATAATAACCAATAATTTTGTTTAATACATATCTTGTAAATATAAACATAAACTTATATATAAAACCTTTATGACTAACAAATCATGTTTAATCCAAATTTTAAAACTAAACAAACATGACAACACTAAAACTTCCAAATAAAGTTAAATACCTAATATTGTGTTAGCATCTCTATAGAATGGATTAAATGATAAGGGTGGTGGGGCAGCTGGAAGCTGCTTCGACACCAACAAAATGAATCAAATGTATTCATATATGTATTTAAGTATTATAATTATTCAATTTTCCTCATTAAAGAAATAGAGTTGTTTATGTATATCTTTAGAACTCCAATAATTAATGTTTAGGACTTCATACAGACTTGAGCTTTATTATAAATCACTTCTTCTTAGAAATTGTTTCAAATTTAATAATTCAGAGAATTTTAAGTCTCCTTGTCTTAAAGTTGTGAATTCAGATCCAAATTTTATCATAATAATTTAAAATATTTCAAAGAAATGATATTACGTTGTTTATTTTATTGCAATTTTTTATTTTAATTTCCTTAAAAAATCCAAAAATTAATAAACTTATATTTAATATATAAATTATCATACGTATTTAACAAATTGAATGTTGTATAAAATTTTTCAATTCAAGTAGCACTTCTCTTATTATTTTTATGTTTAAATTGTCAACATCGTTTCTGTAAAAAGTTTAAGTTAAATAACACATAAAATTAATATAATTAATTAAAAAGAATAAAAATTGTTTTTTGTCATATTGAATAAAATATAAGGATAGAAAAATATAAAAAAAAATATATTGAAAATATTATTTACAGATTTAATTGTGGTTTGACACATTTGTTTTTCTAAAAGAAATATAATTCAAATAATATCTTTAAATCTTAAAACTGTACAATATTTTATATTTGTCATTAACGATATTTGTATAATTTCTCTTTGTTATTTCCTCTTCTCAATTTTGCTAAACATCAAAACCTATTCTAGTTTTTTAGTTTTCGAAACTCATAAATAAAGAGTAACTTTTAAAAATAATTTTGTAAAACTAAATTATCAAATAAGTTTTATTATTTTTAAGTTTGAAAAATTTAAAATAAATATAAAAAATAAATATAACAAATCCCGAAATAATATTATAATTATTCAAAACAATTTAGTTTATATGTAATAGCAACAGAGCAATTATTAAAACAAAATCAAAGCATCGTTCATATTCAAGAACGTAATTTAGAATAAAATAGCTATATAAAATAACAAAAATACTATCAATATAATATAAAATATTTCGTAATTCCGTTTATTCAATAAAAAGATAATAACCAATAATTTTGTTTAATACATATCTTGTAAATATAAACATAAACTTATATATAAAACCTTTATGACTAACAAATCATGTTTAATCCAAATTTTAAAACTAAACAAACATGACAACACTAAAACTTCCAAATAAAGTTAAATACCTAATATAGTGTTAGCATCTCTATAGAATGGATTAAATGATAAGGGTGGTGGGGCAGCTGGAAGCTGCTTCGACACCAACAAAATGAATCAAATGTATTCATATATGTATTTAAGTATTATAATTATTCAATTTTCCTCATTAAAGAATTAGAGTTGTTTATGTATATCTTTAGAACTCCAATAATTAATGTTTAGGACTTCATACAGACTTGAGCTTTATTATAAATCACTTCTTCTTAGAAATTGTTTCAAATTTAATAATTCAGAGAATTTTAAGTCTCCTTGTCTTAAAGTTGTGAATTCAGATCCAAATTTTATCATAATAATTTAAAATATTTCAAAGAAATGATATTACGTTGTTTATTTTATTGCAATTTTTTATTTTAATTTCCTTAAAAAATCCAAAAATTAATAAACTTATATTTAATATATAAATTATCATACGTATTTAACAAATTGAATGTTGTATAAAATTTTTCAATTCAAGTAGCACTTCTCTTATTATTTTTATGTTTAAATTGTCAACATCGTTTCTGTAAAAAGTTTAAGTTAAATAACACATAAAATTAATATAATTAATTAAAAAGAATAAAAATTGTTTTTTGTCATATTGAATAAAATATAAGGATAGAAAAATATAAAAAAAATATTGAAAATATTATTTACAGATTTAATTGTGGTTTGACACATTTGTTTTTCTAAAAGAAATATAATTCAAATAATATCTTTAAATTTTAAAACTGTACAATATTTTATATTTGTCATTAACGATATTTGTATAATTTCTCTTTGTTATTTCCTCTTCTCAATTTTGCTAAACATCAAAACCTATTCTAGTTTTTTAGTTTTCGAAACTCATAAATAAAGAGTAACTTTTAAAAATTATTTTGTAAAACTAAATTATCAAATAAGTTTTATTATTTTTAAGTTCGAAAAATTTAAAATAAATATAAAAAATAAATATAACAAATCCCGAAATAATATTATAATTATTCAAAACAATTTAGTTTATATGTAATAGCAACAGAGCAATTATTAAAACAAAATCAAAGCATCGTTCATATTCAAGAACGTAATTTCGAATAAAATAGCTATATAAAATAACAAAAATACTATCAATATAATATAAAATATTTCGTAATTCCGTTTATTCAATAAAAAGATAATAACCAATAATTTTGTTTAATACATATCTTGTAAATATAAACATAAACTTATATATAAAACCTTTATGACTAACAAATCATGTTTAATCCAAATTTTAAAACTAAACAAACATGACAACACTAAAACTTCCAAATAAAGTTAAATACCTAATATTGTGTTAGCATCTCTATAGAATGGATTAAATGATAAGGGTGGTGGGGCAGCTGGAAGCTGCTTCGACACCAACAAAATGAATCAAATGTATTCATATATGTATTTAAGTATTATAATTATTCAATTTTCCTCATTAAAGAATTAGAGTTGTTTATGTATATCTTTAGAACTCCAATAATTAATGTTTAGGACTTCATACAGACTTGAGCTTTATTATAAATCACTTCTTCTTAGAAATTGTTTCAAATTTAATAATTCAGAGAATTTTAAGTCTCCTTGTCTTAAAGTTGTGAATTCAGATCCAAATTTTATCATAATAATTTAAAATATTTCAAAGAAATGATATTACGTTGTTTATTTTATTGCAATTTTTTATTTTAATTTCCTTAAAAAATCCAAAAATTAATAAACTTATATTTAATATATAAATTATCATACGTATTTAACAAATTGAATGTTGTATAAAATTTTTCAATTCAAGTAGCACTTCTCTTATTATTTTTATGTTTAAATTGTCAACATCGTTTCTGTAAAAAGTTTAAGTTAAATAACACATAAAATTAATATAATTAATTAAAAAGAATAAATTTTTTTTTTCATATTGAGTAAAATATAAGGATAGAAAAATATAAAAAAAAATATATTGAAAATATTATTTACAGATTTAATTGTGGTTTGACACATTTGTTTTTCTAAAAGAAATATAATTCAAATAATATCTTTAAATTTTAAAACTGTACAATATTTTATATTTGTCATTAACGATATTTGTATAATTTCTCTTTGTTATTTCCTCTTCTCAATTTTGCTAAACATCAAAACCTATTCTAGTTT
Source organism: Lathyrus tuberosus (assembly GCA_022829125.1). Taxonomy (NCBI): domain Eukaryota; kingdom Viridiplantae; phylum Streptophyta; class Magnoliopsida; order Fabales; family Fabaceae; genus Lathyrus; species Lathyrus tuberosus. The sequence goes on along the minus strand of JALAZF010001099.1, from coordinate 190,667 downwards.
TTTAGTTTTCGAAACTCATAAATAAAGAGTAACTTTTAAAAATTATTTTGTAAAACTAAATTATCAAATAAGTTTTATAATTTTTAAGTTCGAAAAATTTAAAATAAATATAAAAAATAAATATAACAAATCCCAAAATAATATTATAATTATTCAAAACAATTTAGTTTATATGTAATAGCAACAGAGCAATTATTAAAACAAAATCAAAGCATCGTTCATATTCAAGAACGTAATTTAGAATAAAATAGCTATATAAAATAACAAAAATACTATCAATATAATATAAAATATTTCGTAATTCCGTTTATTCAATAAAAAGATAATAACCAATAATTTTGTTTAATACATATCTTGTAAATATAAACATAAACTTATATATAAAACCTTTATGACTAACAAATCATGTTTAATCCAAATTTTAAAACTAAACAAACATGACAACACTAAAACTTCCAAATAAAGTTAAATACCTAATATAGTGTTAGCATCTCTATAGAATGGATTAAATGATAAGGGTGGTGGGGCAGCTGGAAGCTGCTTCGACACCAACAAAATGAATCAAATGTATTCATATATGTATTTAAGTATTATAATTATTCAATTTTCCTCATTAAAGAATTAGAGTTGTTTATGTATATCTTTAGAACTCCAATAATTAATGTTTAGGACTTCATACAGACTTGAGCTTTATTATAAATCACTTCTTCTTAGAAATTGTTTCAAATTTAATAATTCAGAGAATTTTAAGTCTCCTTGTCTTAAAGTTGTGAATTCAGATCCAAATTTTATCATAATAATTTAAAATATTTCAAAGAAATGATATTACGTTGTTTATTTTATTGCAATTTTTTATTTTAATTTCCTTAAAAAATCCAAAAATTAATAAACTTATATTTAATATATAAATTATCATACGTATTTAACAAATTGAATGTTGTATAAAATTTTTCAATTCAAGTAGCACTTCTCTTATTATTTTTATGTTTAAATTGTCAACATCGTTTCTGTAAAAAGTTTAAGTTAAATAACACATAAAATTAATATAATTAATTAAAAAGAATAAAAATTGTTTTTTGTCATATTGAATAAAATATAAGGATAGAAAAATATAAAAAAAAATATATTGAAAATATTATTTACAGATTTAATTGTGGTTTGACACATTTGTTTTTCTAAAAGAAATATAATTCAAATAATATCTTTAAATTTTAAAACTGTACAATATTTTATATTTGTCATTAACGATATTTGTATAATTTCTCTTTGTTATTTCCTCTTCTCAATTTTGCTAAACATCAAAACCTATTCTTGTTTTTTAGTTTTTGAAACTCATAAATAAAGAGTAACTTTTAAAAATTATTTTGTAAAACTAAATTATCAAATAAGTTTTATTATTTTTAAGTTCGAAAAATTTAAAATAAATATAAAAAATAAATATAACAAATCCCGAAATAATATTATAATTATTCAAAACAATTTAGTTTATATGTAATAGCAACAGAGCAATTATTAAAACAAAATCAAAGCATCGTTCATATTCAAGAACGTAATTTCGAATAAAATAGCTATATAAAATAACAAAAATACTATCAATATAATATAAAATATTTCGTAATTCCGTTTATTCAATAAAAAGATAATAACCAATAATTTTGTTTAATACATATCTTGTAAATATAAACATAAACTTATATATAAAACCTTTATGACTAACAAATCATGTTTAATCCAAATTTTAAAACTAAACAAACATGACAACACTAAAACTTCCAAATAAAGTTAAATACATAATATTGTGTTAGCATCTCTATAGAATGGATTAAATGATAAGGGTGGTGGGGCAGCTGGAAGCTGCTTCGACACCAACAAAGTGAATCAAATGTATTCATATATGTATTTAAGTATTATAATTATTCAATTTTTCTCATTAAAGAATTAGAGTTGTTTATGTATATCTTTAGAACTCCAATAATTAATGTTTAGGACTTCATACAGACTTGAGCTTTATTATAAATCACTTCTTCTTAGAAATTGTTTCAAATTTAATAATTCAGAGAATTTTAAGTCTCCTTGTCTTAAAGTTGTGAATTCAGATCCAAATTTTATCATAATAATTTAAAATATTTCAAAGAAATGATATTACGTTGTTTATTTTATTGCAATTTTTTATTTTAATTTCCTTAAAAAATCCAAAAATTAATAAACATATATTTAATATATAAATTATCATACGTATTTAACAAATTGAATGTTGTATAAAATTTTTCAATTCAAGTAGCACTTCTCTTATTATTTTTATGTTTAAATTGTCAACATCGTTTCTGTAAAAAGTTTAAGTTAAATAACACATAAAATTAATATAATTAATTAAAAAGAATAAATTTTTTTTTTTCATATTGAGTAAAATATAAGGATAGAAAAATATTAAAAAAAAATATATTGAAAATATTATTTACAGATTTAATTGTGGTTTGACACATTTGTTTTTCTAAAAGAAATATAATTCAAATAATATCTTTAAATTTTAAAACTGTACAATATTTTATATTTGTCATTAACGATATTTGTATAATTTCTCTTTGTTATTTCCTCTTCTCAATTTTGCTAAACATCAAAACCTATTCTAGTTTTTTAGTTTTCGAAACTCATAAATAAAGAGTAACTTTTAAAAATTATTTTGTAAAACTAAATTATCAAATAAGTTTTATAATTTTTAAGTTCGAAAAATTTGAAATAAATATAAAAAATAAATATAACAAATCCCAAAATAATATTATAATTATTCAAAACAATTTAGTTTATATGTAATAGCAACAGAGCAATTATTAAAACAAAATCAAAGCATCGTTCATATTCAAGAACGTAATTTAGAATAAAATAGCTATATAAAATAACAAAAATACTATCAATATAATATAAAATATTTCGTAATTCCATTTATTCAATAAAAAGATAATAACCAATAATTTTGTTTAATACATATCTTGTAAATATAAACATAAACTTATATATAAAACCTTTATGACTAACAAATCATGTTTAATCCAAATTTTAAAACTAAACAAACATGACAACACTAAAACTTCCAAATAAAGTTAAATACCTAATATAGTGTTAGCATCTCTATAGAATGGATTAAATGATAAGGGTGGTGGGGCAGCTGGAAGCTGCTTCGACACCAACAAAATGAATCAAATGTATTCATATATGTATTTAAGTATTATAATTATTCAATTTTCCTCATTAAAGAATTAGAGTTGTTTATGTATATCTTTAGAACTCCAATAATTAATGTTTAGGACTTCATACAGACTTGAGCTTTATTATAAATCACTTCTTCTTAGAAATTGTTTCAAATTTAATAATTCAGAGAATTTTAAGTCTCCTTGTCTTAAAGTTGTGAATTCAGATCCAAATTTTATCATAATAATTTAAAATATTTCAAAGAAATGATATTACGTTGTTTATTTTATTGCAATTTTTTATTTTAATTTCCTTAAAAAATCCAAAAATTAATAAACTTATATTTAATATATAAATTATCATACGTATTTAACAAATTGAATGTTGTATAAAATTTTTCAATTCAAGTAGCACTTCTCTTATTATTTTTATGTTTAAATTGTCAACATCGTTTCTGTAAAAAGTTTAAGTTAAATAACACATAAAATTAATATAATTAATTAAAAAGAATAAAAATTGTTTTTTGTCATATTGAATAAAATATAAGGATAGAAAAATATAAAAAAAAATATATTGAAAATATTATTTACAGATTTAATTGTGGTTTGACACATTTGTTTTTCTAAAAGAAATATAATTCAAATAATATCTTTAAATTTTAAAACTGTACAATATTTTATATTTGTCATTAACGATATTTGTATAATTTCTCTTTGTTATTTCCTCTTCTCAATTTTGCTAAACATCAAAACCTATTCTAGTTTTTTAGTTTTCGAAACTCATAAATAAAGAGTAACTTTTAAAAATTATTTTGTAAAACTAAATTATCAAATAAGTTTTATTATTTTTAAGTTCGAAAAATTTAAAATAAATATAAAAAATAAATATAACAAATCCCGAAATAATATTATAATTATTCAAAACAATTTAGTTTATATGTAATAGCAACAGAGCAATTATTAAAACAAAATCAAAGCATCGTTCATATTCAAGAACGTAATTTCGAATAAAATAGCTATATAAAATAACAAAAATACTATCAATATAATATAAAATATTTCGTAATTCCGTTTATTCAATAAAAAGATAATAACCAATAATTTTGTTTAATACATATCTTGTAAATATAAACATAAACTTATATATAAAACCTTTATGACTAACAAATCATGTTTAATCCAAATTTTAAAACTAAACAAACATGACAACACTAAAACTTCCAAATAAAGTTAAATACATAATATTGTGTTAGCATCTCTATAGAATGGATTAAATGATAAGGGTGGTGGGGCAGCTGGAAGCTGCTTCGACACCAACAAAGTGAATCAAATGTATTCATATATGTATTTAAGTATTATAATTATTCAATTTTCCTCATTAAAGAATTAGAGTTGTTTATGTATATCTTTAGAACTCCAATAATTAATGTTTAGGACTTCATACAGACTTGAGCTTTATTATAAATCACTTCTTCTTAGAAATTGTTTCAAATTTAATAATTCAGAGAATTTTAAGTCTCCTTGTCTTAAAGTTGTGAATTCAGATCCAAATTTTATCATAATAATTTAAAATATTTCAAAGAAATGATATTACGTTGTTTATTTTATTGCAATTTTTTATTTTAATTTCCTTAAAAAATCCAAAAATTAATAAACTTATATTTAATATATAAATTATCATACGTATTTAACAAATTGAATGTTGTATAAAAATTTTCAATTCAAGTAGCACTTCTCTTATTATTTTTATGTTTAAATTGTCAACATCGTTTCTGTAAAAAGTTTAAGTTAAATAACACATAAAATTAATATAATTAATTAAAAAGAATAAAAATTGTTTTTTGTCATATTGAATAAAATATAAGGATAGAAAAATATAAAAAAAAATATATTGAAAATATTATTTACAGATTTAATTGTGGTTTGACACATTTGTTTTTCTAAAAGAAATATAATTCAAATAATATCTTTAAATTTTAAAACTGTACAATATTTTATATTTGTCATTAACGATATTTGTATAATTTCTCTTTGTTATTTCCTCTTCTCAATTTTGCTAAACATCAAAACCTATTCTAGTTTTTTAGTTTTCGAAACTCATAAATAAAGAGTAACTTTTAAAAATAATTTTGTAAAACTAAATTATCAAATAAGTTTTATTATTTTTAAGTTCGAAAAATTTAAAATAAATATAAAAAATAAATATAACAAATCCCGAAATAATATTATAATTATTCAAAATAATTTAGTTTATATGTAATAGCAACAGAGCAATTATTAAAACAAAATCAAAGCATCGTTCATATTCAAGAACGTAATTTAGAATAAAATAGCTATATAAAATAACAAAAATACTATCAATATAATATAAAATATTTCGTAATTCCATTTATTCAATAAAAAGATAATAACCAATAATTTTGTTTAATACATATCTTGTAAATATAAACATAAACTTATATATAAAACCTTTATGACTAACAAATCATGTTTAATCCAAATTTTAAAACTAAACAAACATGACAACACTAAAACTTCCAAATAAAGTTAAATACCTAATATAGTGTTAGCATCTCTATAGAATGGATTAAATGATAAGGGTGGTGGGGCAGCTGGAAGCTGCTTCGACACCAACAAAATGAATCAAATGTATTCATATATGTATTTAAGTATTATAATTATTCAATTTTCCTCATTAAAGAATTAGAGTTGTTTATGTATATCTTTAGAACTCCAATAATTAATGTTTAGGACTTCATACAGACTTGAGCTTTATTATAAATCACTTCTTCTTAGAAATTGTTTCAAATTTAATAATTCAGAGAATTTTAAGTCTCCTTGTCTTAAAGTTGTGAATTCAGATCCAAATTTTATCATAATAATTTAAAATATTTCAAAGAAATGATATTACGTTGTTTATTTTATTGCAATTTTTTATTTTAATTTCCTTAAAAATTCCAAAAATTAATAAACTTATATTTAATATATAAATTATCATACGTATTTAACAAATTGAATGTTGTATAAAATTTTTCAATTCAAGTAGCACTTCTCTTATTATTTTTATGTTTAAATTGTCAACATCGTTTCTGTAAAAAGTTTAAGTTAAATAACACATAAAATTAATATAATTAATTAAAAAGAATAAAAATTGTTTTTTGTCATATTGAATAAAATATAAGGATAGAAAAATATAAAAAAAAATATATTGAAAATATTATTTACAGATTTAATTGTGGTTTGACACATTTGTTTTTCTAAAAGAAATATAATTCAAATAATATCTTTAAATTTTAAAACTGTACAATATTTTATATTTGTCATTAACGATATTTGTATAATTTCTCTTTGTTATTTCCTCTTCTCAATTTTGCTAAACATCAAAACCTATTCTAGTTTTTTAGTTTTTGAAACTCATAAATAAAGAGTAACTTTTAAAAATTATTTTGTAAAACTAAATTATCAAATAAGTTTTATTATTTTTAAGTTCGAAAAATTTAAAATAAATATAAAAAATAAATATAACAAATCCCGAAATAATATTATAATTATTCAAAACAATTTAGTTTATATGTAATAGCAACAGAGCAATTATTAAAACAAAATCAAAGCATCGTTCATATTCAAGAACGTAATTTAGAATAAAATAGCTATATAAAATAACAAAAATACTATCAATATAATATAAAATATTTCGTAATTCCATTTATTCAATAAAAAGATAATAACCAATAATTTTGTTTAATACATATCTTGTAAATATAAACATAAACTTATATATAAAACCTTTATGACTAACAAATCATGTTTAATCCAAATTTTAAAACTAAACAAACATGACAACACTAAAACTTCCAAATAAAGTTAAATACCTAATATAGTGTTAGCATCTCTATAGAATGGATTAAATGATAAGGGTGGTGGGGCAGCTGGAAGCTGCTTCGACACCAACAAAATGAATCAAATGTATTCATATATGTATTTAAGTATTATAATTATTCAATTTTCCTCATTAAAGAATTAGAGTTGTTTATGTATATCTTTAGAACTCCAATAATTAATGTTTAGGACTTCATACAGACTTGAGCTTTATTATAAATCACTTCTTCTTAGAAATTGTTTCAAATTTAATAATTCAGAGAATTTTAAGTCTCCTTGTCTTAAAGTTGTGAATTCAGATCCAAATTTTATCATAATAATTTAAAATATTTCAAAGAAATGATATTACGTTGTTTATTTTATTGCAATTTTTTATTTTAATTTCCTTAAAAAATCCAAAAATTAATAAACTTATATTTAATATATAAATTATCATACGTATTTAACAAATTGAATGTTGTATAAAATTTTTCAATTCAAGTAGCACTTCTCTTATTATTTTTATGTTTAAATTGTCAACATCGTTTCTGTAAAAAGTTTAAGTTAAATAACACATAAAATTAATATAATTAATTAAAAAGAATAAATTTTTTTTTTCATATTGAGTAAAATATAAGGATAGAAAAATATAAAAAAAAATATATTGAAAATATTATTTACAGATTTAATTGTGGTTTGACACATTTGTTTTTCTAAAAGAAATATAATTCAAATAATATCTTTAAATTTTAAAACTGTACAATATTTTATATTTGTCATTAACGATATTTGTATAATTTCTCTTTGTTATTTCCTCTTCTCAATTTTGCTAAACATCAAAACCTATTCTAGTTTTTTAGTTTTCGAAACTCATAAATAAAGAGTAACTTTTAAAAATTATTTTGTAAAACTAAATTATCAAATAAGTTTTATAATTTTTAAGTTCGAAAAATTTAAAATAAATATAAAAAATAAATATAACAAATCCCAAAATAATATTATAATTATTCAAAACAATTTAGTTTATATGTAATAGCAACAGAGCAATTATTAAAACAAAATCAAAGCATCGTTCATATTCAAGAACGTAATTTAGAATAAAATAGCTATATAAAATAACAAAAATACTATCAATATAATATAAAATATTTCGTAATTCCATTTATTCAATAAAAAGATAATAACCAATAATTTTGTTTAATACATATCTTGTAAATATAAACATAAACTTATATATAAAACCTTTATGACTAACAAATCATGTTTAATCCAAATTTTAAAACTAAACAAACATGACAACACTAAAACTTCCAAATAAAGTTAAATACATAATATTGTGTTAGCATCTCTATAGAATGGATTAAATGATAAGGGTGGTGGGGCAGCTGGAAGCTGCTTCGACACCAACAAAATGAATCAAATGTATTCATATATGTATTTAAGTATTATAATTATTCAATTTTCCTCATTAAAGAATTAGAGTTGTTTATGTATATCTTTAGAACTCCAATAATTAATGTTTAGGACTTCATACAGACTTGAGCTTTATTATAAATCACTTCTTCTTAGAAATTGTTTCAAATTTAATAATTCAGAGAATTTTAAGTCTCCTTGTCTTAAAGTTGTGAATTCAGATCCAAATTTTATCATAATAATTTAAAATATTTCAAAGAAATGATATTACGTTGTTTATTTTATTGCAATTTTTTATTTTAATTTCCTTAAAAAATCCAAAAATTAATAAACTTATATTTAATATATAAATTATCATACGTATTTAACAAATTGAATGTTGTATAAAATTTTTCAATTCAAGTAGCACTTCTCTTATTATTTTTATGTTTAAATTGTCAACATCGTTTCTGTAAAAAGTTTAAGTTAAATAACACATAAAATTAATATAATTAATTAAAAAGAATAAAAATTGTTTTTTGTCATATTGAATAAAATATAAGGATAGAAAAATATAAAAAAAAATATATTGAAAATATTATTTACAGATTTAATTGTGGTTTGACACATTTGTTTTTCTAAAAGAAATATAATTCAAATAATATCTTTAAATTTTAAAACTGTACAATATTTGTATAATTTCTCTTTGTTATTTCCTCTTCTCAATTTTGCTAAACATCAAAACCTATTCTAGTTTTTTAGGTTTCGAAACTCATAAATAAAGAGTAACTTTTAAAAATTATTTTGTAAAACTAAATTATCAAATAAGTTTTATTATTTTTAAGTTCGAAAAATTTAAAATAAATATAAAAAATAAATATAACAAATCCCGAAATAATATTATAATTATTCAAAACAATTTAGTTTATATGTAATAGCAACAGAGCAATTATTAAAACAAAATCAAAGCATCGTTCATATTCAAGAACGTAATTTCGAATAAAATAGCTATATAAAATAACAAAAATACTATCAATATAATATAAAATATTTCGTAATTCCATTTATTCAATAAAAAGATAATAACCAATAATTTTGTTTAATACATATCTTGTAAATATAAACATAAACTTATATATAAAACCTTTATGACTAACAAATCATGTTTAATCCAAATTTTAAAACTAAACAAACATGACAACACTAAAACTTCCAAATAAAGTTAAATACATAATATTGTGTTAGCATCTCTATAGAATGGATTAAATGATAAGGGTGGTGGGGCAGCTGGAAGCTGCTTCGACACCAACAAAATGAATCAAATGTATTCATATATGTATTTAAGTATTATAATTATTCAATTTTCCTCATTAAAGAATTAGAGTTGTTTATGTATATCTTTAGAACTCCAATAATTAATGTTTAGGACTTCATACAGACTTGAGCTTTATTATAAATCACTTCTTCTTAGAAATTGTTTCAAATTTAATAATTCAGAGAATTTTAAGTCTCCTTGTCTTAAAGTTGTGAATTCAGATCCAAATTTTATCATAATAATTTAAAATATTTCAAAGAAATGATATTACGTTGTTTATTTTATTGCAATTTTTTATTTTAATTTCCTTAAAAAATCCAAAAATTAATAAACTTATATTTAATATATAAATTATCATACGTATTTAACAAATTGAATGTTGTATAAAATTTTTCAATTCAAGTAGCACTTCTCTTATTATTTTTATGTTTAAATTGTCAACATCGTTTCTGTAAAAAGTTTAAGTTAAATAACACATAAAATTAATATAATTAATTAAAAAGAATAAAAATTGTTTTTTATCATATTGAATAAAATATAAGGATAGAAAAATATAAAAAAAAATATTGAAAATATTATTTACAGATTTAATTGTGGTTGGACACATTTGTTTTTCTAAAAGAAATATAATTCAAATAATTTCTTTAAATTTTAAAACTGTACAATATTTTATATTTGTCATTAACGATATTTGAATAATTTCTCTTTGTTATTTCCTCTTCTCAATTTTGCTAAACATCAAAACCTATTCTAGTTTTTTAGTTTTCGAAACTCATAAATAAAGAGTAACTTTTAAAAATAATTTTGTAAAACTAAATTATCAAATAAGTTTTATTATTTTTTAGTTCTAAAAATTTAAAATAAATATTAAAAATAAATCTAACATATCCCGAAATAATATTATAATTATTCAAAACAATTTAGTTTATATGTAATAGCAACAGAGCAATTATTAAAACAAAATCAAAGCATCGTTCATATTCAAGAACGTAATTTAGAATAAAATAGCTATATAAAATAACAAAAATACTATCAATATAATATAAAATATTTCGTAATTCCGTTTATTCAATAAAAAGATAATAACCAATAATTTTGTTTAATACATATCTTGTAAATATAAACATAAACTTATATATAAAACCTTTATGACTAACAAATCATGTTTAATCCAAATTTTAAAACTAAACAAACATGACAACACTAAAACTTCCAAATAAAATTAAATACATAATATAGTGTTAGCATCTCTATAGAATAGATTAAATGATAAGGGTGGTGGGGCAGCTGGAAGCTGCTTCGACACCAACAAAATGAATCAAATGTATTCATATATGTATTTAAGTATTATAATTATTCAATTTTCCTCATTAAAGAATTAGAGTTGTTTATGTATATCTTTATAACTCCAATAATTAATGTTTAGGACTTCATACAGACTTGAGCTTTATTATAAATCACTTCTTCTTAGAAATTGTTTCAAATTTAATAATTCAGAGAATTTTAAGTCTCCTTGTCTTAAAGTTGTGAATTCAGATCCAAATTTTATCATAATAATTTAAAATATTTCAAAGAAATGATATTACGTTGTTTATTTTATTGCAATTTGTTATTTTAATTTCCTTAAAAAATTCAAAAATTAATAAACTTATATTTAATATATAAATTATCATACGTATTTAACAAATTGAATGTTGTATAAAATTTTTCAATTCAAGTAGCACTTCTCTTATTATTTTTATGTTTAAATTGTCAATATCGTTTCTGTAAAAAGTTTAAGTTAAATAACACATAAAATTAATATAATTAATTAAAAAGAATAAAAATTGTTTTTTGTCATATTGAATAAAATATAAGGATAGAAAAATATAAAAAAAAATATATTGAAAATATTATTTACAGATTTAATTGTGGTTTGACACATTTGTTTTTCTAAAAGAAATATAATTCAAATAATATCTTTAAATTTTAAAACTGTACAATATTTTATATTTGTCATTAACGATATTTGTATAATTTCTCTTTGTTATTTCCTCTTCTCAATTTTGCTAAACATCAAAACCTATTCTAGTTTTTTAGGTTTCGAAACTCATAAATAAAGAGTAACTTTTAAAAATTATTTTGTAAAACTAAATTATCAAATAAGTTTTATTATTTTTAAGTTCGAAAAATTTAAAATAAATATAAAAAATAAATATAACAAATCCCGAAATAATATTATAATTATTCAAAACAATTTAGTTTATATGTAATAGCAACAGAGCAATTATTAAAACAAAATCAAACAATCGTTCATATTCAAGAACGTAATTTCGAATAAAATAGCTATATAAAATAACAAAAATACTATCAATATAATATAAAATATTTCGTAATTCCATTTATTCAATAAAAAGATAATAACCAATAATTTTGTTTAATACATATCTTGTAAATATAAACATAAACTTATATATAAAACCTTTATGACTAACAAATCATGTTTAATCCAAATTTTAAAACTAAACAAACATGACAACACTAAAACTTCCAAATAAAGTTAAATACATAATATTGTGTTAGCATCTCTATAGAATGGATTAAATGATAAGGGTGGTGGGGCAGCTGGAAGTTGCTTCGACACCAACAAAATGAATCAAATGTATTCATATATGTATTTAAGTATTATAATTATTCAATTTTCCTCATTAAAGAATTAGAGTTGTTTATGTATATCTTTAGAACTCCAATAATTAATGTTTAGGACTTCATACAGACTTGAGCTTTATTATAAATCACTTCTTCTTAGAAATTGTTTCAAATTTAATAATTCAGAGAATTTTAAGTCTCCTTGTCTTAAAGTTGTGAATTCAGATCCAAATTTTATCATAATAATTTAAAATATTTCAAAGAAATGATATTACGTTGTTTATTTTATTGCAATTTTTTATTTTAATTTCCTTAAAAAATCCAAAAATTAATAAACTTATATTTAATATATAAATTATCATACGTATTTAACAAATTGAATGTTGTATAAAATTTTTCAATTCAAGTAGCACTTCTCTTATTATTTTTATGTTTAAATTGTCAACATCGTTTCTGTAAAAAGTTTAAGTTAAATAACACATAAAATTAATATAATTAATTAAAAAGAATAAAAATTGTTTTTTGTCATATTGAATAAAATATAAGGATAGAAAAATATAAAAAAAAATATATTAAAAATATTATTTACAGATTTAATTGTGGTTTGACACATTTGTTTTTCTAAAAGAAATATAATTCAAATAATATCTTTAAATTTTAAAACTGTACAATATTTTATGTTTGTCATTAACGATATTTGTATAATTTCTCTTTGTTATTTCCTCTTCTCAATTTGCTAAACATCAAAACCTATTCTAGTTTTTTAGTTTTCGAAACTCATAAATAAAGAGTAACTTTTAAAAATAATTTTGTAAAACTAAATTATCAAATAAGTTTTATTATTTTTAAGTTCGAAAAATTTAAAATAAATATAAAAAATAAATATAACAAATCCCGAAATAATATTATAATTATTCAAAACAATTTAGTTTATATGTAATAGCAACAGAGCAATTATTAAAACAAAATCAAAGCATCGTTCATATTCAAGAACGTAATTTAGAATAAAATAGCTATATAAAATAACAAAAATACTATCAATATAATATAAAATATTTCGTAATTCCGTTTATTCAATAAAAAGATAATAACCAATAATTTTGTTTAATACATATCTTGTAAATATAAACATAAACTTATATATAAAACCTTTATGACTAACAAATCATGTTTAATCCAAATTTTAAAACTAAACAAACATGACAACACTAAAACTTCCAAATAAAGTTAAATACCTAATATAGTGTTAGCATCTCTATAGAATGGATTAAATGATAAGGGTGGTGGGGCAGCTGGAAGCTACTTCGACACCAACAAAATGAATCAAATGTATTCATATATGTATTTAAGTATTATAATTATTCAATTTTCCTCATTAAAGAATTAGAGTTGTTTATGTATATCTTTAGAACTCCAATAATTAATGTTTAGGACTTCATACAGACTTGAGCTTTATTATAAATCACTTCTTCTTAGAAATTGTTTCAAATTTAATAATTCAGAGAATTTTAAGTCTCCTTGTCTTAAAGTTGTGAATTCAGATCCAAATTTTATCATAATAATTTAAAATATTTCAAAGAAATGATATTACGTTGTTTATTTTATTGCAATTTTTTATTTTAATTTCCTTAAAAAATCCAAAAATTAATAAACTTATATTTAATATATAAATTATCATACGTATTTAACAAATTGAATGTTGTATAAAATTTTTCAATTCAAGTAGCACTTCTCTTATTATTTTTATGTTTAAATTGTCAACATCGTTTCTGTAAAAAGTTTAAGTTAAATAACACATAAAATTAATATAATTAATTAAAAAGAATAAAAATTGTTTTTTGTCATATTGAATAAAATATAAGGATAGAAAAATATAAAAAAAAATATATTGAAAATATTATTTACAGATTTAATTGTGGTTTGACACATTTGTTTTTCTAAAAGAAATATAATTCAAATAATATCTTTAAATTTTAAAACTGTACAATATTTTATGTTTGTCATTAACGATATTTGTATAATTTCTCTTTGTTATTTCCTCTTCTCAATTTTGCTAAACATCAAAACCTATTCTAGTTTTTTAGTTTTCGAAACTCATAAATAAAGAGTAACTTTTAAAAATAATTTTGTAAAACTAAATTATCAAATAAGTTTTATTATTTTTAAGTTCGAAAAATTTAAAATAAATATAAAAAATAAATATAACAAATCCCGAAATAATATTATAATTATTCAAAACAATTTAGTTTATATGTAATAGCAACAGAGCAATTATTAAAACAAAATCAAAGCATCGTTCATATTCAAGAACGTAATTTAGAATAAAATAGCTATATAAAATAACAAAAATACTATCAATATAATATAAAATATTTCGTAATTCCGTTTATTCAATAAAAAGATAATAACCAATAATTTTGTTTAATACATATCTTGTAAATATAAACATAAACTTATATATAAAACCTTTATGACTAACAAATCATGTTTAATCCAAATTTTAAAACTAAACAAACATGACAACACTAAAACTTCCAAATAAAGTTAAATACCTAATATAGTGTTAGCATCTCTATAGAATGGATTAAATGATAAGGGTGGTGGGGCAGCTGGAAGCTGCTTCGACACCAACAAAATGAATCAAATGTATTCATATATGTATTTAAGTATTATAATTATTCAATTTTCCTCATTAAAGAATTAGAGTTGTTTATGTATATCTTTAGAACTCCAATAATTAATGTTTAGGACTTCATACAGACTTGAGCTTTATTATAAATCACTTCTTCTTAGAAATTGTTTCAAATTTAATAATTCAGAGAATTTTAAGTCTCCTTGTCTTAAAGTTGTGAATTCAGATCCAAATTTTATCATAATAATTTAAAATATTTCAAAGAAATGATATTACGTTGTTTATTTTATTGCAATTTTTTATTTTAATTTCCTTAAAAAATCCAAAAATTAATAAACTTATATTTAATATATAAATTATCATACGTATTTAACAAATTGAATGTTGTATAAAATTTTTCAATTCAAGTAGCACTTCTCTTATTATTTTTATGTTTAAATTGTCAACATCGTTTCTGTAAAAAGTTTAAGTTAAATAACACATAAAATTAATATAATTAATTAAAAAGAATAAAAATTGTTTTTTGTCATATTGAATAAAATATAAGGATAGAAAAATATAAAAAAAATATTGAAAATATTATTTACAGATTTAATTGTGGTTTGACACATTTGTTTTTCTAAAAGAAATATAATTCAAATAATATCTTTAAATTTTAAAACTGTACAATATTTTATATTTGTCATTAACGATATTTGTATAATTTCTCTTTGTTATTTCCTCTTCTCAATTTTGCTAAACATCAAAACCTATTCTAGTTTTTTAGTTTTCGAAACTCATAAATAAAGAGTAACTTTTAAAAATTATTTTGTAAAACTAAATTATCAAATAAGTTTTATTATTTTTAAGTTCGAAAAATTTAAAATAAATATAAAAAATAAATATAACAAATCCCGAAATAATATTATAATTATTCAAAACAATTTAGTTTATATGTAATAGCAACAGAGCAATTATTAAAACAAAATCAAAGCATCGTTCATATTCAAGAACGTAATTTCGAATAAAATAGCTATATAAAATAACAAAAATACTATCAATATAATATAAAATATTTCGTAATTCCGTTTATTCAATAAAAAGATAATAACCAATAATTTTGTTTAATACATATCTTGTAAATATAAACATAAACTTATATATAAAACCTTTATGACTAACAAATCATGTTTAATCCAAATTTTAAAACTAAACAAACATGACAACACTAAAACTTCCAAATAAAGTTAAATACCTAATATAGTGTTAGCATCTCTATAGAATGGATTAAATGATAAGGGTGGTGGGGCAGCTGGAAGCTGCTTCGACACCAACAAAATGAATCAAATGTATTCATATATGTATTTAAGTATTATAATTATTCAATTTTCCTCATTAAAGAATTAGAGTTGTTTATGTATATCTTTAGAACTCCAATAATTAATGTTTAGGACTTCATACAGACTTGAGCTTTATTATAAATCACTTCTTCTTAGAAATTGTTTCAAATTTAATAATTCAGAGAATTTTAAGTCTCCTTGTCTTAAAGTTGTGAATTCAGATCCAAATTTTATCATAATAATTTAAAATATTTCAAAGAAATGATATTACGTTGTTTATTTTATTGCAATTTTTTATTTTAATTTCCTTAAAAAATCCAAAAATTAATAAACTTATATTTAATATATAAATTATCATACGTATTTAACAAATTGAATGTTGTATAAAATTTTTCAATTCAAGTAGCACTTCTCTTATTATTTTTATGTTTAAATTGTCAACATCGTTTCTGTAAAAAGTTTAAGTTAAATAACACATAAAATTAATATAATTAATTAAAAAGAATAAAAATTGTTTTTTGTCATATTGAATAAAATATAAGGATAGAAAAATATAAAAAAAATATTGAAAATATTATTTACAGATTTAATTGTGGTTTGACACATTTGTTTTTCTAAAAGAAATATAATTCAAATAATATCTTTAAATTTTAAAACTGTACAATATTTTATATTTGTCATTAACGATATTTGTATAATTTCTCTTTGTTATTTCCTCTTCTCAATTTTGCTAAACATCAAAACCTATTCTAGTTTTTTAGTTTTCGAAACTCATAAATAAAGAGTAACTTTTAAAAATTATTTTGTAAAACTAAATTATCAAATAAGTTTTATTATTTTTAAGTTCGAAAAATTTAAAATAAATATAAAAAATAAATATAACAAATCCCGAAATAATATTATAATTATTCAAAACAATTTAGTTTATATGTAATAGCAACAGAGCAATTATTAAAACAAAATCAAAGCATCGTTCATATTCAAGAACGTAATTTCGAATAAAATAGCTATATAAAATAACAAAAATACTATCAATATAATATAAAATATTTCGTAATTCCGTTTATTCAATAAAAAGATAATAACCAATAATTTTGTTTAATACATATCTTGTAAATATAAACATAAACTTATATATAAAACCTTTATGACTAACAAATCATGTTTAATCCAAATTTTAAAACTAAACAAACATGACAACACTAAAACTTCCAAATAAAGTTAAATACATAATATTGTGTTAGCATCTCTATAGAATGGATTAAATGATAAGGGTGGTGGGGCAGCTGGAAGCTGCTTCGACACCAACAAAATGAATCAAATGTATTCATATATGTATTTAAGTATTATAATTATTCAATTTTCCTCATTAAAGAATTAGAGTTGTTTATGTATATCTTTAGAACTCCAATAATTAATGTTTAGGACTTCATACAGACTTGAGCTTTATTATAAATCACTTCTTCTTAGAAATTGTTTCAAATTTAATAATTCAGAGAATTTTAAGTCTCCTTGTCTTAAAGTTGTGAATTCAGATCCAAATTTTATCATAATAATTTAAAATATTTCAAAGAAATGATATTACGTTGTTTATTTTATTGCAATTTTTTATTTTAATTTCCTTAAAAAATCCAAAAATTAATAAACTTATATTTAATATATAAATTATCATACGTATTTAACAAATTGAATGTTGTATAAAAATTTTCAATTCAAGTAGCACTTCTCTTATTATTTTTATGTTTAAATTGTCAACATCGTTTCTGTAAAAAGTTTAAGTTAAATAACACATAAAATTAATATAATTAATTAAAAAGAATAAAAATTGTTTTTTGTCATATTGAATAAAATATAAAGATAGAAAAATATAAAAAAAATATTGAAAATATTATTTACAGATTTAATTGTGGTTTGACACATTTGTTTTTCTAAAAGAAATATAATTCAAATAATATCTTTAAATTTTAAAACTGTACAATATTTTATATTTGTCATTAACGATATTTGTATAATTTCTCTTTGTTATTTCCTCTTCTCAATTTTGCTAAACATCAAAACCTATTCTAGTTTTTTAGTTTTCGAAACTCATAAATAAAGAGTAACTTTTAAAAATAATTTTGTAAAACTAAATTATCAAATAAGTTTTATTATTTTTAAGTTCGAAAAATTTAAAATAAATATAAAAAATAAATATAACAAATCCCGAAATAATATTATAATTATTCAAAACAATTTAGTTTATATGTAATAGCAACAGAGCAATTATTAAAACAAAATCAAAGCATCGTTCATATTCAAGAACGTAATTTCGAATAAAATAGCTATATAAAATAACAAAAATACTATCAATATAATATAAAATATTTCGTAATTCCGTTTATTCAATAAAAAGATAATAACCAATAATTTTGTTTAATACATATCTTGTAAATATAAACATAAACTTATATATAAAACCTTTATGACTAACAAATCATGTTTAATCCAAATTTTAAAACTAAACAAACATGACAACACTAAAACTTCCAAATAAAGTTAAATACATAATATTGTGTTAGCATCTCTATAGAATGGATTAAATGATAAGGGTGGTGGGGCAGCTGGAAGCTGCTTCGACACCAACAAAATGAATCAAATGTATTCATATATGTATTTAAGTATTATAATTATTCAATTTTCCTCATTAAAGAATTAGAGTTGTTTATGTATATCTTTAGAACTCCAATAATTAATGTTTAGGACTTCATACAGACTTGAGCTTTATTATAAATCACTTCTTCTTAGAAATTGTTTCAAATTTAATAATTCAGAGAATTTTAAGTCTCCTTGTCTTAAAGTTGTGAATTCAGATCCAAATTTTATCATAATAATTTAAAATATTTCAAAGAAATGATATTACGTTGTTTATTTTATTGCAATTTTTTATTTTAATTTCCTTAAAAAATCCAAAAATTAATAAACATATATTTAATATATAAATTATCATACGTATTTAACAAATTGAATGTTGTATAAAATTTTTCAATTCAAGTAGCACTTCTCTTATTATTTTTATGTTTAAATTGTCAACATCGTTTCTGTAAAAAGTTTAAGTTAAATAACACATAAAATTAATATAATTTATTAAAAAGAATAAAATTTTTTTTTTCATATTGAGTAAAATATAAGGATAGAAAAATATAAAAAAAAATATATTGAAAATATTATTTACAGATTTAATTGTGGTTTGACACATTTGTTTTTCTAAAAGAAATATAATTCAAATAATATCTTTAAATTTTAAAACTGTACAATATTTTATATTTGTCATTAACGATATTTGTATAATTTCTCTTTGTTATTTCCTCTTCTCAATTTTGCTAAACATCAAAACCTATTCTAGTTTTTTAGTTTTCGAAACTCATAAATAAAGAGTAACTTTTAAAAATAATTTTGTAAAACTAAATTATCAAATAAGTTTTATAATTTTTAAGTTCGAAAAATTTAAAATAAATATAAAAAATAAATATAACAAATCCCAAAATAATATTATAATTATTCAAAATAATTTAGTTTATATGTAATAGCAACAGAGCAATTATTAAAACAAAATCAAAGCATCGTTCATATTCAAGAACGTAATTTAGAATAAAATAGCTATATAAAATAACAAAAATACTATCAATATAATATAAAATATTTCGTAATTCCATTTATTCAATAAAAAGATAATAACCAATAATTTTGTTTAATACATATCTTGTAAATATAAACATAAACTTATATATAAAACCTTTATGACTAACAAATCATGTTTAATCCAAATTTTAAAACTAAACAAACATGACAACACTAAAACTTCCAAATAAAGTTAAATACCTAATATAGTGTTAGCATCTCTATAGAATGGATTAAATGATAAGGGTGGTGGGGCAGCTGGAAGCTGCTTCGACACCAACAAAATGAATCAAATGTATTCATATATGTATTTAAGTATTATAATTATTCAATTTTCCTCATTAAAGAATTAGAGTTGTTTATGTATATCTTTAGAACTCCAATAATTAATGTTTAGGACTTCATACAGACTTGAGCTTTATTATAAATCACTTCTTCTTAGAAATTGTTTCAAATTTAATAATTCAGAGAATTTTAAGTCTCCTTGTCTTAAAGTTGTGAATTCAGATCCAAATTTTATCATAATAATTTAAAATATTTCAAAGAAATGATATTACGTTGTTTATTTTATTGCAATTTTTTATTTTAATTTCCTTAAAAAATCCAAAAATTAATAAACTTATATTTAATATATAAATTATCATACGTATTTAACAAATTGAATGTTGTATAAAATTTTTCAATTCAAGTAGCACTTCTCTTATTATTTTTATGTTTAAATTGTCAACATCGTTTCTGTAAAAAGTTTAAGTTAAATAACACATAAAATTAATATAATTAATTAAAAAGAATAAAAATTGTTTTTTGTCATATTGAATAAAATATAAGGATAGAAAAATATAAAAAAAAATATATTGAAAATATTATTTACAGATTTAATTGTGGTTTGACACATTTGTTTTTCTAAAAGAAATATAATTCAAATAATATCTTTAAATTTTAAAACTGTACAATATTTTATATTTGTCATTAACGATATTTGTATAATTTCTCTTTGTTATTTCCTCTTCTCAATTTTGCTAAACATCAAAACCTATTCTAGTTTTTTAGTTTTCGAAACTCATAAATAAAGAGTAACTTTTAAAAATAATTTTGTAAAACTAAATTATCAAATAAGTTTTATTATTTTTAAGTTCGAAAAATTTAAAATAAATATAAAAAATAAATATAACAAATCCCGAAATAATATTATAATTATTCAAAACAATTTAGTTTATATGTAATAGCAACAGAGCAATTATTAAAACAAAATCAAAGCATCGTTCATATTCAAGAACGTAATTTCGAATAAAATAGCTATATAAAATAACAAAAATACTATCAATATAATATAAAATATTTCGTAATTCCGTTTATTCAATAAAAAGATAATAACCAATAATTTTGTTTAATACATATCTTGTAAATATAAACATAAACTTATATATAAAACCTTTATGACTAACAAATCATGTTTAATCCAAATTTTAAAACTAAACAAACATGACAACACTAAAACTTCCAAATAAAGTTAAATACATAATATTGTGTTAGCATCTCTATAGAATGGATTAAATGATAAGGGTGGTGGGGCAGCTGGAAGCTGCTTCGACACCAACAAAATGAATCAAATGTATTCATATATGTATTTAAGTATTATAATTATTCAATTTTCCT
The DNA here is from genome assembly GCA_022829125.1 of Lathyrus tuberosus. Taxonomy (NCBI): domain Eukaryota; kingdom Viridiplantae; phylum Streptophyta; class Magnoliopsida; order Fabales; family Fabaceae; genus Lathyrus; species Lathyrus tuberosus. Next base: position 169,025 of record JALAZF010001099.1, on the reverse strand, counting down.
CATTAAAGAATTAGAGTTGTTTATGTATATCTTTAGAACTCCAATAATTAATGTTTAGGACTTCATACAGACTTGAGCTTTATTATAAATCACTTCTTCTTAGAAATTGTTTCAAATTTAATAATTCAGAGAATTTTAAGTCTCCTTGTCTTAAAGTTGTGAATTCAGATCCAAATTTTATCATAATAATTTAAAATATTTCAAAGAAATGATATTACGTTGTTTATTTTATTGCAATTTTTTATTTTAATTTCCTTAAAAAATCCAAAAATTAATAAACTTATATTTAATATATAAATTATCATACGTATTTAACAAATTGAATGTTGTATAAAAATTTTCAATTCAAGTAGCACTTCTCTTATTATTTTTATGTTTAAATTGTCAACATCGTTTCTGTAAAAAGTTTAAGTTAAATAACACATAAAATTAATATAATTAATTAAAAAGAATAAAAATTGTTTTTTGTCATATTGAATAAAATATAAGGATAGAAAAATATAAAAAAAAATATATTGAAAATATTATTTACAGATTTAATTGTGGTTTGACACATTTGTTTTTCTAAAAGAAATATAATTCAAATAATATCTTTAAATTTTAAAACTGTACAATATTTTATATTTGTCATTAACGATATTTGTATAATTTCTCTTTGTTATTTCCTCTTCTCAATTTTGCTAAACATCAAAACCTATTCTAGTTTTTTAGTTTTCGAAACTCATAAATAAAGAGTAACTTTTAAAAATAATTTTGTAAAACTAAATTATCAAATAAGTTTTATTATTTTTAAGTTCGAAAAATTTAAAATAAATATAAAAAATAAATATAACAAATCCCGAAATAATATTATAATTATTCAAAACAATTTAGTTTATATGTAATAGCAACAGAGCAATTATTAAAACAAAATCAAAGCATCGTTCATATTCAAGAACGTAATTTAGAATAAAATAGCTATATAAAATAACAAAAATACTATCAATATAATATAAAATATTTCGTAATTCCATTTATTCAATAAAAAGATAATAACCAATAATTTTGTTTAATACATATCTTGTAAATATAAACATAAACTTATATATAAAACCTTTATGACTAACAAATCATGTTTAATCCAAATTTTAAAACTAAACAAACATGACAACACTAAAACTTCCAAATAAAGTTAAATACATAATATTGTGTTAGCATCTCTATAGAATGGATTAAATGATAAGGGTGGTGGGGCAGCTGGAAGCTGCTTCGACACCAACAAAATGAATCAAATGTATTCATATATGTATTTAAGTATTATAATTATTCAATTTTCCTCATTAAAGAATTAGAGTTGTTTATGTATATCTTTAGAACTCCAATAATTAATGTTTAGGACTTCATACATACTTGAGCTTTATTATAAATCACTTCTTCTTAGAAATTGTTTCAAATTTAATAATTCAGAGAATTTTAAGTCTCCTTGTCTTAAAGTTGTGAATTCAGATCCAAATTTTATCATAATAATTTAAAATATTTCAAAGAAATGATATTACGTTGTTTATTTTATTGCAATTTTTTATTTTAATTTCCTTAAAAAATCCAAAAATTAATAAACTTATATTTAATATATAAATTATCATACGTATTTAACAAATTGAATGTTGTATAAAAATTTTCAATTCAAGTAGCACTTCTCTTATTATTTTTATGTTTAAATTGTCAACATCGTTTCTGTAAAAAGTTTAAGTTAAATAACACATAAAATTAATATAATTAATTAAAAAGAATAAAAATTGTTTTTTGTCATATTGAATAAAATATAAGGATAGAAAAATATAAAAAAAAATATATTGAAAATATTATTTACAGATTTAATTGTGGTTTGACACATTTGTTTTTCTAAAAGAAATATAATTCAAATAATATCTTTAAATTTTAAAACTGTACAATATTTTATATTTGTCATTAACGATATTTGTATAATTTCTCTTTGTTATTTCCTCTTCTCAATTTTGCTAAACATCAAAACCTATTCTAGTTTTTTAGTTTTCGAAACTCATAAATAAAGAGTAACTTTTAAAAATAATTTTGTAAAACTAAATTATCAAATAAGTTTTATTATTTTTAAGTTCGAAAAATTTAAAATAAATATAAAAAATAAATATAACAAATCCCGAAATAATATTATAATTATTCAAAACAATTTAGTTTATATGTAATAGCAACAGAGCAATTATTAAAACAAAATCAAAGCATCGTTCATATTCAAGAACGTAATTTAGAATAAAATAGCTATATAAAATAACAAAAATACTATCAATATAATATAAAATATTTCGTAATTCCATTTATTCAATAAAAAGATAATAACCAATAATTTTGTTTAATACATATCTTGTAAATATAAACATAAACTTATATATAAAACCTTTATGACTAACAAATCATGTTTAATCCAAATTTTAAAACTAAACAAACATGACAACACTAAAACTTCCAAATAAAGTTAAATACCTAATATAGTGTTAGCATCTCTATAGAATGGATTAAATGATAAGGGTGGTGGGGCAGCTGGAAGCTGCTTCGACACCAACAAAATGAATCAAATGTATTCATATATGTATTTAAGTATTATAATTATTCAATTTTCCTCATTAAAGAATTAGAGTTGTTTATGTATATCTTTAGAACTCCAATAATTAATGTTTAGGACTTCATACAGACTTGAGCTTTATTATAAATCACTTCTTCTTAGAAATTGTTTCAAATTTAATAATTCAGAGAATTTTAAGTCTCCTTGTCTTAAAGTTGTGAATTCAGATCCAAATTTTATCATAATAATTTAAAATATTTCAAAGAAATGATATTACGTTGTTTATTTTATTGCAATTTTTTATTTTAATTTCCTTAAAAATTCCAAAAATTAATAAACTTATATTTAATATATAAATTATCATACGTATTTAACAAATTGAATGTTGTATAAAATTTTTCAATTCAAGTAGCACTTCTCTTATTATTTTTATGTTTAAATTGTCAACATCGTTTCTGTAAAAAGTTTAAGTTAAATAACACATAAAATTAATATAATTAATTAAAAAGAATAAAAATTGTTTTTTGTCATATTGAATAAAATATAAGGATAGAAAAATATAAAAAAAAATATATTGAAAATATTATTTACAGATTTAATTGTGGTTTGACACATTTGTTTTTCTAAAAGAAATATAATTCAAATAATATCTTTAAATTTTAAAACTGTACAATATTTTATATTTGTCATTAACGATATTTGTATAATTTCTCTTTGTTATTTCCTCTTCTCAATTTTGCTAAACATCAAAACCTATTCTAGTATTTTAGTTTTCAAAACTCATAAATAAAGAGTAACTTTTAAAAATAATTTTGTAAAACTAAATTATCAAATAAGTTTTATTATTTTTAAGTTCGAAAAATTTAAAATAAATATAAAAAATAAATATAACGAATCCCGAAATAATATTATAATTATTCAAAACAATTTAGTTTATATGTAATAGCAACAGAGCAATTATTAAAACAAAATCAAAGCATCGTTCATATTCAAGAACGTAATTTAGAATAAAATAGCTATATAAAATAACAAAAATACTATCAATATAATATAAAATATTTCGTAATTCCGTTTATTCAATAAAAAGATAATAACCAATAATTTTGTTTAATACATATCTTGTAAATATAAACATAAACTTATATATAAAACCTTTATGACTAACAAATCATGTTTAATCCAAAATTTAAAACTAAACAAACATGACAACACTAAAACTTCCAAATAAAGTTAAATACATAATATTGTGTTAGCATCTCTATAGAATGGATTAAATGATAAGGGTGGTGGGGCAGCTGGAAGCTGCTTCGACACCAACAAAATGAATCAAATGTATTCATATATGTATTTAAGTATTATAATTATTCAATTTTCCTCATTAAAGAATTAGAGTTGTTTATGTATATCTTTAGAACTCCAATAATTAATGTTTAGGACTTCATACAGACTTGAGCTTTATTATAAATCACTTCTTCTTAGAAATTGTTTCAAATTTAATAATTCAGAGAATTTTAAGTCTCCTTGTCTTAAAGTTGTGAATTCAGATCCAAATTTTATCATAATAATTTAAAATATTTCAAAGAAATGATATTACGTTGTTTATTTTATTGCAATTTTTTATTTTAATTTCCTTAAAAAATCCAAAAATTAATAAACTTATATTTAATATATAAATTATCATACGTATTTAACAAATTGAATGTTGTATAAAATTTTTCAATTCAAGTAGCACTTCTCTTATTATTTTTATGTTTAAATTGTCAACATCGTTTCTGTAAAAAGTTTAAGTTAAATAACACATAAAATTAATATAATTAATTAAAAAGAATAAAAATTGTTTATTGTCATATTGAATAAAATATAAGGATAGAAAAATATAAAAAAAAATATATTGAAAATATTATTTACAGATTTAATTGTGGTTTGACACATTTGTTTTTCTAAAAGAAATATAATTCAAATAATATCTTTAAATTTTAAAACTGTACAATATTTTATATTTGTCATTAACGATATTTGTATAATTTCTCTTTGTTATTTCCTCTTCTCAATTTTGCTAAACATCAAAACCTATTCTAGTTTTTTAGTTTTCGAAACTCATAAATAAAGAGTAACTTTTAAAAATAATTTTGTAAAACTAAATTATCAAATAAGTTTTATTATTTTTAAGTTCGAAAAATTTAAAATAAATATAAAAAATAAATATAACAAATCCCGAAATAATATTATAATTATTCAAAACAATTTAGTTTATATGTAATAGCAACAGAGCAATTATTAAAACAAAATCAAAGCATCGTTCATATTCAAGAACGTAATTTAGAATAAAATAGCTATATAAAATAACAAAAATACTATCAATATAATATAAAATATTTCGTAATTCCATTTATTCAATAAAAAGATAATAACCAATAATTTTGTTTAATACATATCTTGTAAATATAAACATAAACTTATATATAAAACCTTTATGACTAACAAATCATGTTTAATCCAAATTTTAAAACTAAACAAACATGACAACACTAAAACTTCCAAATAAAGTTAAATACCTAATATAGTGTTAGCATCTCTATAGAATGGATTAAATGATAAGGGTGGTGGGGCAGCTGGAAGCTGCTTCGACACCAACAAAATGAATCAAATGTATTCATATATGTATTTAAGTATTATAATTATTCAATTTTCCTCATTAAAGAATTAGAGTTGTTTATGTATATCTTTAGAACTCCAATAATTAATGTTTAGGACTTCATACAGACTTGAGCTTTATTATAAATCACTTCTTCTTAGAAATTGTTTCAAATTTAATAATTCAGAGAATTTTAAGTCTCCTTGTCTTAAAGTTGTGAATTCAGATCCAAATTTTATCATAATAATTTAAAATATTTCAAAGAAATGATATTACGTTGTTTATTTTATTGCAATTTTTTATTTTAATTTCCTTAAAAATTCCAAAAATTAATAAACTTATATTTAATATATAAATTATCATACGTATTTAACAAATTGAATGTTGTATAAAATTTTTCAATTCAAGTAGCACTTCTCTTATTATTTTTATGTTTAAATTGTCAACATCGTTTCTGTAAAAAGTTTAAGTTAAATAACACATAAAATTAATATAATTAATTAAAAAGAATAAAAATTGTTTTTTGTCATATTGAATAAAATATAAGGATAGAAAAATATAAAAAAAAATATATTGAAAATATTATTTACAGATTTAATTGTGGTTTGACACATTTGTTTTTCTAAAAGAAATATAATTCAAATAATATCTTTAAATTTTAAAACTGTACAATATTTTATATTTGTCATTAACGATATTTGTATAATTTCTCTTTGTTATTTCCTCTTCTCAATTTTGCTAAACATCAAAACCTATTCTAGTATTTTAGTTTTCAAAACTCATAAATAAAGAGTAACTTTTAAAAATAATTTTGTAAAACTAAATTATCAAATAAGTTTTATTATTTTTAAGTTCGAAAAATTTAAAATAAATATAAAAAATAAATATAACGAATCCCGAAATAATATTATAATTATTCAAAACAATTTAGTTTATATGTAATAGCAACAGAGCAATTATTAAAACAAAATCAAAGCATCGTTCATATTCAAGAACGTAATTTAGAATAAAATAGCTATATAAAATAACAAAAATACTATCAATATAATATAAAATATTTCGTAATTCCGTTTATTCAATAAAAAGATAATAACCAATAATTTTGTTTAATACATATCTTGTAAATATAAACATAAACTTATATATAAAACCTTTATGACTAACAAATCATGTTTAATCCAAAATTTAAAACTAAACAAACATGACAACACTAAAACTTCCAAATAAAGTTAAATACATAATATTGTGTTAGCATCTCTATAGAATGGATTAAATGATAAGGGTGGTGGGGCAGCTAGAAGCTGCTTCGACACCAACAAAATGAATCAAATGTATTCATATATGTATTTAAGTATTATAATTATTCAATTTTCCTCATTAAAGAATTAGAGTTGTTTATGTATATCTTTAGAACTCCAATAATTAATGTTTAGGACTTCATACAGACTTGAGCTTTATTATAAATCACTTCTTCTTAGAAATTGTTTCAAATTTAATAATTCAGAGAATTTTAAGTCTCCTTGTCTTAAAGTTGTGAATTCAGATCCAAATTTTATCATAATAATTTAAAATATTTCAAAGAAATGATATTACGTTGTTTATTTTATTGCAATTTTTTATTTTAATTTCCTTAAAAAATCCAAAAATTAATAAACTTATATTTAATATATAAATTATCATACGTATTTAACAAATTGAATGTTGTATAAAATTTTTCAATTCAAGTAGCACTTCTCTTATTATTTTTATGTTTAAATTGTCAACATCGTTTCTGTAAAAAGTTTAAGTTAAATAACACATAAAATTAATATAATTAATTAAAAAGAATAAAAATTGTTTTTTGTCATATTGAATAAAATATAAGGATAGAAAAATATAAAAAAAAATATATTGAAAATATTATTTACAGATTTAATTGTGGTTTGACACATTTGTTTTTCTAAAAGAAATATAATTCAAATAATATCTTTAAATTTTAAAACTGTACAATATTTTATATTTGTCATTAACGATATTTGTATAATTTCTCTTTGTTATTTCCTCTTCTCAATTTTGCTAAACAACCTATTCTAGTATTTTAGTTTTCAAAACTCATAAATAAAGAGTAACTTTTAAAAATAATTTTGTAAAACTAAATTATCAAATAAGTTTTATTATTTTTAAGTTCGAAAAATTTAAAATAAATATAAAAAATAAATATAACGAATCCCGAAATAATATTATAATTATTCAAAACAATTTAGTTTATATGTAATAGCAACAGAGCAATTATTAAAACAAAATCAAAGCATCGTTCATATTCAAGAACGTAATTTAGAATAAAATAGCTATATAAAATAACAAAAATACTATCAATATAATATAAAATATTTCGTAATTCCGTTTATTCAATAAAAAGATAATAACCAATAATTTTGTTTAATACATATCTTGTAAATATAAACATAAACTTATATATAAAACCTTTATGACTAACAAATCATGTTTAATCCAAATTTTAAAACTAAACAAACATGACAACACTAAAACTTCCAAATAAAGTTAAATACATAATATTGTGTTAGCATCTCTATAGAATGGATTAAATGATAAGGGTGGTGGGGCAGCTGGAAGCTGCTTCGACACCAACAAAATGAATCAAATGTATTCATATATGTATTTAAGTATTATAATTATTCAATTTTCCTCATTAAAGAATTAGAGTTGTTTATGTATATCTTTAGAACTCCAATAATTAATGTTTAGGACTTCATACAGACTTGAGCTTTATTATAAATCACTTCTTCTTAGAAATTGTTTCAAATTTAATAATTCAGAGAATTTTAAGTCTCCTTGTCTTAAAGTTGTGAATTCAGATCCAAATTTTATCATAATAATTTAAAATATTTCAAAGAAATGATATTACGTTGTTTATTTTATTGCAATTTTTTATTTTAATTTCCTTAAAAAATCCAAAAATTAATAAACTTATATTTAATATATAAATTATCATACGTATTTAACAAATTGAATGTTGTATAAAATTTTTCAATTCAAGTAGCACTTCTCTTATTATTTTTATGTTTAAATTGTCAACATCGTTTCTGTAAAAAGTTTAAGTTAAATAACACATAAAATTAATATAATTAATTAAAAAGAATAAAAATTGTTTTTTGTCATATTGAATAAAATATAAGGATAGAAAAATATAAAAAAAAATATATTGAAAATATTATTTACAGATTTAATTGTGGTTTGACACATTTGTTTTTCTAAAAGAAATATAATTCAAATAATATCTTTAAATTTTAAAACTGTACAATATTTTATATTTGTCATTAACGATATTTGTATAATTTCTCTTTGTTATTTCCTCTTCTCAATTTTGCTAAACATCAAAACCTATTCTAGTTTTTTAGTTTTCGAAACTCATAAATAAAGAGTAACTTTTAAAAATAATTTTGTAAAACTAAATTATCAAATAAGTTTTATTATTTTTAAGTTCGAAAAATTTAAAATAAATATAAAAAATAAATATAACAAATCCCGAAATAATATTATAATTATTCAAAACAATTTAGTTTATATGTAATAGCAACAGAGCAATTATTAAAACAAAATCAAAGCATCGTTCATATTCAAGAACGTAATTTAGAATAAAATAGCTATATAAAATAACAAAAATACTATCAATATAATATAAAATATTTCGTAATTCCATTTATTCAATAAAAAGATAATAACCAATAATTTTGTTTAATACATATCTTGTAAATATAAACATAAACTTATATATAAAACCTTTATGACTAACAAATCATGTTTAATCCAAATTTTAAAACTAAACATACATGACAACACTAAAACTTCCAAATAAAGTTTAATACCTAATATAGTGTTAGCATCTCTATAGAATGGATTAAATGATAAGGGTGGTGGGGCAGCTGGAAGCTGCTTCGACACCAACAAAATGAATCAAATGTATTCATATATGTATTTAAGTATTATAATTATTCAATTTTCCTCATTAAAGAATTAGAGTTGTTTATGTATATCTTTAGAACTCCAATAATTAATGTTTAGGACTTCATACAGACTTGAGCTTTATTATAAATCACTTCTTCTTAGAAATTGTTTCAAATTTAATAATTCAGAGAATTTTAAGTCTCCTTGTCTTAAAGTTGTGAATTCAGATCCAAATTTTATCATAATAATTTAAAATATTTCAAAGAAATGATATTACGTTGTTTATTTTATTGCAATTTTTTATTTTAATTTCCTTAAAAAATCCAAAAATTAATAAACTTATATTTAATATATAAATTATCATACGTATTTAACAAATTGAATGTTGTATAAAATTTTTCAATTCAAGTAGCACTTCTCTTATTATTTTTATGTTTAAATTGTCAACATCGTTTCTGTAAAAAGTTTAAGTTAAATAACACATAAAATTAATATAATTAATTAAAAAGAATAAAAATTGTTTTTTGTCATATTGAATAAAATATAAGGATAGAAAAATATAAAAAAAAATATATTGAAAATATTATTTACAGATTTAATTGTGGTTTGACACATTTGTTTTTCTAAAAGAAATATAATTCAAATAATATCTTTAAATTTTAAAACTGTACAATATTTTATATTTGTCATTAACGATATTTGTATAATTTCTCTTTGTTATTTCCTCTTCTCAATTTTGCTAAACAACCTATTCTAGTATTTTAGTTTTCAAAACTCATAAATAAAGAGTAACTTTTAAAAATAATTTTGTAAAACTAAATTATCAAATAAGTTTTATTATTTTTAAGTTCGAAAAATTTAAAATAAATATAAAAAATAAATATAACGAATCCCGAAATAATATTATAATTATTCAAAACAATTTAGTTTATATGTAATAGCAACAGAGCAATTATTAAAACAAAATCAAAGCATCGTTCATATTCAAGAACGTAATTTAGAATAAAATAGCTATATAAAATAACAAAAATACTATCAATATAATATAAAATATTTCGTAATTCCGTTTATTCAATAAAAAGATAATAATCAATAATTTTGTTTAATACATATCTTGTAAATATAAACATAAACTTATATATAAAACCTTTATGACTAACAAATCATGTTTAATCCAAATTTTAAAACTAAACAAACATGACAACACTAAAACTTCCAAATAAAGTTTAATACCTAATATAGTGTTAGCATCTCTATAGAATGGATTAAATGATAAGGGTGGTGGGGCAGCTGGAAGCTGCTTCGACACCAACAAAATGAATCAAATGTATTCATATATGTATTTAAGTATTATAATTATTCAATTTTCCTCATTAAAGAATTAGAGTTGTTTATGTATATCTTTAGAACTCCAATAATTAATGTTTAGGACTTCATACAGACTTGAGCTTTATTATAAATCACTTCTTCTTAGAAATTGTTTCAAATTTAATAATTCAGAGAATTTTAAGTCTCCTTGTCTTAAAGTTGTGAATTCAGATCCAAATTTTATCATAATAATTTAAAATATTTCAAAGAAATGATATTACGTTGTTTATTTTATTGCAATTTGTTATTTTAATTTCCTTAAAAAATCCAAAAATTAATAAACTTATATTTAATATATAAATTATCATACGTATTTAACAAATTGAATGTTGTATAAAATTTTTCAATTCAAGTAGCACTTCTCTTATTATTTTTATGTTTAAATTGTCAACATCGTTTCTGTAAAAAGTTTAAGTTAAATAACACATAAAATTAATATAATTAATTAAAAAGAATAAAAATTGTTTTTTGTCATATTGAATAAAATATAAGGATAGAAAAATATAAAAAAAAATATATTGAAAATATTATTTACAGATTTAATTGTGGTTTGACACATTTGTTTTTCTAAAAGAAATATAATTCAAATAATATCTTTAAATTTTAAAACTGTACAATATTTTATATTTGTCATTAACGATATTTGTATAATTTCTCTTTGTTATTTCCTCTTCTCAATTTTGCTAAACATCAAAACCTATTCTAGTTTTTTAGTTTTCGAAACTCATAAATAAAGAGTAACTTTTAAAAATAATTTTGTAAAACTAAATTATCAAATAAGTTTTATTATTTTTAAGTTCGAAAAATTTAAAATAAATATAAAAAATAAATATAACAAATCCCGAAATAATATTATAATTATTCAAAACAATTTAGTTTATATGTAATAGCAACAGAGCAATTATTAAAACAAAATCAAAGCATCGTTCATATTCAAGAACGTAATTTAGAATAAAATAGCTATATAAAATAACAAAAATACTATCAATATAATATAAAATATTTCGTAATTCCATTTATTCAATAAAAAGATAATAACCAATAATTTTGTTTAATACATATCTTGTAAATATAAACATAAACTTATATATAAAACCTTTATGACTAACAAATCATGTTTAATCCAAATTTTAAAACTAAACATACATGACAACACTAAAACTTCCAAATAAAGTTTAATACCTAATATAGTGTTAGCATCTCTATAGAATGGATTAAATGATAAGGGTGGTGGGGCAGCTGGAAGCTGCTTCGACACCAACAAAATGAATCAAATGTATTCATATATGTATTTAAGTATTATAATTATTCAATTTTCCTCATTAAAGAATTAGAGTTGTTTATGTATATCTTTAGAACTCCAATAATTAATGTTTAGGACTTCATACAGACTTGAGCTTTATTATAAATCACTTCTTCTTAGAAATTGTTTCAAATTTAATAATTCAGAGAATTTTAAGTCTCCTTGTCTTAAAGTTGTGAATTCAGATCCAAATTTTATCATAATAATTTAAAATATTTCAAAGAAATGATATTACGTTGTTTATTTTATTGCAATTTTTTATTTTAATTTCCTTAAAAAATCCAAAAATTAATAAACTTATATTTAATATATAAATTATCATACGTATTTAACAAATTGAATGTTGTATAAAATTTTTCAATTCAAGTAGCACTTCTCTTATTATTTTTATGTTTAAATTGTCAACATCGTTTCTGTAAAAAGTTTAAGTTAAATAACACATAAAATTAATATAATTAATTAAAAAGAATAAAAATTGTTTTTTGTCATATTGAATAAAATATAAGGATAGAAAAATATAAAAAAAAATATATTGAAAATATTATTTACAGATTTAATTGTGGTTTGACACATTTGTTTTTCTAAAAGAAATATAATTCAAATAATATCTTTAAATTTTAAAACTGTACAATATTTTATATTTGTCATTAACGATATTTGTATAATTTCTCTTTGTTATTTCCTCTTCTCAATTTTGCTAAACATCAAAACCTATTCTAGTTTTTTAGTTTTCGAAACTCATAAATAAAGAGTAACTTTTTAAAATAATTTTGTAAAACTAAATTATCAAATAAGTTTTATTATTTTTAAGTTCGAAAAATTTAAAATAAATATAAAAAATAAATATAACAAATCCCGAAATAATATTATAATTATTCAAAACAATTTAGTTTATATGTAATAGCAACAGAGCAATTATTAAAACAAAATCAAAGCATCGTTCATATTCAAGAACGTAATTTAGAATAAAATAGCTATATAAAATAACAAAAATACTATCAATATAATATAAAATATTTCGTAATTCCATTTATTCAATAAAAAGATAATAACCAATAATTTTGTTTAATACATATCTTGTAAATATAAACATAAACTTATATATAAAACCTTTATGACTAACAAATCATGTTTAATCCAAATTTTAAAACTAAACATACATGACAACACTAAAACTTCCAAATAAAGTTAAATACCTAATATAGTGTTAGCATCTCTATAGAATGGATTAAATGATAAGGGTGGTGGGGCAGCTGGAAGCTGCTTCGACACCAACAAAATGAATCAAATGTATTCATATATGTATTTAAGTATTATAATTATTCAATTTTCCTCATTAAAGAATTAGAGTTGTTTATGTATATCTTTAGAACTCCAATAATTAATGTTTAGGACTTCATACAGACTTGAGCTTTATTATAAATCACTTCTTCTTAGAAATTGTTTCAAATTTAATAATTCAGAGAATTTTAAGTCTCCTTGTCTTAAAGTTGTGAATTCAGATCCAAATTTTATCATAATAATTTAAAATATTTCAAAGAAATGATATTACGTTGTTTATTTTATTGCAATTTTTTATTTTAATTTCTTTAAAAAATCCAAAAATTAATAAACTTATATTTAATATATAAATTATCATACGTATTTAACAAATTGAATGTTGTATAAAATTTTTCAATTCAAGTAGCACTTCTCTTATTATTTTTATGTTTAAATTGTCAACATCGTTTCTGTAAAAAGTTTAAGTTAAATAACACATAAAATTAATATAATTAATTAAAAAGAATAAAATATAAGGATAGAAAAATATAAAAAAAAATATATTGAAAATATTATTTACAGATTTAATTGTGGTTTGACACATTTGTTTTTCTAAAAGAAATATAATTCAAATAATATCTTTAAATTTTAAAACTGTACAATATTTTATATTTGTCATTAACGATATTTGTATAATTTCTCTTTGTTATTTCCTCTTCTCAATTTTGCTAAACATCAAAACCTATTCTAGTTTTTTAGTTTTCGAAACTCATAAATAAAGAGTAACTTTTAAAAATAATTTTGTAAAACTAAATTATCAAATAAGTTTTATTATTTTTAAGTTCGAAAAATTTAAAATAAATATAAAAAATAAATATAACAAATCCCGAAATAATATTATAATTATTCAAAACAATTTAGTTTATATGTAATAGCAACAGAGCAATTATTAAAACAAAATCAAAGCATCGTTCATATTCAAGAACGTAATTTAGAATAAAATAGCTATATAAAATAACAAAAATACTATCAATATAATATAAAATATTTCGTAATTCCATTTATTCAATAAAAAGATAATAACCAATAATTTTGTTTAATACATATCTTGTAAATATAAACATAAACTTATATATAAAACCTTTATGACTAACAAATCATGTTTAATCCAAATTTTAAAACTAAACAAACATGACAACACTAAAACTTCCAAATAAAGTTTAATACCTAATATAGTGTTAGCATCTCTATAGAATGGATTAAATGATAAGGGTGGTGGGGCAGCTGGAAGCTGCTTCGACACCAACAAAATGAATCAAATGTATTCATATATGTATTTAAGTATTATAATTATTCAATTTTCCTCATTAAAGAATTAGAGTTGTTTATGTATATCTTTAGAACTCCAATAATTAATGTTTAGGACTTCATACAGACTTGAGCTTTATTATAAATCACTTCTTCTTAGAAATTGTTTCAAATTTAATAATTCAGAGAATTTTAAGTCTCCTTGTCTTAAAGTTGTGAATTCAGATCCAAATTTTATCATAATAATTTAAAATATTTCAAAGAAATGATATTACGTTGTTTATTTTATTGCAATTTTTTATTTTAATTTCCTTAAAAAATCCAAAAATTAATAAACTTATATTTAATATATAAATTATCATACGTATTTAACAAATTGAATGTTGTATAAAATTTTTCAATTCAAGTAGCACTTCTCTTATTATTTTTATGTTTAAATTGTCAACATCGTTTCTGTAAAAAGTTTAAGTTAAATAACACATAAAATTAATATAATTAATTAAAAAGAATAAAAATTGTTTTTTGTCATATTGAATAAAATATAAGGATAGAAAAATATAAAAAAAAATATATTGAAAATATTATTTACAGATTTAATTGTGGTTTGACACATTTGTTTTTCTAAAAGAAATATAATTCAAATAATATCTTTAAATTTTAAAACTGTACAATATTTTATATTTGTCATTAACGATATTTGTATAATTTCTCTTTGTTATTTCCTCTTCTCAATTTTGCTAAACATCAAAACCTATTCTAGTTTTTTAGTTTTCGAAACTCATAAATAAAGAGTAACTTTTTAAAATAATTTTGTAAAACTAAATTATCAAATAAGTTTTATTATTTTTAAGTTCGAAAAATTTAAAATAAATATAAAAAATAAATATAACAAATCCCGAAATAATATTATAATTATTCAAAACAATTTAGTTTATATGTAATAGCAACAGAGCAATTATTAAAACAAAATCAAAGCATCGTTCATATTCAAGAACGTAATTTAGAATAAAATAGCTATATAAAATAACAAAAATACTATCAATATAATATAAAATATTTCGTAATTCCATTTATTCAATAAAAAGATAATAACCAATAATTTTGTTTAATACATATCTTGTAAATATAAACATAAACTTATATATAAAACCTTTATGACTAACAAATCATGTTTAATCCAAATTTTAAAACTAAACATACATGACAACACTAAAACTTCCAAATAAAGTTAAATACCTAATATAGTGTTAGCATCTCTATAGAATGGATTAAATGATAAGGGTGGTGGGGCAGCTGGAAGCTGCTTCGACACCAACAAAATGAATCAAATGTATTCATATATGTATTTAAGTATTATAATTATTCAATTTTCCTCATTAAAGAATTAGAGTTGTTTATGTATATCTTTAGAACTCCAATAATTAATGTTTAGGACTTCATACAGACTTGAGCTTTATTATAAATCACTTCTTCTTAGAAATTGTTTCAAATTTAATAATTCAGAGAATTTTAAGTCTCCTTGTCTTAAAGTTGTGAATTCAGATCCAAATTTTATCATAATAATTTAAAATATTTCAAAGAAATGATATTACGTTGTTTATTTTATTGCAATTTTTTATTTTAATTTCTTTAAAAAATCCAAAAATTAATAAACTTATATTTAATATATAAATTATCATACGTATTTAACAAATTGAATGTTGTATAAAATTTTTCAATTCAAGTAGCACTTCTCTTATTATTTTTATGTTTAAATTGTCAACATCGTTTCTGTAAAAAGTTTAAGTTAAATAACACATAAAATTAATATAATTAATTAAAAAGAATAAAATATAAGGATAGAAAAATATAAAAAAAAATATATTGAAAATATTATTTACAGATTTAATTGTGGTTTGATACATTTGTTTTTCTAAAAGAAATATAATTCAAATAATATCTTTAAATTTTAAAACTGTACAATATTTTATATTTGTCATTAACGATATTTGTATAATTTCTCTTTGTTATTTCCTCTTCTCAATTTTGCTAAACATCAAAACCTATTCTAGTTTTTTAGTTTTCGAAACTCATAAATAAAGAGTAACTTTTAAAAATAATTTTGTAAAACTAAATTATCAAATAAGTTTTATTATTTTTAAGTTCGAAAAATTTAAAATAAATATAAAAAATAAATATAACAAATCCCGAAATAATATTATAATTATTCAAAACAATTTAGTTTATATGTAATAGCAACAGAGCAATTATTAAAACAAAATCAAAGCATCGTTCATATTCAAGAACGTAATTTAGAATAAAATAGCTATATAAAATAACAAAAATACTATCAATATAATATAAAATATTTCGTAATTCCATTTATTCAATAAAAAGATAATAACCAATAATTTTGTTTAATACATATCTTGTAAATATAAACATAAACTTATATATAAAACCTTTATGACTAACAAATCATGTTTAATCCAAATTTTAAAACTAAACAAACATGACAACACTAAAACTTCCAAATAAAGTTTAATACCTAATATAGTGTTAGCATCTCTATAGAATGGATTAAATGATAAGGGTGGTGGGGCAGCTGGAAGCTGCTTCGACACCAACAAAATGAATCAAATGTATTCATATATGTATTTAAGTATTATAATTATTCAATTTTCCTCATTAAAGAATTAGAGTTGTTTATGTATATCTTTAGAACTCCAATAATTAATGTTTAGGACTTCATACAGACTTGAGCTTTATTATAAATCACTTCTTCTTAGAAATTGTTTCAAATTTAATAATTCAGAGAATTTTAAGTCTCCTTGTCTTAAAGTTGTGAATTCAGATCCAAATTTTATCATAATAATTTAAAATATTTCAAAGAAATGATATTACGTTGTTTATTTTATTGCAATTTTTTATTTTAATTTCCTTAAAAAATCCAAAAATTAATAAACTTATATTTAATATATAAATTATCATACGTATTTAACAAATTGAATGTTGTATAAAATTTTTCAATTCAAGTAGCACTTCTCTTATTATTTTTATGTTTAAATTGTCAACATCGTTTCTGTAAAAAGTTTAAGTTAAATAACACATAAAATTAATATAATTAATTAAAAAGAATAAAAATTGTTTTTTGTCATATTGAATAAAATATAAGGATAGAAAAATATAAAAAAAAATATATTGAAAATATTATTTACAGATTTAATTGTGGTTTGACACATTTGTTTTTCTAAAAGAAATATAATTCAAATAATATCTTTAAATTTTAAAACTGTACAATATTTTATATTTGTCATTAACGATATTTGTATAATTTCTCTTTGTTATTTCCTCTTCTCAATTTTGCTAAACATCAAAACCTATTCTAGTTTTTTAGTTTTCGAAACTCATAAATAAAGAGTAACTTTTTAAAATAATTTTGTAAAACTAAATTATCAAATAAGTTTTATTATTTTTAAGTTCGAAAAATTTAAAATAAATATAAAAAATAAATATAACAAATCCCGAAATAATATTATAATTATTCAAAACAATTTAGTTTATATGTAATAGCAACAGAGCAATTATTAAAACAAAATCAAAGCATCGTTCATATTCAAGAACGTAATTTAGAATAAAATAGCTATATAAAATAACAAAAATACTATCAATATAATATAAAATATTTCGTAATTCCATTTATTCAATAAAAAGATAATAACCAATAATTTTGTTTAATACATATCTTGTAAATATAAACATAAACTTATATATAAAACCTTTATGACTAACAAATCATGTTTAATCCAAATTTTAAAACTAAACATACATGACAACACTAAAACTTCCAAATAAAGTTAAATACCTAATATAGTGTTAGCATCTCTATAGAATGGATTAAATGATAAGGGTGGTGGGGCAGCTGGAAGCTGCTTCGACACCAACAAAATGAATCAAATGTATTCATATATGTATTTAAGTATTATAATTATTCAATTTTCCTCATTAAAGAATTAGAGTTGTTTATGTATATCTTTAGAACTCCAATAATTAATGTTTAGGACTTCATACAGACTTGAGCTTTATTATAAATCACTTCTTCTTAGAAATTGTTTCAAATTTAATAATTCAGAGAATTTTAAGTCTCCTTGTCTTAAAGTTGTGAATTCAGATCCAAATTTTATCATAATAATTTAAAATATTTCAAAGAAATGATATTACGTTGTTTATTTTATTGCAATTTTTTATTTTAATTTCTTTAAAAAATCCAAAAATTAATAAACTTATATTTAATATATAAATTATCATACGTATTTAACAAATTGAATGTTGTATAAAATTTTTCAATTCAAGTAGCACTTCTCTTATTATTTTTATGTTTAAATTGTCAACATCGTTTCTGTAAAAAGTTTAAGTTAAATAACACATAAAATTAATATAATTAATTAAAAAGAATAAAATATAAGGATAGAAAAATATAAAAAAAAATATATTGAAAATATTATTTACAGATTTAATTGTGGTTTGACACATTTGTTTTTCTAAAAGAAATATAATTCAAATAATATCTTTAAATTTTAAAACTGTACAATATTTTATATTTGTCATTAACGATATTTGTATAATTTCTCTTTGTTATTTCCTCTTCTCAATTTTGCTAAACATCAAAACCTATTCTAGTTTTTTAGTTTTCGAAACTCATAAATAAAGAGTAACTTTTAAAAATAATTTTGTAAAACTAAATTATCAAATAAGTTTTATTATTTTTAAGTTCGAAAAATTTAAAATAA
This sequence comes from Lathyrus tuberosus, assembly GCA_022829125.1. NCBI lineage: Eukaryota > Viridiplantae > Streptophyta > Magnoliopsida > Fabales > Fabaceae > Lathyrus > Lathyrus tuberosus. The sequence continues at coordinate 149,862 of JALAZF010001099.1, read as the reverse complement.
ATATAAAAAATAAATATAACAAATCCCGAAATAATATTATAATTATTCAAAACAATTTAGTTTATATGTAATAGCAACAGAGCAATTATTAAAACAAAATCAAAGCATCGTTCATATTCAAGAACGTAATTTAGAATAAAATAGCTATATAAAATAACAAAAATACTATCAATATAATATAAAATATTTCGTAATTCCATTTATTCAATAAAAAGATAATAACCAATAATTTTGTTTAATACATATCTTGTAAATATAAACATAAACTTATATATAAAACCTTTATGACTAACAAATCATGTTTAATCCAAATTTTAAAACTAAACATACATGACAACACTAAAACTTCCAAATAAAGTTAAATACCTAATATAGTGTTAGCATCTCTATAGAATGGATTAAATGATAAGGGTGGTGGGGCAGCTGGAAGCTGCTTCGACACCAACAAAATGAATCAAATGTATTCATATATGTATTTAAGTATTATAATTATTCAATTTTCCTCATTAAAGAATTAGAGTTGTTTATGTATATCTTTAGAACTCCAATAATTAATGTTTAGGACTTCATACAGACTTGAGCTTTATTATAAATCACTTCTTCTTAGAAATTGTTTCAAATTTAATAATTCAGAGAATTTTAAGTCTCCTTGTCTTAAAGTTGTGAATTCAGATCCAAATTTTATCATAATAATTTAAAATATTTCAAAGAAATGATAATACGTTGTTTATTTTATTGCAATTTTTTATTTTAATTTCCTTAAAAAATCCAAAAATTAATAAACTTATATTTAATATATAAATTATCATACGTATTTAACAAATTGAATGTTGTATAAAATTTTTCAATTCAAGTAGCACTTCTCTTATTATTTTTATGTTTAAATTGTCAACATCGTTTCTGTAAAAAGTTTAAGTTAAATAACACATAAAATTAATATAATTAATTAAAAAGAATAAAAATTGTTTTTTGTCATATTGAATAAAATATAAGGATAGAAAAATATAAAAAAAAATATATTGAAAATATTATTTACAGATTTAATTGTGGTTTGACACATTTGTTTTTCTAAAAGAAATATAATTCAAATAATATCTTTAAATTTTAAAACTGTACAATATTTTATATTTGTCATTAACGATATTTGTATAATTTCTCTTTGTTATTTCCTCTTCTCAATTTTGCTAAACATCAAAACCTATTCTAGTATTTTAGTTTTCAAAACTCATAAATAAAGAGTAACTTTTAAAAATAATTTTGTAAAACTAAATTATCAAATAAGTTTTATTATTTTTAAGTTCGAAAAATTTAAAATAAATATAAAAAATAAATATAACGAATCCCGAAATAATATTATAATTATTCAAAACAATTTAGTTTATATGTAATAGCAACAGAGCAATTATTAAAACAAAATCAAAGCATCGTTCATATTCAAGAACGTAATTTAGAATAAAATAGCTATATAAAATAACAAAAATACTATCAATATAATATAAAATATTTCGTAATTCCGTTTATTCAATAAAAAGATAATAACCAATAATTTTGTTTAATACATATCTTGTAAATATAAACATAAACTTATATATAAAACCTTTATGACTAACAAATCATGTTTAATCCAAATTTTAAAACTAAACAAACATGACAACACTAAAACTTCCAAATAAAGTTAAATACATAATATTGTGTTAGCATCTCTATAGAATGGATTAAATGATAAGGGTGGTGGGGCAGCTGGAAGCTGCTTCGACACCAACAAAATGAATCAAATGTATTCATATATGTATTTAAGTATTATAATTATTCAATTTTCCTCATTAAAGAATTAGAGTTGTTTATGTATATCTTTAGAACTCCAATAATTAATGTTTAGGACTTCATACAGACTTGAGCTTTATTATAAATCACTTCTTCTTAGAAATTGTTTCAAATTTAATAATTCAGAGAATTTTAAGTCTCCTTGTCTTAAAGTTGTGAATTCAGATCCAAATTTTATCATAATAATTTAAAATATTTCAAAGAAATGATATTACGTTGTTTATTTTATTGCAATTTTTTATTTTAATTTCCTTAAAAAATCCAAAAATTAATAAACTTATATTTAATATATAAATTATCATACGTATTTAACAAATTGAATGTTGTATAAAATTTTTCAATTCAAGTAGCACTTCTCTTATTATTTTTATGTTTAAATTGTCAACATCGTTTCTGTAAAAAGTTTAAGTTAAATAACACATAAAATTAATATAATTAATTAAAAAGAATAAAAATTGTTTTTTGTCATATTGAATAAAATATAAGGATAGAAAAATATAAAAAAAAATATATTGAAAATATTATTTACAGATTTAATTGTGGTTTGACACATTTGTTTTTCTAAAAGAAATATAATTCAAATAATATCTTTAAATTTTAAAACTGTACAATATTTTATATTTGTCATTAACGATATTTGTATAATTTCTCTTTGTTATTTCCTCTTCTCAATTTTGCTAAACATCAAAACCTATTCTAGTTTTTTAGTTTTCGAAACTCATAAATAAAGAGTAACTTTTAAAAATAATTTTGTAAAACTAAATTATCAAATAAGTTTTATTATTTTTAAGTTCGAAAAATTTAAAATAAATATAAAAAATAAATATAACAAATCCCGAAATAATATTATAATTATTCAAAACAATTTAGTTTATATGTAATAGCAACAGAGCAATTATTAAAACAAAATCAAAGCATCGTTCATATTCAAGAACGTAATTTAGAATAAAATAGCTATATAAAATAACAAAAATACTATCAATATAATATAAAATATTTCGTAATTCCATTTATTCAATAAAAAGATAATAACCAATAATTTTGTTTAATACATATCTTGTAAATATAAACATAAACTTATATATAAAACCTTTATGACTAACAAATCATGTTTAATCCAAATTTTAAAACTAAACAAACATGACAACACTAAAACTTCCAAATAAAGTTTAATACCTAATATAGTGTTAGCATCTCTATAGAATGGATTAAATGATAAGGGTGGTGGGGCAGCTGGAAGCTGCTTCGACACCAACAAAATGAATCAAATGTATTCATATATGTATTTAAGTATTATAATTATTCAATTTTCCTCATTAAAGAATTAGAGTTGTTTATGTATATCTTTAGAACTCCAATAATTAATGTTTAGGACTTCATACAGACTTGAGCTTTATTATAAATCACTTCTTCTTAGAAATTGTTTCAAATTTAATAATTCAGAGAATTTTAAGTCTCCTTGTCTTAAAGTTGTGAATTCAGATCCAAATTTTATCATAATAATTTAAAATATTTCAAAGAAATGATATTACGTTGTTTATTTTATTGCAATTTTTTATTTTAATTTCCTTAAAAAATCCAAAAATTAATAAACTTATATTTAATATATAAATTATCATACGTATTTAACAAATTGAATGTTGTATAAAATTTTTCAATTCAAGTAGCACTTCTCTTATTATTTTTATGTTTAAATTGTCAACATCGTTTCTGTAAAAAGTTTAAGTTAAATAACACATAAAATTAATATAATTAATTAAAAAGAATAAAAATTGTTTTTTGTCATATTGAATAAAATATAAGGATAGAAAAATATAAAAAAAAATATATTGAAAATATTATTTACAGATTTAATTGTGGTTTGACACATTTGTTTTTCTAAAAGAAATATAATTCAAATAATATCTTTAAATTTTAAAACTGTACAATATTTTATATTTGTCATTAACGATATTTGTATAATTTCTCTTTGTTATTTCCTCTTCTCAATTTTGCTAAACATCAAAACCTATTCTAGTATTTTAGTTTTCAAAACTCATAAATAAAGAGTAACTTTTAAAAATAATTTTGTAAAACTAAATTATCAAATAAGTTTTATTATTTTTAAGTTCGAAAAATTTAAAATAAATATAAAAAATAAATATAACGAATCCCGAAATAATATTATAATTATTCAAAACAATTTAGTTTATATGTAATAGCAACAGAGCAATTATTAAAACAAAATCAAAGCATCGTTCATATTCAAGAACGTAATTTAGAATAAAATAGCTATATAAAATAACAAAAATACTATCAATATAATATAAAATATTTCGTAATTCCGTTTATTCAATAAAAAGATAATAACCAATAATTTTGTTTAATACATATCTTGTAAATATAAACATAAACTTATATATAAAACCTTTATGACTAACAAATCATGTTTAATCCAAATTTTAAAACTAAACAAACATGACAACACTAAAACTTCCAAATAAAGTTAAATACATAATATTGTGTTAGCATCTCTATAGAATGGATTAAATGATAAGGGTGGTGGGGCAGCTGGAAGCTGCTTCGACACCAACAAAATGAATCAAATGTATTCATATATGTATTTAAGTATTATAATTATTCAATTTTCCTCATTAAAGAATTAGAGTTGTTTATGTATATCTTTAGAACTCCAATAATTAATGTTTAGGACTTCATACAGACTTGAGCTTTATTATAAATCACTTCTTCTTAGAAATTGTTTCAAATTTAATAATTCAGAGAATTTTAAGTCTCCTTGTCTTAAAGTTGTGAATTCAGATCCAAATTTTATCATAATAATTTAAAATATTTCAAAGAAATGATATTACGTTGTTTATTTTATTGCAATTTTTTATTTTAATTTCCTTAAAAAATCCAAAAATTAATAAACTTATATTTAATATATAAATTATCATACGTATTTAACAAATTGAATGTTGTATAAAATTTTTCAATTCAAGTAGCACTTCTCTTATTATTTTTATGTTTAAATTGTCAACATCGTTTCTGTAAAAAGTTTAAGTTAAATAACACATAAAATTAATATAATTAATTAAAAAGAATAAAAATTGTTTTTTGTCATATTGAATAAAATATAAGGATAGAAAAATATAAAAAAAAATATATTGAAAATATTATTTACAGATTTAATTGTGGTTTGACACATTTGTTTTTCTAAAAGAAATATAATTCAAATAATATCTTTAAATTTTAAAACTGTACAATATTTTATATTTGTCATTAACGATATTTGTATAATTTCTCTTTGTTATTTCCTCTTCTCAATTTTGCTAAACATCAAAACCTATTCTAGTTTTTTAGTTTTCGAAACTCATAAATAAAGAGTAACTTTTTAAAATAATTTTGTAAAACTAAATTATCAAATAAGTTTTATTATTTTTAAGTTCGAAAAATTTAAAATAAATATAAAAAATAAATATAACAAATCCCGAAATAATATTATAATTATTCAAAACAATTTAGTTTATATGTAATAGCAACAGAGCAATTATTAAAACAAAATCAAAGCATCGTTCATATTCAAGAACGTAATTTAGAATAAAATAGCTATATAAAATAACAAAAATACTATCAATATAATATAAAATATTTCGTAATTCCATTTATTCAATAAAAAGATAATAACCAATAATTTTGTTTAATACATATCTTGTAAATATAAACATAAACTTATATATAAAACCTTTATGACTAACAAATCATGTTTAATCCAAATTTTAAAACTAAACAAACATGACAACACTAAAACTTCCAAATAAAGTTTAATACCTAATATAGTGTTAGCATCTCTATAGAATGGATTAAATGATAAGGGTGGTGGGGCAGCTGGAAGCTGCTTCGACACCAACAAAATGAATCAAATGTATTCATATATGTATTTAAGTATTATAATTATTCAATTTTCCTCATTAAAGAATTAGAGTTGTTTATGTATATCTTTAGAACTCCAATAATTAATGTTTAGGACTTCATACAGACTTGAGCTTTATTATAAATCACTTCTTCTTAGAAATTGTTTCAAATTTAATAATTCAGAGAATTTTAAGTCTCCTTGTCTTAAAGTTGTGAATTCAGATCCAAATTTTATCATAATAATTTAAAATATTTCAAAGAAATGATATTACGTTGTTTATTTTATTGCAATTTTTTATTTTAATTTCCTTAAAAAATCCAAAAATTAATAAACTTATATTTAATATATAAATTATCATACGTATTTAACAAATTGAATGTTGTATAAAATTTTTCAATTCAAGTAGCACTTCTCTTATTATTTTTATGTTTAAATTGTCAACATCGTTTCTGTAAAAAGTTTAAGTTAAATAACACATAAAATTAATATAATTAATTAAAAAGAATAAAAATTGTTTTTTGTCATATTGAATAAAATATAAGGATAGAAAAATATAAAAAAAAATATATTGAAAATATTATTTACAGATTTAATTGTGGTTTGACACATTTGTTTTTCTAAAAGAAATATAATTCAAATAATATCTTTAAATTTTAAAACTGTACAATATTTTATATTTGTCATTAACGATATTTGTATAATTTCTCTTTGTTATTTCCTCTTCTCAATTTTGCTAAACAACCAATTCTAGTATTTTAGTTTTCAAAACTCATAAATAAAGAGTAACTTTTAAAAATAATTTTGTAAAACTAAATTATCAAATAAGTTTTATTATTTTTAAGTTCGAAAAATTTAAAATAAATATAACGAATCCCGAAATAATATTATAATTATTCAAAACAATTTAGTTTATATGTAATAGCAACAGAGCAATTATTAAAACAAAATCAAAGCATCGTTCATATTCAAGAACGTAATTTAGAATAAAATAGCTATATAAAATAACAAAAATACTATCAATATAATATAAAATATTTCGTAATTCCGTTTATTCAATAAAAAGATAATAACCAATAATTTTGTTTAATACATATCTTGTAAATATAAACATAAACTTATATATAAAACCTTTATGACTAACAAATCATGTTTAATCCAAATTTTAAAACTAAACAAACATGACAACACTAAAACTTCCAAATAAAGTTAAATACATAATATTGTGTTAGCATCTCTATAGAATGGATTAAATGATAAGGGTGGTGGGGCAGCTGGAAGCTGCTTCGACACCAACAAAATGAATCAAATGTATTCATATATGTATTTAAGTATTATAATTATTCAATTTTCCTCATTAAAGAATTAGAGTTGTTTATGTATATCTTTAGAACTCCAATAATTAATGTTTAGGACTTCATACAGACTTGAGCTTTATTATAAATCACTTCTTCTTAGAAATTGTTTCAAATTTAATAATTCAGAGAATTTTAAGTCTCCTTGTCTTAAAGTTGTGAATTCAGATCCAAATTTTATCATAATAATTTAAAATATTTCAAAGAAATGATATTACGTTGTTTATTTTATTGCAATTTTTTATTTTAATTTCCTTAAAAAATCCAAAAATTAATAAACTTATATTTAATATATAAATTATCATACGTATTTAACAAATTGAATGTTGTATAAAATTTTTCAATTCAAGTAGCACTTCTCTTATTATTTTTATGTTTAAATTGTCAACATCGTTTCTGTAAAAAGTTTAAGTTAAATAACACATAAAATTAATATAATTAATTAAAAAGAATAAAAATTGTTTTTTGTCATATTGAATAAAATATAAGGATAGAAAAATATAAAAAAAAATATATTGAAAATATTATTTACAGATTTAATTGTGGTTTGACACATTTGTTTTTCTAAAAGAAATATAATTCAAATAATATCTTTAAATTTTAAAACTGTACAATATTTTATATTTGTCATTAACGATATTTGTATAATTTCTCTTTGTTATTTCCTCTTCTCAATTTTGCTAAACAACCTATTCTAGTATTTTAGTTTTCAAAACTCATAAATAAAGAGTAACTTTTAAAAATAATTTTGTAAAACTAAATTATCAAATAAGTTTTATTATTTTTAAGTTCGAAAAATTTAAAATAAATATAAAAAATAAATATAACGAATCCCGAAATAATATTATAATTATTCAAAACAATTTAGTTTATATGTAATAGCAACAGAGCAATTATTAAAACAAAATCAAAGCATCGTTCATATTCAAGAACGTAATTTAGAATAAAATAGCTATATAAAATAACAAAAATACTATCAATATAATATAAAATATTTCGTAATTCCGTTTATTCAATAAAAAGATAATAACCAATAATTTTTTTTAATACATATCTTGTAAATATAAACATAAACTTATATATAAAACCTTTATGACTAACAAATCATGTTTAATCCAAATTTTAAAACTAAACAAACATGACAACACTAAAAATTCCAAATAAAGTTTAATACCTAATATAGTGTTAGCATCTCTATAGAATGGATTAAATGATAAGGGTGGTGGGGCAGCTGGAAGCTGCTTCGACACCAACAAAATGAATCAAATGTATTCATATATGTATTTAAGTATTATAATTATTCAATTTTCCTCATTAAAGAATTAGAGTTGTTTATGTATATCTTTAGAACTCCAATAATTAATGTTTAGGACTTCATACAGACTTGAGCTTTATTATAAATCACTTCTTCTTAGAAATTGTTTCAAATTTAATAATTCAAAGAATTTTAAGTCTCCTTGTCTTGAAGTTGTGAATTCAGATCCAAATTTTATCATAATAATTTAAAATATTTCAAAGAAATGATATTACGTTATTTATTTTATTGCAATTTTTTATTTTAATTTCCTTAAAAAATCCAAAAATTAATAAACTTATATTTAATATATAAATTATCATACGTATTTAACAAATTGAATGTTGTATAAAATTTTTCAATTCAAGTAGCACTTCTCTTATTATTTTTATGTTTAAATTGTCAACATCGTTTCTGTAAAAAGTTTAAGTTAAATAACACATAAAATTAATATAATTAATTAAAAAGAATAAAAATTGTTTTTTGTCATATTGAATAAAATATAAGGATAGAAAAATATAAAAAAAATATATTGAAAATATTATTTACAGATTTAATTGTGGTTTGACACATTTGTTTTTCTAAAAGAAATATAATTCAAATAATTTCTTTAAATTTTAAAACTGTACAATATTTTATATTTGTCATTAACGATATTTGAATAATTTCTCTTTGTTATTTCCTCTTCTCAATTTTGCTAAACATCAAAACCTATTCTAGTTTTTTAGTTTTCGAAACTCATAAATGAAGAGTAACTTTTAAAAATAATTTTGTAAAACTAAATTATCAAATAAGTTTTATTATTTTTAAGTTCTAAAAATTTAAAATAAATATTAAAAATAAATCTAACATATCCCGAAATAATATTATAATTATTCAAAACAATTTAGTTTATATGTAATAGCAACAGAGCAATTATTAAAACAAAATCAAAGCATCGTTCATATTCAAGAACGTAATTTAGAATAAAATAGCTATATAAAATAACAAAAATACTATCAATATAATATAAAATATTTCGTAATTCCGTTTATTCAATAAAAAGATAATAACCAATAATTTTGTTTAATACATATCTTGTAAATATAAACATAAACTTATATATAAAACCTTTATGACTAACAAATCATGTTTAATCCAAATTTTAAAACTAAACAAACATGACAACACTAAAACTTCCAAATAAAGTTTAATACCTAATATAGTGTTAGCATCTCTATAGAATGGATTAAATGATAAGGGTGGTGGGGCAGCTGGAAGCTGCTTCGACACCAACAAAATGAATCAAATGTATTCATATATGTATTTAAGTATTATAATTATTCAATTTTCCTCATTAAAGAATTAGAGTTGTTTATGTATATCTTTAGAACTCCAATAATTAATGTTTAGGACTTCATACAGACTTGAGCTTTATTATAAATCACTTCTTCTTAGAAATTGTTTCAAATTTAAAAATTCAAAGAATTTTAAGTCTCCTTGTCTTGAAGTTGTGAATTCAGATCCAAATTTTATCATAATAATTTAAAATATTTCAAAGAAATGATATTACGTTATTTATTTTATTGCAATTTTTTATTTTAATTTCCTTAAAAAATCCAAAAATTAATAAACTTATATTTAATATATAAATTATCATACGTATTTAACAAATTGAATGTTGTATAAAATTTTTCAATTCAAGTAGCACTTCTCTTATTATTTTTATGTTTAAATTGTCAACATCGTTTCTGTAAAAAGTTTAAGTTAAATAACACATAAAATTAATATAATTAATTAAAAAGAATAAAAATTGTTTTTTGTCATATTGAATAAAATATAAGGATAGAAAAATATAAAAAAAATATATTGAAAATATTATTTACAGATTTAATTGTGGTTTGACACATTTGTTTTTCTAAAAGAAATATAATTCAAATAATTTCTTTAAATTTTAAAACTGTACAATATTTTATATTTGTCATTAACGATATTTGAATAATTTCTCTTTGTTATTTCCTCTTCTCAATTTTGCTAAACATCAAAACCTATTCTAGTTTTTTAGTTTTCGAAACTCATAAATGAAGAGTAACTTTTAAAAATAATTTTGTAAAACTAAATTATCAAATAAGTTTTATTATTTTTAAGTTCTAAAAATTTAAAATAAATATTAAAAATAAATCTAACATATCCCGAAATAATATTATAATTATTCAAAACAATTTAGTTTATATGTAATAGCAACAGAGCTATTATTAACACAAAATCAAAGCATCGTTCATATTCAAGAACATAATTTAGAATAAAATAGCTATAGAAAATAACAAAAATACTATTAATATAATATAAAATATTTCATAATTCTGTTTTTTCAATAAAAAGATAATAACCAATAATTTTGTTATACATATCTTGTAAATATAAACATAAACTTACATATAAAACCTTTATGAATAACAAATCATGTTTAATCCAAATTTTAAAAGTAAACAAATATGACAACACTAAAACTTCCAAATAAAGTTAAATACATAATATAGTGTAAGCATCCCTATAGAATGGAATAAATGATAAGGGTGGTGGGGCAGCTGGAAGCTGCTTCGACACCAACAAAATGAATCAAATGTATTCATATATGTATTTAAGTATTATAATTATTCAATTTTCCTCATTAAAGAATTAGAGTTGTTTATGTATATCTTTAGAACTCCAATAATTAATGTTTAGGACTTCATACAGACTTGAGCTTTATTATAAATCACTTCTTCTTAGAAATTGTTTCAAATTTAATAATTCAGAGAATTTTAAGTCTCCTTGTCTTAAAGTTGTGAATTCAGATCCAAATTTTATCATAATAATTTAAAATATTTCAAAGAAATGATATTACGTTGTTTATTTTATTGCAATTTTTTATTTTAATTTCCTTAAAAAATCCAAAAATTAATAAACTTATATTTAATATATAAATTATCATACGTATTTAACAAATTGAATGTTGTATAAAATTTTTCATTTCAAGTAGCACTTCTCTTATTATTTTTATGTTTAAATTGTCAACATCGTTTCTGTAAAAAGTTTAAGTTAAATAACACATAAAATTAATATAATTAATTAAAAAGAATAAAAATTGTTTTTTGTCATATTGAATAAAATATAAGGATAGAAAAATATAAAAAAAAATATATTGAAAATATTATTTACAGATTTAATTGTGGTTTGACACATTTGTTTTTCTAAAAGAAATATAATTCAAATAATATCTTTAAATTTTAAAACTGTACAATATTTTATATTTGTCATTAACGATATTTGTATAATTTCTCTTTGTTATTTCCTCTTCTCAATTTTGCTAAACAACCTATTCTAGTATTTTAGTTTTCAAAACTCATAAATAAAGAGTAACTTTTAAAAATAATTTTGTAAAACTAAATTATCAAATAAGTTTTATTATTTTTAAGTTCGAAAAATTTAAAATAAATATAAAAAATAAATATAACGAATCCCGAAATAATATTATAATTATTCAAAACAATTTAGTTTATATGTAATAGCAACAGAGCAATTATTAAAACAAAATCAAAGCATCGTTCATATTCAAGAACGTAATTTAGAATAAAATAGCTATATAAAATAACAAAAATACTATCAATATAATATAAAATATTTCGTAATTCCGTTTATTCAATAAAAAGATAATAACCAATAATTTTGTTTAATACATATCTTGTAAATATAAACATAAACTTATATATAAAACCTTTATGACTAACAAATCATGTTTAATCCAAATTTTAAAACTAAACAAACATGACAACACTAAAACTTCCAAATAAAGTTAAATACATAATATTGTGTTAGCATCTCTATAGAATGGATTAAATGATAAGGGTGGTGGGGCAGCTGGAAGCTGCTTCGACACCAACAAAATGAATCAAATGTATTCATATATGTATTTAAGTATTATAATTATTCAATTTTCCTCATTAAAGAATTAGAGTTGTTTATGTATATCTTTAGAACTCCAATAATTAATGTTTAGGACTTCATACAGACTTGAGCTTTATTATAAATCACTTCTTCTTAGAAATTGTTTCAAATTTAATAATTCAGAGAATTTTAAGTCTCCTTGTCTTAAAGTTGTGAATTCAGATCCAAATTTTATCATAATAATTTAAAATATTTCAAAGAAATGATATTACGTTGTTTATTTTATTGCAATTTTTTATTTTAATTTCCTTAAAAAATCCAAAAATTAATAAACTTATATTTAATATATAAATTATCATACGTATTTAACAAATTGAATGTTGTATAAAATTTTTCAATTCAAGTAGCACTTCTCTTATTATTTTTATGTTTAAATTGTCAACATCGTTTCTGTAAAAAGTTTAAGTTAAATAACACATAAAATTAATATAATTAATTAAAAAGAATAAAAATTGTTTTTTGTCATATTGAATAAAATATAAGGATAGAAAAATATAAAAAAAAATATATTGAAAATATTATTTACAGATTTAATTGTGGTTTGACACATTTGTTTTTCTAAAAGAAATATAATTCAAATAATATCTTTAAATTTTAAAACTGTACAATATTTTATATTTGTCATTAACGATATTTGTATAATTTCTCTTTGTTATTTCCTCTTCTCAATTTTGCTAAACATCAAAACCTATTCTAGTTTTTTAGTTTTCGAAACTCATAAATAAAGAGTAACTTTTAAAAATAATTTTGTAAAACTAAATTATCAAATAAGTTTTATTATTTTTAAGTTCGAAAAATTTAAAATAAATATAAAAAATAAATATAACAAATCCCGAAATAATATTATAATTATTCAAAACAATTTAGTTTATATGTAATAGCAACAGAGCAATTATTAAAACAAAATCAAAGCATCGTTCATATTCAAGAACGTAATTTAGAATAAAATAGCTATATAAAATAACAAAAATACTATCAATATAATATAAAATATTTCGTAATTCCATTTATTCAATAAAAAGATAATAACCAATAATTTTGTTTCATACATATCTTGTAAATATAAACATAAACTTATATATAAAACCTTTATGACTAACAAATCATGTTTAATCCAAATTTTAAAACTAAACATACATGACAACACTAAAACTTCCAAATAAAGTTTAATACCTAATATAGTGTTAGCATCTCTATAGAATGGATTAAATGATAAGGGTGGTGGGGCAGCTGGAAGCTGCTTCGACACCAACAAAATGAATCAAATGTATTCATATATGTATTTAAGTATTATAATTATTCAATTTTCCTCATTAAAGAATTAGAGTTGTTTATGTATATCTTTAGAACTCCAATAATTAATGTTTAGGACTTCATACAGACTTGAGCTTTATTATAAATCACTTCTTCTTAGAAATTGTTTCAAATTTAATAATTCAGAGAATTTTAAGTCTCCTTGTCTTAAAGTTGTGAATTCAGATCCAAATTTTATCATAATAATTTAAAATATTTCAAAGAAATGATATTACATTGTTTATTTTATTGCAATTTTTTATTTTAATTTCCTTAAAAAATCCAAAAATTAATAAACTTATATTTAATATATAAATTATCATACGTATTTAACAAATTGAATGTTGTATAAAATTTTTCAATTCAAGTAGCACTTCTCTTATTATTTTTATGTTTAAATTGTCAACATCGTTTCTGTAAAAAGTTTAAGTTAAATAACACATAAAATTAATATAATTAATTAAAAAGAATAAAAATTGTTTTTTGTCATATTGAATAAAATATAAGGATAGAAAAATATAAAAAAAAATATATTGAAAATATTATTTACAGATTTAATTGTGGTTTGACACATTTGTTTTTCTAAAAGAAATATAATTCAAATAATATCTTTAAATTTTAAAACTGTACAATATTTTATATTTGTCATTAACGATATTTGTATAATTTCTCTTTGTTATTTCCTCTTCTCAATTTTGCTAAACAACCTATTCTAGTATTTTAGTTTTCAAAACTCATAAATAAAGAGTAACTTTTAAAAATAATTTTGTAAAACTAAATTATCAAATAAGTTTTATTATTTTTAAGTTCGAAAAATTTAAAATAAATATAAAAAATAAATATAACGAATCCCGAAATAATATTATAATTATTCAAAACAATTTAGTTTATATGTAATAGCAACAGAGCAATTATTAAAACAAAATCAAAGCATCGTTCATATTCAAGAACGTAATTTAGAATAAAATAGCTATATAAAATAACAAAAATACTATCAATATAATATAAAATATTTCGTAATTCCGTTTATTCAATAAAAAGATAATAACCAATAATTTTGTTTAATACATATCTTGTAAATATAAACATAAACTTATATATAAAACCTTTATGACTAACAAATCATGTTTAATCCAAATTTTAAAACTAAACAAACATGACAACACTAAAACTTCCAAATAAAGTTTAATACCTAATATAGTGTTAGCATCTCTATAGAATGGATTAAATGATAAGGGTGGTGGGGCAGCTGGAAGCTGCTTCGACACCAACAAAATGAATCAAATGTATTCATATATGTATTTAAGTATTATAATTATTCAATTTTCCTCATTAAAGAATTAGAGTTGTTTATGTATATCTTTAGAACTCCAATAATTAATGTTTAGGACTTCATACAGACTTGAGCTTTATTATAAATCACTTCTTCTTAGAAATTGTTTCAAATTTAATAATTCAAAGAATTTTAAGTCTCCTTGTCTTGAAGTTGTGAATTCAGATCCAAATTTTATCATAATAATTTAAAATATTTCAAAGAAATGATATTACGTTATTTATTTTATTGCAATTTTTTATTTTAATTTCCTTAAAAAATCCAAAAATTAATAAACTTATATTTAATATATAAATTATCATACGTATTTAACAAATTGAATGTTGTATAAAATTTTTCAATTCAAGTAGCACTTCTCTTATTATTTTTATGTTTAAATTGTCAACATCGTTTCTGTAAAAAGTTTAAGTTAAATAACACATAAAATTAATATAATTAATTAAAAAGAATAAAAATTGTTTTTTGTCATATTGAATAAAATATAAGGATAGAAAAATATAAAAAAAATATATTGAAAATATTATTTACAGATTTAATTGTGGTTTGACACATTTGTTTTTCTAAAAGAAATATAATTCAAATAATTTCTTTAAATTTTAAAACTGTACAATATTTTATATTTGTCATTAACGATATTTGAATAATTTCTCTTTGTTATTTCCTCTTCTCAATTTTGCTAAACATCAAAACCTATTCTAGTTTTTTAGTTTTCGAAACTCATAAATGAAGAGTAACTTTTAAAAATAATTTTGTAAAACTAAATTATCAAATAAGTTTTATTATTTTTAAGTTCTAAAAATTTAAAATAAATATTAAAAATAAATCTAACATATCACGAAATAATATTATAATTATTCAAAACAATTTAGTTTATATGTAATAGCAACAGAGCAATTATTAAAACAAAATCAAAGCATCGTTCATATTCAAGAACGTAATTTAGAATAAAATAGCTATATAAAATAACAAAAATACTATCAATATAATATAAAATATTTCGTAATTCCGTTTATTCAATAAAAAGATAATAACCAATAATTTTGTTTAATACATATCTTGTAAATATAAACATAAACTTATATATAAAACCTTTATGACTAACAAATCATGTTTAATCCAAATTTTAAAACTAAACAAACATGACAACACTAAAACTTCCAAATAAAGTTTAATACCTAATATAGTGTTAGCATCTCTATAGAATGGATTAAATGATAAGGGTGGTGGGGCAGCTGGAAGCTGCTTCGACACCAACAAAATGAATCAAATGTATTCATATATGTATTTAAGTATTATAATTATTCAATTTTCCTCATTAAAGAATTAGAGTTGTTTATGTATATCTTTAGAACTCCAATAATTAATGTTTAGGACTTCATACAGACTTGAGCTTTATTATAAATCACTTCTTCTTAGAAATTGTTTCAAATTTAATAATTCAAAGAATTTTAAGTCTCCTTGTCTTGAAGTTGTGAATTCAGATCCAAATTTTATCATAATAATTTAAAATATTTCAAAGAAATGATATTACGTTATTTATTTTATTGCAATTTTTTATTTTAATTTCCTTAAAAAATCCAAAAATTAATAAACTTATATTTAATATATAAATTATCATACGTATTTAACAAATTGAATGTTGTATAAAATTTTTCAATTCAAGTAGCACTTCTCTTATTATTTTTATGTTTAAATTGTCAACATCGTTTCTGTAAAAAGTTTAAGTTAAATAACACATAAAATTAATATAATTAATTAAAAAGAATAAAAATTGTTTTTTGTCATATTGAATAAAATATAAGGATAGAAAAATATAAAAAAAATATATTGAAAATATTATTTACAGATTTAATTGTGGTTTGACACATTTGTTTTTCTAAAAGAAATATAATTCAAATAATTTCTTTAAATTTTAAAACTGTACAATATTTTATATTTGTCATTAACGATATTTGAATAATTTCTCTTTGTTATTTCCTCTTCTCAATTTTGCTAAACATCAAAACCTATTCTAGTTTTTTAGTTTTCGAAACTCATAAATGAAGAGTAACTTTTAAAAATAATTTTGTAAAACTAAATTATCAAATAAGTTTTATTATTTTTAAGTTCTAAAAATTTAAAATAAATATTAAAAATAAATCTAACATATCCCGAAATAATATTATAATTATTCAAAATAATTTAGTTTATATGTAATAGCAACAGAGCAATTATTAAAACAAAATCAAAGCATCGTTCATATTCAAGAACGTAATTTAGAATAAAATAGCTATATAAAATAACAAAAATACTATCAATATAATATAAAATATTTCGTAATTCCGTTTATTCAATAAAAAGATAATAACCAATAATTTTGTTTAATACATATCTTGTAAATATAAACATAAACTTATATATAAAACCTTTATGACTAACAAATCATGTTTAATCCAAATTTTAAAACTAAACAAACATGACAACACTAAAACTTCCAAATAAAGTTTAATACCTAATATAGTGTTAGCATCTCTATAGAATGGATTAAATGATAAGGGTGGTGGGGCAGCTGGAAGCTGCTTCGACACCAACAAAATGAATCAAATGTATTCATATATGTATTTAAGTATTATAATTATTCAATTTTCCTCATTAAAGAATTAGAGTTGTTTATGTATATCTTTAGAACTCCAATAATTAATGTTTAGGACTTCATACAGACTTGAGCTTTATTATAAATCACTTCTTCTTAGAAATTGTTTCAAATTTAATAATTCAAAGAATTTTAAGTCTCCTTGTCTTGAAGTTGTGAATTCAGATCCAAATTTTATCATAATAATTTAAAATATTTCAAAGAAATGATATTACGTTATTTATTTTATTGCAATTTTTTATTTTAATTTCCTTAAAAAATCCAAAAATTAATAAACTTATATTTAATATATAAATTATCATACGTATTTAACAAATTGAATGTTGTATAAAATTTTTCAATTCAAGTAGCACTTCTCTTATTATTTTTATGTTTAAATTGTCAACATCGTTTCTGTAAAAAGTTTAAGTTAAATAACACATAAAATTAATATAATTAATTAAAAAGAATAAAAATTGTTTTTTGTCATATTGAATAAAATATAAGGATAGAAAAATATAAAAAAAATATATTGAAAATATTATTTACAGATTTAATTGTGGTTTGACACATTTGTTTTTCTAAAAGAAATATAATTCAAATAATTTCTTTAAATTTTAAAACTGTACAATATTTTATATTTGTCATTAACGATATTTGAATAATTTCTCTTTGTTATTTCCTCTTCTCAATTTTGCTAAACATCAAAACCTATTCTAGTTTTTTAGTTTTCGAAACTCATAAATGAAGAGTAACTTTTAAAAATAATTTTGTAAAACTAAATTATCAAATAAGTTTTATTATTTTTAAGTTCTAAAAATTTAAAATAAATATTAAAAATAAATCTAACATATCCCGAAATAATATTATAATTATTCAAAACAATTTAGTTTATATGTAATAGCAACAGAGCAATTATTAAAACAAAATCAAAGCATCGTTCATATTCAAGAACGTAATTTAGAATAAAATAGCTATATAAAATAACAAAAATACTATCAATATAATATAAAATATTTCGTAATTCCGTTTATTCAATAAAAAGATAATAACCAATAATTTTGTTTAATACATATCTTGTAAATATAAACATAAACTTATATATAAAACCTTTATGACTAACAAATCATGTTTAATCCAAATTTTAAAACTAAACAAACATGACAACACTAAAACTTCCAAATAAAGTTTAATACCTAATATAGTGTTAGCATCTCTATAGAATGGATTAAATGATAAGGGTGGTGGGGCAGCTGGAAGCTGCTTCGACACCAACAAAATGAATCAAATGTATTCATATATGTATTTAAGTATTATAATTATTCAATTTTCCTCATTAAAGAATTAGAGTTGTTTATGTATATCTTTAGAACTCCAATAATTAATGTTTAGGACTTCATACAGACTTGAGCTTTATTATAAATCACTTCTTCTTAGAAATTGTTTCAAATTTAATAATTCAAAGAATTTTAAGTCTCCTTGTCTTGAAGTTGTGAATTCAGATCCAAATTTTATCATAATAATTTAAAATATTTCAAAGAAATGATATTACGTTATTTATTTTATTGCAATTTTTTATTTTAATTTCCTTAAAAAATCCAAAAATTAATAAACTTATATTTAATATATAAATTATCATACGTATTTAACAAATTGAATGTTGTATAAAATTTTTCAATTCAAGTAGCACTTCTCTTATTATTTTTATGTTTAAATTGTCAACATCGTTTCTGTAAAAAGTTTAAGTTAAATAACACATAAAATTAATATAATTAATTAAAAAGAATAAAAATTGTTTTTTGTCATATTGAATAAAATATAAGGATAGAAAAATATAAAAAAAATATATTGAAAATATTATTTACAGATTTAATTGTGGTTTGACACATTTGTTTTTCTAAAAGAAATATAATTCAAATAATTTCTTTAAATTTTAAAACTGTACAATATTTTATATTTGTCATTAACGATATTTGAATAATTTCTCTTTGTTATTTCCTCTTCTCAATTTTGCTAAACATCAAAACCTATTCTAGTTTTTTAGTTTTCGAAACTCATAAATGAAGAGTAACTTTTAAAAATAATTTTGTAAAACTAAATTATCAAATAAGTTTTATTATTTTTAAGTTCTAAAAATTTAAAATAAATATTAAAAATAAATCTAACATATCCCGAAATAATATTATAATTATTCAAAACAATTTAGTTTATATGTAATAGCAACAGAGCAATTATTAAAACAAAATCAAAGCATCGTTCATATTCAAGAACGTAATTTAGAATAAAATAGCTATATAAAATAACAAAAATACTATCAATATAATATAAAATATTTCGTAATTCCGTTTATTCAATAAAAAGATAATAACCAATAATTTTGTTTAATACATATCTTGTAAATATAAACATAAACTTATATATAAAACCTTTATGACTAACAAATCATGTTTAATCCAAATTTTAAAACTAAACAAACATGACAACACTAAAACTTCCAAATAAAGTTTAATACCTAATATAGTGTTAGCATCTCTATAGAATGGATTAAATGATAAGGGTGGTGGGGCAGCTGGAAGCTGCTTCGACACCAACAAAATGAATCAAATGTATTCATATATGTATTTAAGTATTATAATTATTCAATTTTCCTCATTAAAGAATTAGAGTTGTTTATGTATATCTTTAGAACTCCAATAATTAATGTTTAGGACTTCATACAGACTTGAGCTTTATTATAAATCACTTCTTCTTAGAAATTGTTTCAAATTTAATAATTCAAAGAATTTTAAGTCTCCTTGTCTTGAAGTTGTGAATTCAGATCCAAATTTTATCATAATAATTTAAAATATTTCAAAGAAATGATATTACGTTATTTATTTTATTGCAATTTTTTATTTTAATTTCCTTAAAAAATCCAAAAATTAATAAACTTATATTTAATATATAAATTATCATACGTATTTAACAAATTGAATGTTGTATAAAATTTTTCAATTCAAGTAGCACTTCTCTTATTATTTTTATGTTTAAATTGTCAACATCGTTTCTGTAAAAAGTTTAAGTTAAATAACACATAAAATTAATATAATTAATTAAAAAGAATAAAAATTGTTTTTTGTCATATTGAATAAAATATAAGGATAGAAAAATATAAAAAAAATATATTGAAAATATTATTTACAGATTTAATTGTGGTTTGACACATTTGTTTTTCTAAAAGAAATATAATTCAAATAATTTCTTTAAATTTTAAAACTGTACAATATTTTATATTTGTCATTAACGATATTTGAATAATTTCTCTTTGTTATTTCCTCTTCTCAATTTTGCTAAACATCAAAACCTATTCTAGTTTTTTAGTTTTCGAAACTCATAAATGAAGAGTAACTTTTAAAAATAATTTTGTAAAACTAAATTATCAAATAAGTTTTATTATTTTTAAGTTCTAAAAATTTAAAATAAATATTAAAAATAAATCTAACATATCCCGAAATAATATTATAATTATTCAAAACAATTTAGTTTATATGTAATAGCAACAGAGCAATTATTAAAACAAAATCAAAGCATCGTTCATATTCAAGAACGTAATTTAGAATAAAATAGCTATATAAAATAACAAAAATACTATCAATATAATATAAAATATTTCGTAATTCCATTTATTCAATAAAAAGATAATAACCAATAATTTTGTTTAATACATATCTTGTAAATATAAACATAAACTTATATATAAAACCTTTATGACTAACAAATCATGTTTAATCCAAATTTTAAAACTAAACATACATGACAACACTAAAACTTCCAAATAAAGTTTAATACCTAATATAGTGTTAGCATCTCTATAGAATGGATTAAATGATAAGGGTGGTGGGGCAGCTGGAAGCTGCTTCGACACCAACAAAATGAATCAAATGTATTCATATATGTATTTAAGTATTATAATTATTCAATTTTCCTCATTAAAGAATTAGAGTTGTTTATGTATATCTTTAGAACTCCAATAATTAATGTTTAGGACTTCATACAGACTTGAGCTTTATTATAAATCACTTCTTCTTAGAAATTGTTTCAAATTTAATAATTCAGAGAATTTTAAGTCTCCTTGTCTTAAAGTTGTGAATTCAGATCCAAATTTTATCATAATAATTTAAAATATTTCAAAGAAATGATATTACGTTGTTTATTTTATTGCAATTTTTTATTTTAATTTCCTTAAAAAATCCAAAAATTAATAAACTTATATTTAATATATAAATTATCATACGTATTTAACAAATTGAATGTTGTATAAAATTTTTCAATTCAAGTAGCACTTCTCTTATTATTTTTATGTTTAAATTGTCAACATCGTTTCTGTAAAAAGTTTAAGTTAAATAACACATAAAATTAATATAATTAATTAAAAAGAATAAAAATTGTTTTTTGTCATATTGAATAAAATATAAGGATAGAAAAATATAAAAAAAAATATATTGAAAATATTATTTACAGATTTAATTGTGGTTTGACACATTTGTTTTTCTAAAAGAAATATAATTCAAATAATATCTTTAAATTTTAAAACTGTACAATATTTTATATTTGTCATTAACGATATTTGTATAATTTCTCTTTGTTATTTCCTCTTCTCAATTTTGCTAAACAACCTATTCTAGTATTTTAGTTTTCAAAACTCATAAATAAAGAGTAACTTTTAAAAATAATTTTGTAAAACTAAATTATCAAATAAGTTTTATTATTTTTAAGTTCGAAAAATTTAAAATAAATATAAAAAATAAATATAACGAATCCCGAAATAATATTATAATTATTCAAAACAATTTAGTTTATATGTAATAGCAACAGAGCAATTATTAAAACAAAATCAAAGCATCGTTCATATTCAAGAACGTAATTTAGAATAAAATAGCTATATAAAATAACAAAAATACTATCAATATAATATAAAATATTTCGTAATTCCGTTTATTCAATAAAAAGATAATAACCAATAATTTTGTTTAATACATATCTTGTAAATATAAACATAAACTTATATATAAAACCTTTATGACTAACAAATCATGTTTAATCCAAATTTTAAAACTAAACAAACATGACAACACTAAAACTTCCAAATAAAGTTTAATACCTAATATAGTGTTAGCATCTCTATAGAATGGATTAAATGATAAGGGTGGTGGGGCAGCTGGAAGCTGCTTCGACACCAACAAAATGAATCAAATGTATTCATATATGTATTTAAGTATTATAATTATTCAATTTTCCTCATTAAAGAATTAGAGTTGTTTATGTATATCTTTAGAACTCCAATAATTAATGTTTAGGACTTCATACAGACTTGAGCTTTATTATAAATCACTTCTTCTTAGAAATTGTTTCAAATTTAATAATTCAAAGAATTTTAAGTCTCCTTGTCTTGAAGTTGTGAATTCAGATCCAAATTTTATCATAATAATTTAAAATATTTCAAAGAAATGATATTACGTTATTTATTTTATTGCAATTTTTTATTTTAATTTCCTTAAAAAATCCAAAAATTAATAAACTTATATTTAATATATAAATTATCATACGTATTTAACAAATTGAATGTTGTATAAAATTTTTCAATTCAAGTAGCACTTCTCTTATTATTTTTATGTTTAAATTGTCAACATCGTTTCTGTAAAAAGTTTAAGTTAAATAACACATAAAATTAATATAATTAATTAAAAAGAATAAAAATTGTTTTTTGTCATATTGAATAAAATATAAGGATAGAAAAATATAAAAAAAATATATTGAAAATATTATTTACAGATTTAATTGTGGTTTGACACATTTGTTTTTCTAAAAGAAATATAATTCAAATAATTTCTTTAAATTTTAAAACTGTACAATATTTTATATTTGTCATTAACGATATTTGAATAATTTCTCTTTGTTATTTCCTCTTCTCAATTTTGCTAAACATCAAAACCTATTCTAGTTTTTTAGTTTTCGAAACTCATAAATGAAGAGTAACTTTTAAAAATAATTTTGTAAAACTAAATTATCAAATAAGTTTTATTATTTTTAAGTTCTAAAAATTTAAAATAAATATTAAAAATAAATCTAACATATCCCGAAATAATATTATAATTATTCAAAACAATTTAGTTTATATGTAATAGCAACAGAGCAATTATTAAAACAAAATCAAAGCATCGTTCATATTCAAGAACGTAATTTAGAATAAAATAGCTATATAAAATAACAAAAATACTATCAATATAATATAAAATATTTCGTAATTCCGTTTATTCAATAAAAAGATAATAACCAATAATTTTGTTTAATACATATCTTGTAAATATAAACATAAACTTATATATAAAACCTTTATGACTAACAAATCATGTTTAATCCAAATTTTAAAACTAAACAAACATGACAACACTAAAACTTCCAAATAAAGTTTAATACCTAATATAGTGTTAGCATCTCTATAGAATGGATTAAATGATAAGGGTGGTGGGGCAGCTGGAAGCTGCTTCGACACCAACAAAATGAATCAAATGTATTCATATATGTATTTAAGTATTATAATTATTCAATTTTCCTCATTAAAGAATTAGAGTTGTTTATGTATATCTTTAGAACTCCAATAATTAATGTTTAGGACTTCATACAGACTTGAGCTTTATTATAAATCACTTCTTCTTAGAAATTGTTTCAAATTTAATAATTCAAAGAATTTTAAGTCTCCTTGTCTTGAAGTTGTGAATTCAGATCCAAATTTTATCATAATAATTTAAAATATTTCAAAGAAATGATATTACGTTATTTATTTTATTGCAATTTTTTATTTTAATTTCCTTAAAAAATCCAAAAATTAATAAACTTATATTTAATATATAAATTATCATACGTATTTAACAAATTGAATGTTGTATAAAATTTTTCAATTCAAGTAGCACTTCTCTTATTATTTTTATGTTTAAATTGTCAACATCGTTTCTGTAAAAAGTTTAAGTTAAATAACACATAAAATTAATATAATTAATTAAAAAGAATAAAAATTGTTTTTTGTCATATTGAATAAAATATAAGGATAGAAAAATATAAAAAAAATATATTGAAAATATTATTTACAGATTTAATTGTGGTTTGACACATTTGTTTTTCTAAAAGAAATATAATTCAAATAATTTCTTTAAATTTTAAAACTGTACAATATTTTATATTTGTCATTAACGATATTTGAATAATTTCTCTTTGTTATTTCCTCTTCTCAATTTTGCTAAACATCAAAACCTATTCTAGTTTTTTAGTTTTCGAAACTCATAAATGAAGAGTAACTTTTAAAAATAATTTTGTAAAACTAAATTATCAAATAAGTTTTATTATTTTTAAGTTCTAAAAATTTAAAATAAATATTAAAAATAAATCTAACATATCCCGAAATAATATTATAATTATTCAAAACAATTTAGTTTATATGTAATAGCAACAGAGCAATTATTAAAACAAAATCAAAGCATCGTTCATATTCAAGAACGTAATTTAGAATAAAATAGCTATATAAAATAACAAAAATACTATCAATATAATATAAAATATTTCGTAATTCCATTTATTCAATAAAAAGATAATAACCAATAATTTTGTTTAATACATATCTTGTAAATATAAACATAAACTTATATATAAAACCTTTATGACTAACAAATCATGTTTAATCCAAATTTTAAAACTAAACATACATGACAACACTAAAACTTCCAAATAAAGTTTAATACCTAATATAGTGTTAGCATCTCTATAGAATGGATTAAATGATAAGGGTGGTGGGGCAGCTGGAAGCTGCTTCGACACCAACAAAATGAATCAAATGTATTCATATATGTATTTAAGTATTATAATTATTCAATTTTCCTCATTAAAGAATTAGAGTTGTTTATGTATATCTTTAGAACTCCAATAATTAATGTTTAGGACTTCATACAGACTTGAGCTTTATTATAAATCACTTCTTCTTAGAAATTGTTTCAAATTTAATAATTCAGAGAATTTTAAGTCTCCTTGTCTTAAAGTTGTGAATTCAGATCCAAATTTTATCATAATAATTTAAAATATTTCAAAGAAATGATATTACGTTGTTTATTTTATTGCAATTTTTTATTTTAATTTCCTTAAAAAATCCAAAAATTAATAAACTTATATTTAATATATAAATTATCATACGTATTTAACAAATTGAATGTTGTATAAAATTTTTCAATTCAAGTAGCACTTCTCTTATTATTTTTATGTTTAAATTGTCAACATCGTTTCTGTAAAAAGTTTAAGTTAAATAACACATAAAATTAATATAATTAATTAAAAAGAATAAAAATTGTTTTTTGTCATATTGAATAAAATATAAGGATAGAAAAATATAAAAAAAAATATATTGAAAATATTATTTACAGATTTAATTGTGGTTTGACACATTTGTTTTTCTAAAAGAAATATAATTCAAATAATATCTTTAAATTTTAAAACTGTACAATATTTTATATTTGTCATTAACGATATTTGTATAATTTCTCTTTGTTATTTCCTCTTCTCAATTTTGCTAAACAACCTATTCTAGTATTTTAGTTTTCAAAACTCATAAATAAAGAGTAACTTTTAAAAATAATTTTGTAAAACTAAATTATCAAATAAGTTTTATTATTTTTAAGTTCGAAAAATTTAAAATAAATATAAAAAATAAATATAACGAATCCCGAAATAATATTATAATTATTCAAAACAATTTAGTTTATATGTAATAGCAACAGAGCAATTATTAAAACAAAATCAAAGCATCGTTCATATTCAAGAACGTAATTTAGAATAAAATAGCTATATAAAATAACAAAAATACTATCAATATAATATAAAATATTTCGTAATTCCGTTTATTCAATAAAAAGATAATAACCAATAATTTTGTTTAATACATATCTTGTAAATATAAACATAAACTTATATATAAAACCTTTATGACTAACAAATCATGTTTAATCCAAATTTTAAAACTAAACAAACATGACAACACTAAAACTTCCAAATAAAGTTTAATACCTAATATAGTGTTAGCATCTCTATAGAATGGATTAAATGATAAGGGTGGTGGGGCAGCTGGAAGCTGCTTCGACACCAACAAAATGAATCAAATGTATTCATATATGTATTTAAGTATTATAATTATTCAATTTTCCTCATTAAAGAATTAGAGTTGTTTATGTATATCTTTAGAACTCCAATAATTAATGTTTAGGACTTCATACAGACTTGAGCTTTATTATAAATCACTTCTTCTTAGAAATTGTTTCAAATTTAATAATTCAAAGAATTTTAAGTCTCCTTGTCTTGAAGTTGTGAATTCAGATCCAAATTTTATCATAATAATTTAAAATATTTCAAAGAAATGATATTACGTTATTTATTTTATTGCAATTTTTTATTTTAATTTCCTTAAAAAATCCAAAAATTAATAAACTTATATTTAATATATAAATTATCATACGTATTTAACAAATTGAATGTTGTATAAAATTTTTCAATTCAAGTAGCACTTCTCTTATTATTTTTATGTTTAAATTGTCAACATCGTTTCTGTAAAAAGTTTAAGTTAAATAACACATAAAATTAATATAATTAATTAAAAAGAATAAAAATTGTTTTTTGTCATATTGAATAAAATATAAGGATAGAAAAATATAAAAAAAATATATTGAAAATATTATTTACAGATTTAATTGTGGTTTGACACATTTGTTTTTCTAAAAGAAATATAATTCAAATAATTTCTTTAAATTTTAAAACTGTACAATATTTTATATTTGTCATTAACGATATTTGAATAATTTCTCTTTGTTATTTCCTCTTCTCAATTTTGCTAAACATCAAAACCTATTCTAGTTTTTTAGTTTTCGAAACTCATAAATGAAGAGTAACTTTTAAAAATAATTTTGTAAAACTAAATTATCAAATAAGTTTTATTATTTTTAAGTTCTAAAAATTTAAAATAAATATTAAAAATAAATCTAACATATCCCGAAATAATATTATAATTATTCAAAACAATTTAGTTTATATGTAATAGCAACAGAGCAATTATTAAAACAAAATCAAAGCATCGTTCATATTCAAGAACGTAATTTAGAATAAAATAGCTATATAAAATAACAAAAATACTATCAATATAATATAAAATATTTCGTAATTCCGTTTATTCAATAAAAAGATAATAACCAATAATTTTGTTTAATACATATCTTGTAAATATAAACATAAACTTATATATAAAACCTTTATGACTAACAAATCATGTTTAATCCAAATTTTAAAACTAAACAAACATGACAACACTAAAACTTCCAAATAAAGTTTAATACCTAATATAGTGTTAGCATCTCTATAGAATGGATTAAATGATAAGGGTGGTGGGGCAGCTGGAAGCTGCTTCGACACCAACAAAATGAATCAAATGTATTCATATATGTATTTAAGTATTATAATTATTCAATTTTCCTCATTAAAGAATTAGAGTTGTTTATGTATATCTTTAGAACTCCAATAATTAATGTTTAGGACTTCATACAGACTTGAGCTTTATTATAAATCACTTCTTCTTAGAAATTGTTTCAAATTTAATAATTCAAAGAATTTTAAGTCTCCTTGTCTTGAAGTTGTGAATTCAGATCCAAATTTTATCATAATAATTTAAAATATTTCAAAGAAATGATATTACGTTATTTATTTTATTGCAATTTTTTATTTTAATTTCCTTAAAAAATCCAAAAATTAATAAACTTATATTTAATATATAAATTATCATACGTATTTAACAAATTGAATGTTGTATAAAATTTTTCAATTCAAGTAGCACTTCTCTTATTATTTTTATGTTTAAATTGTCAACATCGTTTCTGTAAAAAGTTTAAGTTAAATAACACATAAAATTAATATAATTAATTAAAAAGAATAAAAATTGTTTTTTATCATATTGAATAAAATATAAGGATAGAAAAATATAAAAAAAATATATTGAAAATATTATTGACAGATTTAATTGTGGTTTGACACATTTGTTTTTCTAAAAGAAATATAATTCAAATAATTTCTTTAAATTTTAAAACTGTACAATATTTTATATTTGTCATTAACGATATTTGAATAATTTCTCTTTGTTATTTCCTCTTCTCAATTTTGCTAAACATCAAAACCTATTCTAGTTTTTTAGTTTTCGAAACTCATAAATGAAGAGTAACTTTTAAAAATAATTTTGTAAAACTAAATTATCAAATAAGTTTTATTATTTTTAAGTTCGAAAAATTTAAAATAAATATAAAAAATAAATATAACGAATCCCGAAATAATATTATAATTATTCAAAACAATTTAGTTTATATGTAATAGCAACAGAGCAATTATTAAAACAAAATCAAAGCATCGTTCATATTCAAGAACGTAATTTAGAATAAAATAGCTATATAAAATAACAAAAATACTATCAATATAATATAAAATATTTCGTAATTCCGTTTATTCAATAAAAAGATAATAACCAATAATTTTGTTTAATACATATCTTGTAAATATAAACATAAACTTATATATAAAACCTTTATGACTAACAAATCATGTTTAATCCAAATTTTAAAACTAAACAAACATGACAACACTAAAACTTCCAAATAAAGTTTAATACCTAATATAGTGTTAGCATCTCTATAGAATGGATTAAATGATAAGGGTGGTGGGGCAGCTGGAAGCTGCTTCGACACCAACAAAATGAATCAAATGTATTCATATATGTATTTAAGTATTATAATTATTCAATTTTCCTCATTAAAGAATTAGAGTTGTTTATGTATATCTTTAGAACTCCAATAATTAATGTTTAGGACTTCATACAGACTTGAGCTTTATTATAAATCACTTCTTCTTAGAAATTGTTTCAAATTTAATAATTCAGAGAATTTTAAGTCTCCTTGTCTTAAAGTTGTGAATTCAGATCCAAATTTTATCATAATAATTTAAAATATTTCAAAAAAATTATATTATTATGTTTATTTTATAGCAATTTTTTATTTTGATTTCCTTAAAAAATCCAAAAATTAATAAACTTATATTTAATATATAAATTATCATACGTATTTAACAAATTGAATGTTGTATAAAATTTTTCAATTCAAGTAGCACTTCTCTTATTATTTTTATGTTTAAATTGTCAACATCGTTTCTGTAAAAAGTTTAAGTTAAATAACACATAAAATTAATATAATTAATTAAAAAGAATAAAAATTGTTTTTTGTCATATTGAATAAAATATAAGGATAGAAAAATATAAAAAAAATATAATGAAAATATTATTTACAGATTTAATTGTGGTTTGACACATTTGTTTTTCTAAAAGAAATATAATTCAAATAATTTCTTTAAATTTTAAAACTGTACAATATTTTATATTTGTCATTAACGATATTTGAATAATTTCTCTTTGTTATTTCCTCTTCTCAATTTTGCTAAACATCAAAACCTATTCTAGTTTTTTAGTTTTCGAAACTCATAAATGAAGAGTAACTTTTAAAAATAATTTTGTAAAACTAAATTATCAAATAAGTTTTATTATTTTTAAGTTCTAAAAATTTAAAATAAATATTAAAAATAAATCTAACATATCCCGAAATAATATTATAATTATTCAAAACAATTTAGTTTATATGTAATAGCAACAGAGCTATTATTAACACAAAATCAAAGCATCGTTCATATTCAAGAACATAATTTAGAATAAAATAGCTATATAAAATAACAAAAATACTATTAATATAATATAAAATATTTCATAATTCTGTTTTTTCAATAAAAAGATAATAACCAATAATTTTGTTATACATATCTTGTAAATATAAACATAAACTTACATATAAAACCTTTATGAATAACAAATCATGTTTAATCCAAATTTTAAAAGTAAACAAATATGACAACACTAAAACTTCCAAATAAAGTTAAATACATAATATAGTGTAAGCATCCCTATAGAATGGAATAAATGATAAGGGTGGTGGGGCAGCTGGAAGCTGCTTTGACACCAACAAAATGAATCAAATGTATTCATATATGTATTTAAGTATTATAATTATTCAATTTTCCTCATTAAAGAATTAGAGTTGTTTATGTATATCTTTAGAACTCCAATAATTAATGTTTAGGACTTCATACAGACTTGAGCTTTATTATAAATCACTTCTTCTTAGAAATTGTTTCAAATTTAATAATTCAGAGAATTTTAAGTCTCCTTGTCTTAAAGTTGTGAATTCAGATCCAAATTTTATCATAATAATTTAAAATATTTCAAAGAAATGATATTACGTTGTTTATTTTATTGCAATTTTTTATTTTAATTTCCTTAAAAAATCCAAAAATTAATAAACTTATATTTAATATATAAATTATCATACGTATTTAACAAATTGAATGTTGTATAAAATTTTTCAATTCAAGTAGCACTTCTCTTATTATTTTTATGTTTAAATTGTCAACATCGTTTCTGTAAAAAGTTTAAGTTAAATAACACATAAAATTAATATAATTAATTAAAAAGAATAAAAATTGTTTTTTATCATATTGAATAAAATATAAGGATAGAAAAATATAAAAAAAAATATTGAAAATATTATTTACAGATTTAATTGTGGTTGGACACATTTGTTTTTCTAAAAGAAATATAATTCAAATAATTTCTTTAAATTTTAAAACTGTACAATATTTTATATTTGTCATTAACGATATTTGAATAATTTCTCTTTGTTATTTCCTCTTCTCAATTTTGCTAAACATCAAAACCTATTCTAGTTTTTTAGTTTTCGAAACTCATAAATGAAGAGTAACTTTTAAAAATAATTTTGTAAAACTAAATTATCAAATAAGTTTTATTATTTTTAAGTTCTAAAAATTTAAAATAAATATTATAATTATTCAAAACAATTTAGTTTATATGTAATAGCAACAGAGCTATTATTAACACAAAATCAAAGCATCGTTCATATTCAAGAACATAATTTAGAATAAAATAGCTATATAAAATAACAAAAATACTATTAATATAATATAAAATATTTCATAATTCCGTTTATTCAATAAAAAGATAATAACCAATAATTTTGTTATACATATCTTGTAAATATAAACATAAACTTATATATAAAACCTTTATGACTAACAAATCATGTTTAATCCAAATTTTAAAACTAAACAAACATGACAACACTAAAACTTCCAAATAAAGTTAAATACATAATATAGTGTTAGCATCTCTATAGAATGGATTAAATGATAAGGGTGGTGGGGCTGCTGGAAGGTGCTTCGACACCAACAAAATGAATCAAATGTATTCATATATGTATTTAAGTATTATAATTATTCAATTTTCCTCATTAAAGAATTAGAGTTGTTTATGTATATCTTTAGAACTCCAATAATTAATGTTTAGGACTTCATACAGACTTGAGCTTTATTATAAATCACTTCTTCTTAGAAATTGTTTCAAATTTAATAATTCAGAGAATTTTAAGTCTCCTTGTCTTAAAGTTGTGAATTCAGATCCAAATTTTATCATAATAATTTAAAATATTTCAAAGAAATGATATTACGTTGTTTATTTTATTGCAATTTTTTATTTTAATTTCCTTAAAAAATCCAAAAATTAATAAACTTATATTTAATATATAAATTATCATACGTATTTAACAAATTGAATGTTGTATAAAATTTTTCAATTCAAGTAGCACTTCTCTTATTATTTTTATGTTTAAATTGTCAACATCGTTTCTGTAAAAAGTTTAAGTTAAATAACACATAAAATTAATATAATTAATTAAAAAGAATAAAAATTGTTTTTTATCATATTGAATAAAATATAAGGATAGAAAAATATAAAAAAAAATATTGAAAATATTATTTACAGATTTAATTGTGGTTGGACACATTTGTTTTTCTAAAAGAAATATAATTCAAATAATTTCTTTAAATTTTAAAACTGTACAATATTTTATATTTGTCATTAACGATATTTGAATAATTTCTCTTTGTTATTTCCTCTTCTCAATTTTGCTAAACATCAAAACCTATTCTAGTTTTTTAGTTTTCGAAACTCATAAATGAAGAGTAACTTTTAAAAATAATTTTGTAAAACTAAATTATCAAATAAGTTTTATTATTTTTAAGTTCTAAAAATTTAAAATAAATATTAAAAATAAATCTAACATATCCCGAAATAATATTATAATTATTCAAAACAATTTAGTTTATATGTAATAGCAACAGAGCTATTATTAACACAAAATCAAAGCATCGTTCATATTCAAGAACATAATTTAGAATAAAATAGCTATATAAAATAACAAAAATACTATTAATATAATATAAAATATTTCATAATTCTGTTTTTTCAATAAAAAGATAATAACCAATAATTTTGTTATACATATCTTGTAAATATTAACATAAACTTACATATAAAACCTTTATGAAAAACAAATCATGTTTAATCCAAATTTTAAAAGTAAACAAATATGACAACCCTAAAACTTCCAAATAAAGTTAAATACATAATATAGTGTAAGCATCCCTATAGAATGGAATAAATGATAAGGGTGGTGGGGCAGCTGGAAGCTGCTTCGACACCAACAAAATGAATCAAATGTATTCATATATGTATTTAAGTATTATAATTATTCAATTTTCCTCATTAAAGAATTAGAGTTGTTTATGTATATCTTTAGAACTCCAATAATTAATGTTTAGGACTTCATACAGACTTGAGCTTTATTATAAATCACTTCTTCTTAGAAATTGTTTCAAATTTAATAATTCAGAGAATTTTAAGTCTCCTTGTCTTAAAGTTGTGAATTCAGATCCAAATTTTATCATAATAATTTAAAATATTTCAAAGAAATGATATTACGTTGTTTATTTTATTGCAATTTTTTATTTTAATTTCCTTAAAAAATCCAAAAATTAATAAACTTATATTTAATATATAAATTATCATACGTATTTAACAAATTGAATGTTGTATAAAATTTTTCAATTCAAGTAGCACTTCTCTTATTATTTTTATGTTTAAATTGTCAACATCGTTTCTGTAAAAAGTTTAAGTTAAATAACACATAAAATTAATATAATTAATTAAAAAGAATAAAAATTGTTTTTTATCATATTGAATAAAATATAAGGATAGAAAAATATAAAAAAAAATATTGAAAATATTATTGACAGATTTAATTGTGGTTTGACACATTTGTTTTTCTAAAAGAAATATAATTCAAATAATTTCTTTAAATTTTAAAACTGTACAATATTTTATATTTGTCATTAACGATATTTGAATAATTTCTCTTTGTTATTTCCTCTTCTCAATTTTGCTAAACATCAAAACCTATTCTAGTTTTTTAGTTTTCGAAACTCATAAATAAAGAGTAACTTTTAAAAATAATTTTGTAAAACTAAATTATCAAATAAGTTTTATTATTTTTAAGTTCTAAAAATTTAAAATAAATATTATAATTATTCAAAACAATTTAGTTTATATGTAATAGCAACAGAGCTATTATTAACACAAAATCAAAGCATCGTTCATATTCAAGAACATAATTTAGAATAAAATAGCTATATAAAATAACAAAAATACTATTAATATAATATAAAATATTTCATAATTCCGTTTATTCAATAAAAAGATAATAACCAATAATTTTGTTATACATATCTTGTAAATATAAACATAAACTTATATATAAAACCTTTATGACTAACAAATCATGTTTAATCCAAATTTTAAAACTAAACAAACATGACAACACTAAAACTTCCAAATAAAGTTAAATACCTAATATAGTGTTAGCATCTCTATAGAATGGATTAAATGATAAGGGTGGTGGGGCAGCTGGAAGGTGCTTCGACACCAACAAAATGAATCAAATGTATTCATATATGTATTTAAGTATTATAATTATTCAATTTTCCTCATTAAAGAATTAGAGTTGTTTATGTATATCTTTAGAACTCCAATAATTAATGTTTAGGACTTCATACAGACTTGAGCTTTATTATAAATCACTTCTTCTTAGAAATTGTTTCAAATTTAATAATTCAGAGAATTTTAAGTCTCCTTGTCTTAAAGTTGTGAATTCAGATCCAAATTTTATCATAATAATTTAAAATATTTCAAAGAAATGATATTACGTTGTTTATTTTATTGCAATTTTTTATTTTAATTTCCTTAAAAAATCCAAAAATTAATAAACTTATATTTAATATATAAATTATCATACGTATTTAACAAATTGAATGTTGTATAAAAATTTTCAATTCAAGTAGCACTTCTCTTATTATTTTTATGTTTAAATTGTCAACATCGTTTCTGTAAAAAGTTTAAGTTAAATAACACATAAAATTAATATAATTAATTAAAAAGAATAAAAATTGTTTTTTGTCATATTGAATAAAATATAAGGATAGAAAAATATAAAAAAAAATATATTGAAAATATTATTTACAGATTTAATTGTGGTTTGACACATTTGTTTTTCTAAAAGAAATATAATTCAAATAATATCTTTAAATTTTAAAACTGTACAATATTTTATATTTGTCATTAACGATATTTGTATAATTTCTCTTTGTTATTTCCTCTTCTCAATTTTGCTAAACATCAAAACCTATTCTAGTTTTTTAGTTTTCGAAACTCATAAATAAAGAGTAACTTTTAAAAATAATTTTGTAAAACTAAATTATCAAATAAGTTTTATTATTTTTAAGTTCGAAAAATTTAAAATAAATATAAAAAATAAATATAACAAATCCCGAAATAATATTATAATTATTCAAAACAATTTAGTTTATATGTAATAGCAACAGAGCAATTATTAAAACAAAATCAAAGCATCGTTCATATTCAAGAACGTAATTTAGAATAAAATAGCTATATAAAATAACAAAAATACTATCAATATAATATAAAATATTTCGTAATTCTGTTTATTCAATAAAAAGATAATAACCAATAATTTTGTTTAATACATATCTTGTAAATATAAACATAAACTTATATATAAAACCTTTATGACTAACAAATCATGTTTAATCCAAATTTTAAAACTAAACAAACATGACAACACTAAAACTTCCAAATAAAGTTAAATACATAATATAGTGTTAGCATCTCTATAGAATGGATTAAATGATAAGGGTGGTGGGGCAGCTGGAAGCTGCTTCGACACCAACAAAATGAATAAATGTATTCATATATGTATTTAAGTATTATAATTATTCAATTTTCCTCATTAAAGAATTAGAGTTGTTTATGTATATCTTTAGAACTCCAATAATTAATGTTTAGGACTTCATACAGACTTGAGCTTTATTATAAATTACTTCTTCTTAGAAATTATTTCAAATTTAATAATTCAGAGAATTTTAAGTCTCCTTGTCTTAAAGTTGTGAATTCAGATCCAAATTTTATCATAATAATTTAAAATATTTCAAAGAAATGATATTACGTTGTTTATTTTATTGCAATTTTTTATTTTAATTTCCTTAAAAAATCCAAAAATTAATAAACTTATATTTAATATATAAATTATCATACGTATTTAACAAATTGAATGTTGTATAAAATTTTTCAATTCAAGTAGCACTTCTCTTATTATTTTTATGTTTAAATTGTCAACATCGTTTCTGTAAAAAGTTTAAGTTAAATAACACATAAAATTAATATAATTAATTAAAAAGAATAAAAATTGTTTTTTATCATATTGAATAAAATATAAGGATAGAAAAATATTAAAAAAAATATTGAAAATATTATTTATAGATTTAATTGTGGTTGGACACATTTGTTTTTCTAAAAGAAATATAATTCAAATAATTTCTTTAAATTTTAAAACTGTACAATATTTTATATTTGTCATTAACGATATTTGAATAATTTCTCTTTGTTATTTCCTCTTCTCAATTTTGCTAAACATCAAAACCTATTCTAGTTTTTTAGTTTTCGAAACTCATAAATAAAGAGTAACTTTTAAAAATAATTTTGTAAAACGAAATTATCAAATAAGTTTTATTATTTTTAAGTTCTAAAAATTTAAAATAAATATTAAAAATAAATCTAACATATCCCGAAATAATATTATAATTATTCAAAACAATTTAGTTTATATGTAATAGCAACAGAGCTATTATTAACACAAAATCAAAGCATCGTTCATATTCAAGAACATAATTTAGAATAAAATAGCTATATAAAATAACAAAAATACTATTAATATAATATAAAATATTTCAAAATTCTGTTTATTCAATAAAAAGATAATAACCAATAATTTTGTTATTCATATCTTGTAAATATAAACATAAACTTACATATAAAACCATTATGAATAACAAATCATGTTTAATCCAAATTTTAAAAGTAAACAAATATGACAACACTAAAACTTCCAAATAAAGTTAAATACATAATATAGTGTAAGCATCCCTATAGAATGGAATAAATGATAAGGGTGGTGGGGCTGCTGGAAGCTGCTTCGACACCAACAAAATGAATCAAATGTATTCATATAAGTATTTAAGTATTATAATTATTCAATTTTCCTCATTAAAGAATTAGAGTTGTTTATGTATATCTTTAGAACTCCAATAATTAATGTTTAGGACTTCATACAGACTTGAGCTTTATTATAAATCACTTCTTCTTAGAAATTGTTTCAAATTTAATAATTCAGAGAATTTTAAGTCTCCTTGTCTTAAAGTTGTGAATTCAGATCCAAATTTTATCATAATAATTTAAAATATTTCAAAAAAATGATATTACGTTGTTTATTTTTTGCAATTTTTTATTTTAATTTCCTTAAAAAATTCAAAAATTAATAAACTTATATTTAATATATAAATTATCATACGTATTTAACAAATTGAATGTTGTATAAAAATTTTCAATTCAAGTAGCACTTCTCTTATTATTTTTATGTTTAAATTATCAACATCGTTTCTGTAAAAAGTTTAAGTTAAATAACACATAAAATTAATATAATTAATTAAAAAGAATAAAAATTGTTTTTTGTCATATTGAATAAAATATAAGGATAGAAAAATATAAAAAAAATATATTGAAAATATTCTTTACAGATTTAATTGTGGTTTGACACATTTGTTTTTCTAAAAGAAATATAATTCAAATAATATTTTAAATTTTAAAACTGTACAATATTTTATATTTGTCATTAACGATATTTGTATAATTTCTCTTTGTTATTTCCTCTTCTCAATTTTGCTAAACATCAAAACCTATTCTAGTTTTTTAGTTTTCGAAACTCATAAATAAAGAGTAACTTTTAAAAATAATTTTGTAAAACTAAATTATCAAATAAGTTTTATTATTTTTAAGTTCTAAAAATTTAAAATAAATATTATAATTATTCAAAACAATTTAGTTTATATGTAATAGCAACAGAGCTATTATTAACACAAAATCAAAGCATCGTTCATATTCAAGAACATAATTTAGAATAAAATAGCTATATAAAATAACAAAAATACTATTAATATAATATAAAATATTTCATAATTCCGTTTATTCAATAAAAAGATAATAACCAATAATTTTGTTATACATATCTTGTAAATATAAACATAAACTTATATATAAAACCTTTATGACTAACAAATCATGTTTAATCCAAATTTTAAAACTAAACAAACATGACAACACTAAAACTTCCAAATAAAGTTAAATACATAATATAGTGTTAGCATCTCTATAGAATGGATTAAATGATAAGGGTGGTGGGGCTGCTGGAAGGTGCTTCGACACCAACAAAATGAATCAAATGTATTCATATATGTATTTAAGTATTATAATTATTCAATTTTCCTCATTAAAGAATTAGAGTTGTTTATGTATATCTTTAGAACTCCAATAATTAATGTTTAGGACTTCATACAGACTTGAGCTTTATTATAAATCACTTCTTCTTAGAAATTGTTTCAAATTTAATAATTCAGAGAATTTTAAGTCTCCTTGTCTTAAAGTTGTGAATTCAGATCCAAATTTTATCATAATAATTTAAAATATTTCAAAGAAATGATATTACGTTGTTTATTTTATTGCAATTTTTTATTTTAATTTCCTTAAAAAATCCAAAAATTAATAAACTTATATTTAATATATAAATTATCATACGTATTTAACAAATTGAATGTTGTATAAAAATTTTCAATTCAAGTAGCACTTCTCTTATTATTTTTATGTTTAAATTGTCAACATCGTTTCTGTAAAAAGTTTAAGTTAAATAACACATAAAATTAATATAATTAATTAAAAAGAATAAAAATTGTTTTTTGTCATATTGAATAAAATATAAGGATAGAAAAATATAAAAAAAAATATATTGAAAATATTATTTACAGATTTAATTGTGGTTTGACACATTTGTTTTTCTAAAAGAAATATAATTCAAATAATATCTTTAAATTTTAAAACTGTACAATATTTTATATTTGTCATTAACGATATTTGTATAATTTCTCTTTGTTATTTCCTCTTCTCAATTTTGCTAAACATCAAAACCTATTCTAGTTTTTTAGTTTTCGAAACTCATAAATAAAGAGTAACTTTTAAAAATAATTTTGTAAAACTAAATTATCAAATAAGTTTTATTATTTTTAAGTTCGAAAAATTTAAAATAAATATAAAAAATAAATATAACAAATCCCGAAATAATATTATAATTATTCAAAACAATTTAGTTTATATGTAATAGCAACAGAGCAATTATTAAAACAAAATCAAAGCATCGTTCATATTCAAGAACGTAATTTAGAATAAAATAGCTATATAAAATAACAAAAATACTATCAATATAATATAAAATATTTCGTAATTCTGTTTATTCAATAAAAAGATAATAACCAATAATTTTGTTTAATACATATCTTGTAAATATAAACATAAACTTATATATAAAACCTTTATGACTAACAAATCATGTTTAATCCAAATTTTAAAACTAAACAAACATGACAACACTAAAACTTCCAAATAAAGTTAAATACATAATATAGTGTTAGCATCTCTATAGAATGGATTAAATGATAAGGGTGGTGGGGCAGCTGGAAGCTGCTTCGACACCAACAAAATGAATAAATGTATTCATATATGTATTTAAGTATTATAATTATTCAATTTTCCTCATTAAAGAATTAGAGTTGTTTATGTATATCTTTAGAACTCCAATAATTAATGTTTAGGACTTCATACAGACTTGAGCTTTATTATAAATCACTTCTTCTTAGAAATTGTTTCAAATTTAATAATTCAGAGAATTTTAAGTCTCCTTGTCTTAAAGTTGTGAATTCAGATCCAAATTTTATCATAATAATTTAAAATATTTCAAAGAAATGATATTACGTTGTTTATTTTATTGCAATTTTTTATTTTAATTTCCTTAAAAAATCCAAAAATTAATAAACTTATATTTAATATATAAATTATCATACGTATTTAACAAATTGAATGTTGTATAAAAATTTTCAATTCAAGTAGCACTTCTCTTATTATTTTTATGTTTAAATTGTCAACATCGTTTCTGTAAAAAGTTTAAGTTAAATAACACATAAAATTAATATAATTAATTAAAAAGAATAAAAATTGTTTTTTGTCATATTGAATAAAATATAAGGATAGAAAAATATAAAAAAAAATATATTGAAAATATTATTTACAGATTTAATTGTGGTTTGACACATTTGTTTTTCTAAAAGAAATATAATTCAAATAATATCTTTAAATTTTAAAACTGTACAATATTTTATATTTGTCATTAACGATATTTGTATAATTTCTCTTTGTTATTTCCTCTTCTCAATTTTGCTAAACATCAAAACCTATTCTAGTTTTTTAGTTTTCGAAACTCATAAATAAAGAGTAACTTTTAAAAATAATTTTGTAAAACTAAATTAT
The DNA here is from genome assembly GCA_022829125.1 of Lathyrus tuberosus. Lineage (NCBI taxonomy): Eukaryota > Viridiplantae > Streptophyta > Magnoliopsida > Fabales > Fabaceae > Lathyrus > Lathyrus tuberosus. The sequence goes on along the minus strand of JALAZF010001099.1, from coordinate 109,259 downwards.
CAAATAAGTTTTATTATTTTTAAGTTCGAAAAATTTAAAATAAATATAAAAAATAAATATAACAAATCCCGAAATAATATTATAATTATTCAAAACAATTTAGTTTATATGTAATAGCAACAGAGCAATTATTAAAACAAAATCAAAGCATCGTTCATATTCAAGAACGTAATTTAGAATAAAATAGCTATATAAAATAACAAAAATACTATCAATATAATATAAAATATTTCGTAATTCTGTTTATTCAATAAAAAGATAATAACCAATAATTTTGTTTAATACATATCTTGTAAATATAAACATAAACTTATATATAAAACCTTTATGACTAACAAATCATGTTTAATCCAAATTTTAAAACTAAACAAACATGACAACACTAAAACTTCCAAATAAAGTTAAATACATAATATAGTGTTAGCATCTCTATAGAATGGATTAAATGATAAGGGTGGTGGGGCAGCTGGAAGCTGCTTCGACACCAACAAAATGAATAAATGTATTCATATATGTATTTAAGTATTATAATTATTCAATTTTCCTCATTAAAGAATTAGAGTTGTTTATGTATATCTTTAGAACTCCAATAATTAATGTTTAGGACTTCATACAGACTTGAGCTTTATTATAAATTACTTCTTCTTAGAAATTATTTCAAATTTAATAATTCAGAGAATTTTAAGTCTCCTTGTCTTAAAGTTGTGAATTCAGATCCAAATTTTATCATAATAATTTAAAATATTTCAAAGAAATGATATTACGTTGTTTATTTTATTGCAATTTTTTATTTTAATTTCCTTAAAAAATCCAAAAATTAATAAACTTATATTTAATATATAAATTATCATACGTATTTAACAAATTGAATGTTGTATAAAATTTTTCAATTCAAGTAGCACTTCTCTTATTATTTTTATGTTTAAATTGTCAACATCGTTTCTGTAAAAAGTTTAAGTTAAATAACACATAAAATTAATATAATTAATTAAAAAGAATAAAAATTGTTTTTTATCATATTGAATAAAATATAAGGATAGAAAAATATTAAAAAAAATATTGAAAATATTATTTATAGATTTAATTGTGGTTGGACACATTTGTTTTTCTAAAAGAAATATAATTCAAATAATTTCTTTAAATTTTAAAACTGTACAATATTTTATATTTGTCATTAACGATATTTGAATAATTTCTCTTTGTTATTTCCTCTTCTCAATTTTGCTAAACATCAAAACCTATTCTAGTTTTTTAGTTTTCGAAACTCATAAATAAAGAGTAACTTTTAAAAATAATTTTGTAAAACGAAATTATCAAATAAGTTTTATTATTTTTAAGTTCTAAAAATTTAAAATAAATATTAAAAATAAATCTAACATATCCCGAAATAATATTATAATTATTCAAAACAATTTAGTTTATATGTAATAGCAACAGAGCTATTATTAACACAAAATCAAAGCATCGTTCATATTCAAGAACATAATTTAGAATAAAATAGCTATATAAAATAACAAAAATACTATTAATATAATATAAAATATTTCATAATTCTGTTTATTCAATAAAAAGATAATAACCAATAATTTTGTTATTCATATCTTGTAAATATAAACATAAACTTACATATAAAACCATTATGAATAACAAATCATGTTTAATCCAAATTTTAAAAGTAAACAAATATGACAACACTAAAACTTCCAAATAAAGTTAAATACATAATATAGTGTAAGCATCCCTATAGAATGGAATAAATGATAAGGGTGGTGGGGCTGCTGGAAGCTGCTTCGACACCAACAAAATGAATCAAATGTATTCATATAAGTATTTAAGTATTATAATTATTCAATTTTCCTCATTAAAGAATTAGAGTTGTTTATGTATATCTTTAGAACTCCAATAATTAATGTTTAGGACTTCATACAGACTTGAGCTTTATTATAAATCACTTCTTCTTAGAAATTGTTTCAAATTTAATAATTCAGAGAATTTTAAGTCTCCTTGTCTTAAAGTTGTGAATTCAGATCCAAATTTTATCATAATAATTTAAAATATTTCAAAAAAATGATATTACGTTGTTTATTTTATTGCAATTTTTTATTTTAATTTCCTTAAAAAATTCAAAAATTAATAAACTTATATTTAATATATAAATTATCATACGTATTTAACAAATTGAATGTTGTATAAAAATTTTCAATTCAAGTAGCACTTCTCTTATTATTTTTATGTTTAAATTATCAACATCGTTTCTGTAAAAAGTTTAAGTTAAATAACACATAAAATTAATATAATTAATTAAAAAGAATAAAAATTGTTTTTTGTCATATTGAATAAAATATAAGGATAGAAAAATATAAAAAAAATATATTGAAAATATTCTTTACAGATTTAATTGTGGTTTGACACATTTGTTTTTCTAAAAGAAATATAATTCAAATAATATTTTAAATTTTAAAACTGTACAATATTTTATATTTGTCATTAACGATATTTGTATAATTTCTCTTTGTTATTTCCTCTTCTCAATTTTGCTAAACATCAAAACCTATTCTAGTTTTTTAGTTTTCGAAACTCATAAATAAAGAGTAACTTTTAAAAATAATTTTGTAAAACTAAATTATCAAATAAGTTTTATTATTTTTAAGTTCTAAAAATTTAAAATAAATATTATAATTATTCAAAACAATTTAGTTTATATGTAATAGCAACAGAGCTATTATTAACACAAAATCAAAGCATCGTTCATATTCAAGAACATAATTTAGAATAAAATAGCTATATAAAATAACAAAAATACTATTAATATAATATAAAATATTTCATAATTCCGTTTATTCAATAAAAAGATAATAACCAATAATTTTGTTATACATATCTTGTAAATATAAACATAAACTTATATATAAAACCTTTATGACTAACAAATCATGTTTAATCCAAATTTTAAAACTAAACAAACATGACAACACTAAAACTTCCAAATAAAGTTAAATACATAATATAGTGTTAGCATCTCTATAGAATGGATTAAATGATAAGGGTGGTGGGGCTGCTGGAAGGTGCTTCGACACCAACAAAATGAATCAAATGTATTCATATATGTATTTAAGTATTATAATTATTCAATTTTCCTCATTAAAGAATTAGAGTTGTTTATGTATATCTTTAGAACTCCAATAATTAATGTTTAGGACTTCATACAGACTTGAGCTTTATTATAAATCACTTCTTCTTAGAAATTGTTTCAAATTTAATAATTCAGAGAATTTTAAGTCTCCTTGTCTTAAAGTTGTGAATTCAGATCCAAATTTTATCATAATAATTTAAAATATTTCAAAGAAATGATATTACGTTGTTTATTTTATTGCAATTTTTTATTTTAATTTCCTTAAAAAATCCAAAAATTAATAAACTTATATTTAATATATAAATTATCATACGTATTTAACAAATTGAATGTTGTATAAAAATTTTCAATTCAAGTAGCACTTCTCTTATTATTTTTATGTTTAAATTGTCAACATCGTTTCTGTAAAAAGTTTAAGTTAAATAACACATAAAATTAATATAATTAATTAAAAAGAATAAAAATTGTTTTTTGTCATATTGAATAAAATATAAGGATAGAAAAATATAAAAAAAAATATATTGAAAATATTATTTACAGATTTAATTGTGGTTTGACACATTTGTTTTTCTAAAAGAAATATAATTCAAATAATATCTTTAAATTTTAAAACTGTACAATATTTTATATTTGTCATTAACGATATTTGTATAATTTCTCTTTGTTATTTCCTCTTCTCAATTTTGCTAAACATCAAAACCTATTCTAGTTTTTTAGTTTTCGAAACTCATAAATAAAGAGTAACTTTTAAAAATAATTTTGTAAAACTAAATTATCAAATAAGTTTTATTATTTTTAAGTTCGAAAAATTTAAAATAAATATAAAAAATAAATATAACAAATCCCGAAATAATATTATAATTATTCAAAACAATTTAGTTTATATGTAATAGCAACAGAGCAATTATTAAAACAAAATCAAAGCATCGTTCATATTCAAGAACGTAATTTAGAATAAAATAGCTATATAAAATAACAAAAATACTATCAATATAATATAAAATATTTCGTAATTCTGTTTATTCAATAAAAAGATAATAACCAATAATTTTGTTTAATACATATCTTGTAAATATAAACATAAACTTATATATAAAACCTTTATGACTAACAAATCATGTTTAATCCAAATTTTAAAACTAAACAAACATGACAACACTAAAACTTCCAAATAAAGTTAAATACATAATATAGTGTTAGCATCTCTATAGAATGGATTAAATGATAAGGGTGGTGGGGCAGCTGGAAGCTGCTTCGACACCAACAAAATGAATAAATGTATTCATATATGTATTTAAGTATTATAATTATTCAATTTTCCTCATTAAAGAATTAGAGTTGTTTATGTATATCTTTAGAACTCCAATAATTAATGTTTAGGACTTCATACAGACTTGAGCTTTATTATAAATTACTTCTTCTTAGAAATTATTTCAAATTTAATAATTCAGAGAATTTTAAGTCTCCTTGTCTTAAAGTTGTGAATTCAGATCCAAATTTTATCATAATAATTTAAAATATTTCAAAGAAATGATATTACGTTGTTTATTTTATTGCAATTTTTTATTTTAATTTCCTTAAAAAATCCAAAAATTAATAAACTTATATTTAATATATAAATTATCATACGTATTTAACAAATTGAATGTTGTATAAAATTTTTCAATTCAAGTAGCACTTCTCTTATTATTTTTATGTTTAAATTGTCAACATCGTTTCTGTAAAAAGTTTAAGTTAAATAACACATAAAATTAATATAATTAATTAAAAAGAATAAAAATTGTTTTTTATCATATTGAATAAAATATAAGGATAGAAAAATATTAAAAAAAATATTGAAAATATTATTTATAGATTTAATTGTGGTTGGACACATTTGTTTTTCTAAAAGAAATATAATTCAAATAATTTCTTTAAATTTTAAAACTGTACAATATTTTATATTTGTCATTAACGATATTTGAATAATTTCTCTTTGTTATTTCCTCTTCTCAATTTTGCTAAACATCAAAACCTATTCTAGTTTTTTAGTTTTCGAAACTCATAAATAAAGAGTAACTTTTAAAAATAATTTTGTAAAACGAAATTATCAAATAAGTTTTATTATTTTTAAGTTCTAAAAATTTAAAATAAATATTAAAAATAAATCTAACATATCCCGAAATAATATTATAATTATTCAAAACAATTTAGTTTATATGTAATAGCAACAGAGCTATTATTAACACAAAATCAAAGCATCGTTCATATTCAAGAACATAATTTAGAATAAAATAGCTATATAAAATAACAAAAATACTATTAATATAATATAAAATATTTCATAATTCTGTTTATTCAATAAAAAGATAATAACCAATAATTTTGTTATTCATATCTTGTAAATATAAACATAAACTTACATATAAAACCATTATGAATAACAAATCATGTTTAATCCAAATTTTAAAAGTAAACAAATATGACAACACTAAAACTTCCAAATAAAGTTAAATACATAATATAGTATAAGCATCCCTATAGAATGGAATAAATGATAAGGGTGGTGGGGCAGCTGGAAGCTGCTTCGACACCAACAAAATGAATCAAATGTATTCATATAAGTATTTAAGTATTATAATTATTCAATTTTCCTCATTAAAGAATTAGAGTTGTTTATGTATATCTTTAGAACTCCAATAATTAATGTTTAGGACTTCATACAGACTTGAGCTTTATTATAAATCACTTCTTCTTAGAAATTGTTTCAAATTTAATAATTCAGAGAATTTTAAGTCTCCTTGTCTTAAAGTTGTGAATTCAGATCCAAATTTTATCATAATAATTTAAAATATTTCAAAAAAATGATATTACGTTGTTTATTTTATTGCAATTTTTTATTTTAATTTCCTTAAAAAATTCAAAAATTAATAAACTTATATTTAATATATAAATTATCATACGTATTTAACAAATTGAATGTTGTATAAAAATTTTCAATTCAAGTAGCACTTCTCTTATTATTTTTATGTTTAAATTATCAACATCGTTTCTGTAAAAAGTTTAAGTTAAATAACACATAAAATTAATATAATTAATTAAAAAGAATAAAAATTGTTTTTTGTCATATTGAATAAAATATAAGGATAGAAAAATATAAAAAAAATATATTGAAAATATTCTTTACAGATTTAATTGTGGTTTGACACATTTGTTTTTCTAAAAGAAATATAATTCAAATAATATTTTAAATTTTAAAACTGTACAATATTTTATATTTGTCATTAACGATATTTGTATAATTTCTCTTTGTTATTTCCTCTTCTCAATTTTGCTAAACATCAAAACCTATTCTAGTTTTTTAGTTTTCGAAACTCATAAATAAAGAGTAACTTTTAAAAATAATTTTGTAAAACTAAATTATCAAATAAGTTTTATTATTTTTAAGTTCGAAAAATTTAAAATAAATATAAAAAATAAATATAAAAAATCCCGAAATAATATTATAATTATTCAAAACAATTTAGTTTATATGTAATAGCAACAGAGCAATTATTAAAACAAAATCAAAGCATCGTTCATATTCAAGAACGTAATTTAGAATAAAATAGCTATATAAAATAACAAAAATACTATCAATATAATATAAAATATTTCGTAATTCCGTTTATTCAATAAAAAGATAATAACCAATAATTTTGTTTAATACATATCTTGTAAATATAAACATAAACTTATATATAAAACCTTTATGACTAACAAATCATGTTTAATCCAAATTTTAAAACTAAACAAACATGACAACACTAAAACTTCCAAATAAAGTTAAATACATAATATAGTGTTAGCATCTCTATAGAATGGATTAAATGATAAGGGTGGTGGGGCAGCTGGAAGCTGCTTCGACACCAACAAAATGAATCAAATGTATTCATATATGTATTTAAGTATTATAATTATTCAATTTTCCTCATTAAAGAATTAGAGTTGTTGTAAAGACCATGTACAATACATGCCTCAAATCATATATTATACATGAGTTTCACTTTTGGTACTGAAACATAATAAGTTCCTAGTTAACACATTGTACACATAAATGCCTCTAATACAAAACACCTAAAAGTCTAAGGCATTACATATACAAGATGTTCCCAAAATGATAAAAACTAAGAACTAGATCAAAACAATGATCTCAAAACATAACGCCATAGCGGAAGCCATGCCATCACAAAACCACGATTCGTAAGGAAAGTCAAGTAACCTTGTCCTTACCCTTCGCCCAACCTGCAGAACCTGTGATGTAAACAACAACAGTGGGGTGAGATACATCAAATCTCAGTGAGTTCCCTATCTTAAAGTCCTCTCGGCTTTACAAGGTTCTAACAAAGTCCTAACTCATGTCCAAGGGGAAAGGGGAAAGACCATGAGTACACACACACAAGTAACCGCCACGGTGAGCCTGTAAACTCACACTAGTACCGAAGTACCTCTTGAGCCTGTAAACTCAAGGATTCACAAAGTACCGAAATACGTTCTGAGTCCGTACACTCAAGAACTCACATATCAATAACCAATACCAAGGTATCCCCTTTTCCCGTACCCTTCTACGTCTAGAAGGCGATCCGAGTCATGGATCCTTGTAGCTACTTGGCATACGATTGGATTCGGGATCACGGGCCGTACACCGTGATCCGTCACTTCTCACGGACCGTACGTCGTCTCAAGTCTCTTTACCCGTAGGCTCCAATCGTACTAACACGGGACTCAAACCTGCCAAGTAGTGGTGCATATGTTTCAGAGGAGCTCGAGACCCATGAAACGCACTAACACAACTCTGTGGTTATTGATAAACAGAATGCACACGCCTCGGCCTCTCATGCACGAGCGTTGCAACACATGGAACAATTCACACTTCCAACACAGTTTTTGGTAAAAATCCTCACCCTGCCTAGTCCACATTTTAACATGCATACATTGCCAATAATAGTTACACACCATTAACAGATAAAAGGCGATAAAACGACACAATTTCAGAAATCCCGACTTAATTAAATCGGCCGACGATCTTAAAACCATTTTAATAAGAAAGTACATTTTATTATCTTTCCAACGATATCAAAATTGTTCCAATCCGAGTTACGTACAAAAAGTTACGGCATTGTAAACAATCGATCGGAAAAATAAATCACAACAGCAGGATTCTGTAACTCTCCTGGCCGTACGCGTATTGGCACTCCCCGTACGCGTATTGCCCAAATTCTCGCCCAGCCATACGCGTATTGCCCCAAGCGATACGCGTATTGCTCAAAATGCCCGGCCATCCATACGCGTATTGCCCTTGCCGTACGCGTATTGACTAGCTCCATACGCGTATTGACATGCTCCATACGCGTATGGGCAGAGAAAAAATGCAGAAGTTCCTGCAGAATTTTCTGCTACGGGTTGATCCAAAATCAACCCCAAATCCCATTTTCATCAATCAAAATGCATCAAAACATGTTATAACATCACAACCAGTATAACGTATAATCAAGCATTGCATTTAGCAGTTAGATTCACGAATTTTTGTGCAAAAAGATTCAATTTTCACAATTTCTAATCTAACTCTAAACTCAACAAAACTCTACTCTAAAGAGTCTAACTAGAACCCACCTGGATTACTAGACGAGGAGGTTGATACTGAGACGAGTAAACGAAGAACAGATGAATTGATGATGATTCTTGAGCTTTTGGAAAATTTCTCTTCTTCCTCTTTCTTTTCCTTTCCTTCCTTCCCTTTTTCCTTTTCTTTCTTTCTCTTTAGCTTTGATTGGTTTTCCAAGGAAAAAGAAAAGAAAATAGATAGTATAGAAACTATCATTTTTAGTAACACTACTAAATGTCCAAAATTAGCTCAAATACATCAAATTATAAAAACTCAACGTTAAATACTATTAATTTAATCGACTCTGAGTTCGTCAGTTTACTCTAATTATTTTATCAAATAATTACTCAGAGTACTCCGGAACCCAGTTGATCATAATAATATTAACCAGAGCGTTTATAAATTTACGGGGTATTACAGTTGTTTATGTATATCTTTAGAACTCCAATAATTAATGTTTAGGACTTCATACAGACTTGAGCTTTATTATAAATCACTTCTTCTTAGAAATTGTTTCAAATTTAATAATTCAAAGAATTTTAAGTCTCCTTGTCTTAAAGTTGTGAATTCAGATCCAAATTTTATCATAATAATTTAAAATATTTCAAAGAAATGATATTACGTTGTTTATTTTATTGCAATTTTTTATTTTAATTTCCTTAAAAAATCCAAAAATTAATAAACTTATATTTAATATATAAATTATCATACGTATTTAACAAATTGAATGTTGTATAAAATTTTTCAATTCAAGTAGCACTTCTCTTATTATTTTTATGTTTAAATTGTCAACATCGTTTCTGTAAAAAGTTTAAGTTAAATAACACATAAAATTAATATAATTAATTAAAAAGAATAAAAATTGTTTTTTGTCATATTGAATAAAATATAAGGATAGAAAAATATAAAAAAAATATATTGAAAATATTCTTTACAGATTTAATTGTGGTTTGACACATTTGTTTTTCTAAAAGAAATATAATTCAAATAATTTTTTAAATTTTAAAACTGTACAATATTTTATATTTGTCATTAACGATATTTGTATAATTTCTCTTTGTTATTTCCTCTTCTCAATTTTGCTAAACATCAAAACCTATTCTAGTTTTTTAGTTTTCGAAACTCATAAATAAAGAGTAACTTTTAAAAATAATTTTGTAAAACTAAATTATCAAATAAGTTTTATTATTTTTAAGTTCGAAAAATTTAAAATAAATATAAAAAATAAATATAAAAAATCCCGAAATAATATTATAATTATTCAAAATAATTTAGTTTATATGTAATAGCAACAGAGCAATTATTAAAACAAAATCAAAGCATCGTTCATATTCAAGAACGTAATTTAGAATAAAATAGCTATATAAAATAACAAAAATACTATCAATATAATATAAAATATTTCGTAATTCCGTTTATTCAATAAAAATATAATAACCAATAATTTTGTTTAATACATATCTTGTAAATATAAACATAAACTTATATATAAAACCTTTATGACTAACAAATCATGTTTAATCCAAATTTTAAAACTAAACAAACATGACAACACTAAAACTTCCAAATAAAGTTAAATACATAATATAGTGTTAGCATCTCTATAGAATGGATTAAATGATAAGGGTGGTGGGGCAGCTGGAAGCTGCTTCGACACCAACAAAATGAATCAAATGTATTCATATATGTATTTAAGTATTATAATTATTCAATTTTCCTCATTAAAGAATTAGAGTTGTTTATGTATATCTTTAGAACTCCAATAATTAATGTTTAGGACTTCATACAGACTTGAGCTTTATTATAAATCACTTCTTCTTAGAAATTGTTTCAAATTTAATAATTCAAAGAATTTTAAGTCTCCTTGTCTTAAAGTTGTGAATTCAGATCCAAATTTTATCATAATAATTTAAAATATTTCAAAGAAATGATATTACGTTGTTTATTTTATTGCAATTTTTTATTTTAATTTCCTTAAAAAATCCAAAAATTAATAAACTTATATTTAATATATAAATTATCATACGTATTTAACAAATTGAATGTTGTATAAAATTTTTCAATTCAAGTAGCACTTCTCTTATTATTTTTATGTTTAAATTGTCAACATCGTTTCTGTAAAAAGTTTAAGTTAAATAACACATAAAATTAATATAATTAATTAAAAAGAATAAAAATTGTTTTTTGTCATATTGAATAAAATATAAGGATAGAAAAATATAAAAAAAATATATTGAAAATATTCTTTACAGATTTAATTGTGGTTTGACACATTTGTTTTTCTAAAAGAAATATAATTCAAATAATATTTTAAATTTTAAAACTGTACAATATTTTATATTTGTCATTAACGATATTTGTATAATTTCTCTTTGTTATTTCCTCTTCTCAATTTTGCTAAACATCAAAACCTATTCTAGTTTTTTAGTTTTCGAAACTCATAAATAAAGAGTAACTTTTAAAAATAATTTTGTAAAACTAAATTATCAAATAAGTTTTATTATTTTTAAGTTCGAAAAATTTAAAATAAATATAAAAAATAAATATAAAAAATCCCGAAATAATATTATAATTATTCAAAATAATTTAGTTTATATGTAATAGCAACAGAGCAATTATTAAAACAAAATCAAAGCATCGTTCATATTCAAGAACGTAATTTAGAATAAAATAGCTATATAAAATAACAAAAATACTATCAATATAATATAAAATATTTCGTAATTCCGTTTATTCAATAAAAATATAATAACCAATAATTTTGTTTAATACATATCTTGTAAATATAAACATAAACTTATATATAAAACCTTTATGACTAACAAATCATGTTTAATCCAAATTTTAAAACTAAACAAACATGACAACACTAAAACTTCCAAATAAAGTTAAATACATAATATAGTGTTAGCATCTCTATAGAATGGATTAAATGATAAGGGTGGTGGGGCAGCTGGAAGCTGCTTCGACACCAACAAAATGAATCAAATGTATTCATATATGTATTTAAGTATTATAATTATTCAATTTTCCTCATTAAAGAATTAGAGTTGTTTATGTATATCTTTAGAACTCCAATAATTAATGTTTAGGACTTCATACAGACTTGAGCTTTATTATAAATCACTTCTTCTTAGAAATTGTTTCAAATTTAATAATTCAAAGAATTTTAAGTCTCCTTGTCTTAAAGTTGTGAATTCAGATCCAAATTTTATAATAATAATTTAAAATATTTCAAAGAAATGATATTACGTTGTTTATTTTATTGCAATTTTTTATTTTAATTTCCTTAAAAAATCCAAAAATTAATAAACTTATATTTAATATATAAATTATCATACGTATTTAACAAATTGAATGTTGTATAAAATTTTTCAATTCAAGTAGCACTTCTCTTATTATTTTTATGTTTAAATTGTCAACATCGTTTCTGTAAAAAGTTTAAGTTAAATAACACATAAAATTAATATAATTAATTAAAAAGAATAAAAATTGTTTTTTGTCATATTGAATAAAATATAAGGATAGAAAAATATAAAAAAAATATATTGAAAATATTATTTACAGATTTAATTGTGGTTTGACACATTTGTTTTTCTAAAAGAAATATAATTCAAATAATATCTTTAAATTTTAAAACTATACAATATTTTATATTTGTCATTAACGATATTTGTATAATTTCTCTTTGTTATTTCCTCTTCTCAATTTTGCTAAACATCAAAACCTATTCTAGTTTTTTAGTTTTCGAAACTCATAAATAAAGAGTAACTTTTAAAAATAATTTTGTAAAACTAAATTATCAAATAAGTTTTATTATTTTTAAGTTCGAAAAATTTAAAATAAATATAAAAAATAAATATAAAAAATCCCGAAATAATATTATAATTATTCAAAACAATTTAGTTTATATGTAATAGCAACAGAGCAATTATTAAAACAAAATCAAAGCATCGTTCATATTCAAGAACGTAATTTAGAATAAAATAGCTATATAAAATAACAAAAATACTATCAATATAATATAAAATATTTCGTAATTCCGTTTATTCAATAAAAAGATAATAACCAATAATTTTATTTAATACATATCTTGTAAATATAAACATAAACTTATATATAAAACCTTTATGACTAACAAATCATGTTTAATCCAAATTTTAAAACTAAACAAACATGACAACACTAAAACTTCCAAATAAAGTTAAATACATAATATAGTGTTAGCATCTCTATAGAATGGATTAAATGATAAGGGTGGTGGGGCAGCTGGAAGCTGCTTCGACACCAACAAAATGAATCAAATGTATTCATATATGTATTTAAGTATTATAATTATTCAATTTTCCTCATTAAAGAATTAGAGTTGTTTATGTATATCTTTAGAACTCCAATAATTAATGTTTAGGACTTCATACAGACTTGAGCTTTATTATAAATCACTTCTTCTTAGAAATTGTTTCAAATTTAATAATTCAAAGAATTTTAAGTCTCCTTGTCTTAAAGTTGTGAATTCAGATCCAAATTTTATCATAATAATTTAAAATATTTCAAAGAAATGATATTACGTTGTTTATTTTATTGCAATTTTTTATTTTAATTTCCTTAAAAAATCCAAAAATTAATAAACTTATATTTAATATATAAATTATCATACGTATTTAACAAATTGAATGTTGTATAAAATTTTTCAATTCAAGTAGCACTTCTCTTATTATTTTTATGTTTAAATTGTCAACATCGTTTCTGTAAAAAGTTTAAGTTAAGTAACACATAAAATTAATATAATTAATTAAAAAGAATAAAAATTGTTTTTTGTCATATTGAATAAAATATAAGGATAGAAAAATATAAAAAAAATATATTGAAAATATTATTTACAGATTTAATTGTGGTTTGACACATTTGTTTTTCTAAAAGAAATATAATTCAAATAATATCTTTAAATTTTAAAACTGTACAATATTTTATATTTGTCATTAACGATATTTGTATAATTTCTCTTTGTTATTTCCTCTTCTCAATTTTGCTAAACATCAAAACCTATTCTAGTTTTTTAGTTTTCGAAACTCATAAATAAAGAGTAACTTTTAAAAATAATTTTGTAAAACTAAATTATCAAATAAGTTTTATTATTTTTAAGTTCGAAAAATTTAAAATAAATATAAAAAATAAATATAAAAAATCCCGAAATAATATTATAATTATTCAAAACAATTTAGTTTATATGTAATAGCAACAGAGCAATTATTAAAACAAAATCAAAGCATCGTTCATATTCAAGAACGTAATTTAGAATAAAATAGCTATATAAAATAACAAAAATACTATCAATATAATATAAAATATTTCGTAATTCCGTTTATTCAATAAAAAGATAATAACCAATAATTTTGTTTAATACATATCTTGTAAATATAAACATAAACTTATATATAAAACCTTTATGACTAACAAATCATGTTTAATCCAAATTTTAAAACTAAACAAACATGACAACACTAAAACTTCCAAATAAAGTTAAATACATAATATAGTGTTAGCATCTCTATAGAATGGATTAAATAATAAGGGTGGTGGGGCAGCTGGAAGCTGCTTCGACACCAACAAAATGAATCAAATGTATTCATATATGTATTTAAGTATTATAATTATTCAATTTTCCTCATTAAAGAATTAGAGTTGTTTATGTATATCTTTAGAACTCCAATAATTAATGTTTAGGACTTCATACAGACTTGAGCTTTATTATAAATCACTTCTTCTTAGAAATTGTTTCAAATTTAATAATTCAAAGAATTTTAAGTCTCCTTGTCTTAAAGTTGTGAATTCAGATCCAAATTTTATCATAATAATTTAAAATATTTCAAAGAAATGATATTACGTTGTTTATTTTATTGCAATTTTTTATTTTAATTTCCTTAAAAAATCCAAAAATTAATAAACTTATATTTAATATATAAATTATCATACGTATTTAACAAATTGAATGTTGTATAAAATTTTTCAATTCAAGTAGCACTTCTCTTATTATTTTTATGTTTAAATTGTCAACATCGTTTCTGTAAAAAGTTTAAGTTAAATAACACATAAAATTAATATAATTAATTAAAAAGAATAAAAATTGTTTTTTGTCATATTGAATAAAATATAAGGATAGAAAAATATAAAAAAAATATATTGAAAATATTATTTACAGATTTAATTGTGGTTTGACACATTTGTTTTTCTAAAAGAAATATAATTCAAATAATATCTTTAAATTTTAAAACTGTACAATATTTTATATTTGTCATTAACGATATTTGTATAATTTCTCTTTGTTATTTCCTCTTCTCAATTTTGCTAAACATCAAAACCTATTCTAGTTTTTTAGTTTTCGAAACTCATAAATAAAGAGTAACTTTTAAAAATAATTTTGTAAAACTAAATTATCAAATAAGTTTTATTATTTTTAAGTTCGAAAAATTTAAAATAAATATAAAAAATAAATATAAAAAATCCCGAAATAATATTATAATTATTCAAAATAATTTAGTTTATATGTAATAGCAACAGAGCAATTATTAAAACAAAATCAAAGCATCGTTCATATTCAAGAACGTAATTTAGAATAAAATAGCTATATAAAATAACAAAAATACTATCAATATAATATAAAATATTTCGTAATTCCGTTTATTCAATAAAAAGATAATAACCAATAATTTTGTTTAATACATATCTTGTAAATATAAACATAAACTTATATATAAAACCTTTATGACTAACAAATCATGTTTAATCCAAATTTTAAAACTAAACAAACATGACAACACTAAAACTTCCAAATAAAGTTAAATACATAATATAGTGTTAGCATCTCTATAGAATGGATTAAATGATAAGGGTGGTGGGGCAGCTGGAAGCTGCTTCGACACCAACAAAATGAATCAAATGTATTCATATATGTATTTAAGTATTATAATTATTCAATTTTCCTCATTAAAGAATTAGAGTTGTTTATGTATATCTTTAGAACTCCAATAATTAATGTTTAGGACTTCATACAGACTTGAGCTTTATTATAAATCACTTCTTCTTAGAAATTGTTTCAAATTTAATAATTCAAAGAATTTTAAGTCTCCTTGTCTTAAAGTTGTGAATTCAGATCCAAATTTTATCATAATAATTTAAAATATTTCAAAGAAATGATATTACGTTGTTTATTTTATTGCAATTTTTTATTTTAATTTCCTTAAAAAATCCAAAAATTAATAAACTTATATTTAATATATAAATTATCATACGTATTTAACAAATTGAATGTTGTATAAAATTTTTCAATTCAAGTAGCACTTCTCTTATTATTTTTATGTTTAAATTGTCAACATCGTTTCTGTAAAAAGTTTAAGTTAAATAACACATAAAATTAATATAATTAATTAAAAAGAATAAAAATTGTTTTTTGTCATATTGAATAAAATATAAGGATAGAAAAATATAAAAAAAATATATTGAAAATATTATTTACAGATTTAATTGTGGTTTGACACATTTGTTTTTCTAAAAGAAATATAATTCAAATAATATCTTTAAATTTTAAAACTGTACAATATTTTATATTTGTCATTAACGATATTTGTATAATTTCTCTTTGTTATTTCCTCTTCTCAATTTTGCTAAACATCAAAACCTATTCTAGTTTTTTAGTTTTCGAAACTCATAAATAAAGAGTAACTTTTAAAAATAATTTTGGAAAACTAAATTATCAAATAAGTTTTATTATTTTTAAGTTTGAAAAATTTAAAATAAATATAACAAATCCCGAAATAATATTATAATTATTCAAAACAATTTAGTTTATATGAAATAGCAACAGAGCAATTATTAAAACAAAATCAAAGCATCGTTCATATTCAAGAACGTAATTTAGAATAAAATAGCTATATAAAATAACAAAAATACTATCAATATAATATAAAATATTTCGTAATTCCGTTTATTCAATAAAAAGATAATAACCAATAATTTTGTTTAATACATATCTTGTAAATATAAACATAAACTTATATATAAAACCTTTATGACTAACAAATCATGTTTAATCCAAATTTTAAAACTAAACAAACATGACAACACTAAAACTTCCAAATAAAGTTAAATACATAATATAGTGTTAGCATCTCTATAGAATGGATTAAATGATAAGGGTGGTGGGGCAGCTGGAAGCTGCTTCGACACCAACAAAATGAATCAAATGTATTCATATATGTATTTAAGTATTATAATTATTCAATTTTCCTCATTAAAGAATTAGAGTTGTTTATGTATATCTTTAGAACTCCAATAATTAATGTTTAGGACTTCATACAGACTTGAGCTTTATTATAAATCACTTCTTCTTAGAAATTGTTTCAAATTTAATAATTCAAAGAATTTTAAGTCTCCTTGTCTTAAAGTTGTGAATTCAGATCCAAATTTTATCATAATAATTTAAAATATTTCAAAGAAATGATATTACGTTGTTTATTTTATTGCAATTTTTTATTTTAATTTCCTTAAAAAATCCAAAAATTAATAAACTTATATTTAATATATAAATTATCATACGTATTTAACAAATTGAATGTTGTATAAAATTTTTCAATTCAAGTAGCACTTCTCTTATTATTTTTATGTTTAAATTGTCAACATCGTTTCTGTAAAAAGTTTAAGTTAAATAACACATAAAATTAATATAATTAATTAAAAAGAATAAAAATTGTTTTTTGTCATATTGAATAAAATATAAGGATAGAAAAATATAAAAAAAATATATTGAAAATATTATTTACAGATTTAATTGTGGTTTGACACATTTGTTTTTCTAAAAGAAATATAATTCAAATAATATCTTTAAATTTTAAAACTGTACAATATTTTATATTTGTCATTAACGATATTTGTATAATTTCTCTTTGTTATTTCCTCTTCTCAATTTTGCTAAACATCAAAACCTATTCTAGTTTTTTAGTTTTCGAAACTCATAAATAAAGAGTAACTTTTAAAAATAATTTTGTAAAACTAAATTATCAAATAAGTTTTATTATTTTTAAGTTCGAAAAATTTAAAATAAATATAAAAAATAAATATAAAAAATCCCGAAATAATATTATAATTATTCAAAATAATTTAGTTTATATGTAATAGCAACAGAGCAATTATTAAAACAAAATCAAAGCATCGTTCATATTCAAGAACGTAATTTAGAATAAAATAGCTATATAAAATAACAAAAATACTATCAATATAATATAAAATATTTCGTAATTCCGTTTATTCAATAAAAAGATAATAACCAATAATTTTGTTTAATACATATCTTGTAAATATAAACATAAACTTATATATAAAACCTTTATGACTAACAAATCATGTTTAATCCAAATTTTAAAACTAAACAAACATGACAACACTAAAACTTCCAAATAAAGTTAAATACATAATATAGTGTTAGCATCTCTATAGAATGGATTAAATGATAAGGGTGGTGGGGCAGCTGGAAGCTGCTTCGACACCAACAAAATGAATCAAATGTATTCATATATGTATTTAAGTATTATAATTATTCAATTTTCCTCATTAAAGAATTAGAGTTGTTTATGTATATCTTTAGAACTCCAATAATTAATGTTTAGGACTTCATACAGACTTGAGCTTTATTATAAATCACTTCTTCTTAGAAATTGTTTCAAATTTAATAATTCAAAGAATTTTAAGTCTCCTTGTCTTAAAGTTGTGAATTCAGATCCAAATTTTATCATAATAATTTAAAATATTTCAAAGAAATGATATTACGTTGTTTATTTTATTGCAATTTTTTATTTTAATTTCCTTAAAAAATCCAAAAATTAATAAACTTATATTTAATATATAAATTATCATACGTATTTAACAAATTGAATGTTGTATAAAATTTTTCAATTCAAGTAGCACTTCTCTTATTATTTTTATGTTTAAATTGTCAACATCGTTTCTGTAAAAAGTTTAAGTTAAATAACACATAAAATTAATATAATTAATTAAAAAGAATAAAAATTGTTTTTTGTCATATTGAATAAAATATAAGGATAGAAAAATATAAAAAAAATATATTGAAAATATTATTTACAGATTTAATTGTGGTTTGACACATTTGTTTTTCTAAAAGAAATATAATTCAAATAATATCTTTAAATTTTAAAACTGTACAATATTTTATATTTGTCATTAACGATATTTGTATAATTTCTCTTTGTTATTTCCTCTTCTCAATTTTGCTAAACATCAAAACCTATTCTAGTTTTTTAGTTTTCGAAACTCATAAATAAAGAGTAACTTTTAAAAATAATTTTGGAAAACTAAATTATCAAATAAGTTTTATTATTTTTAAGTTCGAAAAATTTAAAATAAATATAACAAATCCCGAAATAATATTATAATTATTCAAAACAATTTAGTTTATATGAAATAGCAACAGAGCAATTATTAAAACAAAATCAAAGCATCGTTCATATTCAAGAACGTAATTTAGAATAAAATAGCTATATAAAATAACAAAAATACTATCAATATAATATAAAATATTTCGTAATTCCGTTTATTCAATAAAAAGATAATAACCAATAATTTTGTTTAATACATATCTTGTAAATATAAACATAAACTTATATATAAAACCTTTATGACTAACAAATCATGTTTAATCCAAATTTTAAAACTAAACAAACATGACAACACTAAAACTTCCAAATAAAGTTAAATACATAATATAGTGTTAGCATCTCTATAGAATGGATTAAATGATAAGGGTGGTGGGGCAGCTGGAAGCTGCTTCGACACCAACAAAATGAATCAAATGTATTCATATATGTATTTAAGTATTATAATTATTCAATTTTCCTCATTAAAGAATTAGAGTTGTTTATGTATATCTTTAGAACTCCAATAATTAATGTTTAGGACTTCATACAGACTTGAGCTTTATTATAAATCACTTCTTCTTAGAAATTGTTTCAAATTTAATAATTCAAAGAATTTTAAGTCTCCTTGTCTTAAAGTTGTGAATTCAGATCCAAATTTTATCATAATAATTTAAAATATTTCAAAGAAATGATATTACGTTGTTTATTTTATTGCAATTTTTTATTTTAATTTCCTTAAAAAATCCAAAAATTAATAAACTTATATTTAATATATAAATTATCATACGTATTTAACAAATTGAATGTTGTATAAAATTTTTCAATTCAAGTAGCACTTCTCTTATTATTTTTATGTTTAAATTGTCAACATCGTTTCTGTAAAAAGTTTAAGTTAAATAACACATAAAATTAATATAATTAATTAAAAAGAATAAAAATTGTTTTTTGTCATATTGAATAAAATATAAGGATAGAAAAATATAAAAAAAATATATTGAAAATATTATTTACAGATTTAATTGTGGTTTGACACATTTGTTTTTCTAAAAGAAATATAATTCAAATAATATCTTTAAATTTTAAAACTGTACAATATTTTATATTTGTCATTAACGATATTTGTATAATTTCTCTTTGTTATTTCCTCTTCTCAATTTTGCTAAACATCAAAACCTATTCTAGTTTTTTAGTTTTCGAAACTCATAAATAAAGAGTAACTTTTAAAAATAATTTTGGAAAACTAAATTATCAAATAAGTTTTATTATTTTTAAGTTCGAAAAATTTAAAATAAATATAAAAAATAAATATAACAAATCCCGAAATAATATTATAATTATTCAAAACAATTTAGTTTATATGAAATAGCAACAGAGCAATTATTAAAACAAAATCAAAGCATCGTTCATATTCAAGAACGTAATTTAGAATAAAATAGCTATATAAAATAACAAAAATACTATCAATATAATATAAAATATTTCGTAATTCCGTTTATTCAATAAAAAGATAATAACCAATAATTTTGTTTAATACATATCTTGTAAATATAAACATAAACTTATATATAAAACCTTTATGACTAACAAATCATGTTTAATCCAAATTTTAAAACTAAACAAACATGACAACACTAAAACTTCCAAATAAAGTTAAATACATAATATAGTGTTAGCATCTCTATAGAATGGATTAAATGATAAGGGTGGTGGGGCAGCTGGAAGCTGCTTCGACACCAACAAAATGAATCAAATGTATTCATATATGTATTTAAGTATTATAATTATTCAATTTTCCTCATTAAAGAATTAGAGTTGTTTATGTATATCTTTAGAACTCCAATAATTAATGTTTAGGACTTCATACAGACTTGAGCTTTATTATAAATCACTTCTTCTTAGAAATTGTTTCAAATTTAATAATTCAAAGAATTTTAAGTCTCCTTGTCTTAAAGTTGTGAATTCAGATCCAAATTTTATCATAATAATTTAAAATATTTCAAAGAAATGATATTACGTTGTTTATTTTATTGCAATGTTTTATTTTAATTTCCTTAAAAAATCCAAAAAGTAATAAACTTATATTTAATATATAAATTATCATACGTATTTAACAAATTGAATGTTGTATAAAATTTTTCAATTCAAGTAGCACTTCTCTTATTATTTTTATGTTTAAATTGTCAACATCGTTTCTGTAAAAAGTTTAAGTTAAATAACACATAAAATTAATATAATTAAATAAAAAGAATAAAAATTGTTTTTTATCATATTGAATAAAATATAAGGATAGAAAAATATAAAAAAAATATTGAATATATTATTTACAGATTTAATTGTGGTTTGACACATTTGTTTTTCTAAAAGAAATATAATTCAAATAATTTCTTTAAATTTTAAAACTGTACAATATTTTATATTTGTCATTAACGATATTTGAATAATTTCTCTTTGTTATTTCCTCTTCTCAATTTTACTAAACATCAAAACCTATTCTAGTTTTTTAGTTTTCGAAACTCATAAATAAAGAGTAACTTTTAAAAATAATTTTGTAAAACTAAATTATCAAATAAGTTTTATTATTTTTAAGTTATAAAAATTTAAAATAAATATTAAAAATAAATCTAACATATCCCGAAATAATATTATAATTATTCAAAACAATTTAGTTTATATGTAATAGCAACAGAGCTATTATTAACACAAAATCAAAGCATCGTTCATATTCAAGAACATAATTTAGAATAAAATAGCTATATAAAATAACAAAAATACTATCAATATATATAAAATATTTCGTAATTCCGTTTATTCAATAAAAAGATAATAACCAATAATTTTGTTTAATACATATCTTGTAAATATAAACATAAACTTATATATAAAACCTTTATGACTAACAAATCATGTTTAATCCAAATTTTAAAACTAAACAAACATGACAACACTAAAACTTCCAAATAAAGTTAAATACATAATATAGTGTTAGCATCTCTATAGAATGGATTAAATGATAAGGGTGGTGGGGCAGCTGGAAGCTGCTTCGACACCAACAAAATGAATCAAATGTATTCATATATGTATTTAAGTATTATAATTATTCAATTTTCCTCATTAAAGAATTAGAGTTGTTTATGTATATCTTTAGAACTCCAATAATTAATGTTTAGGACTTCATACAGACTTGAGCTTTATTATAAATCACTTCTTCTTAGAAATTGTTTCAAATTTAATAATTCAGAGAATTTTAAGTCTCCTTGTCTTAAAGTTGTGAATTCAGATCCAAATTTTATCATAATAATTTAAAATATTTCAAAGAAATGATATTACGTTGTTTATTTTATTGCAATTTTTTATTTTAATTTCCTTAAAAAATCCAAAAATTAATAAACTTATATTTAATATATAAATTATCATACGTATTTAACAAATTGAATGTTGTATAAAATTTTTCAATTCAAGTAGCACTTCTCTTATTATTTTTATGTTTAAATTGTCAACATCGTTTCTGTAAAAAGTTTAAGTTAAATACCACATAAAATTAATATAATTAATTAAAAAGAATAAAAATTATTTTTTGTCATATTGAATAAAATATAAGGATAGAAAAATATAAAAAAAATATATTGAAAATATTATTTACAGATTTAATTGTGGTTTGACACATTTGTTTTTCTAAAAGAAATATAATTCAAATAATATCTTTAAATTTTAAAACTGTACAATATTTTATATTTGTCATTAACGATATTTGTATAATTTCTCTTTATTATTTCCTCTTCTCAATTTTGCTAAACATCAAAACCTATTCTAGTTTTTTAGTTTTCGAAACTCATAAATAAAGAGTAACTTTTAAAAATAATTTTGTAAAACTAAATTATCAAATAAGTTTTATTATTTTTAAGTTCGAAAAATTTAAAATAAATATAAAAAATAAATATAACAAATCCCGAAATAATATTATAATTATTCAAAACAATTTAGTTTATATGAAATAGCAACAGAGCAATTATTAAAACAAAATCAAAGCATCGTTCATATTCAAGAACGTAATTTAGAATAAAATAGCTATATAAAATAACAAAAATACTATCAATATAATATAAAATATTTCGTAATTCCGTTTATTCAATAAAAAGATAATAACCAATAATTTTGTTTAATACATATCTTGTAAATATAAACATAAACTTATATATAAAACCTTTATGACTAACAAATCATGTTTAATCCAAATTTTAAAACTAAACAAACATGACAACACTAAAACTTCCAAATAAAGTTAAATACATAATATAGTGTTAGCATCTCTATAGAATGGATTAAATGATAAGGGTGGTGGGGCAGCTGGAAGCTGCTTCGACACCAACAAAATGAATCAAATGTATTCATATATGTATTTAAGTATTATAATTATTCAATTTTCCTCATTAAAGAATTAGAGTTGTTTATGTATATCTTTAGAACTCCAATAATTAATGTTTAGGACTTCATACAGACTTGAGCTTTATTATAAATCACTTCTTCTTAGAAATTGTTTCAAATTTAATAATTCAAAGAATTTTAAGTCTCCTTGTCTTAAAGTTGTGAATTCAGATCCAAATTTTATCATAATAATTTAAAATATTTCAAAGAAATGATATTACGTTGTTTATTTTATTGCAATTTTTTATTTTAATTTCCTTAAAAAATCCAAAAATTAATAAACTTATATTTAATATATAAATTATCATACGTATTTAACAAATTGAATGTTGTATAAAATTTTTCAATTCAAGTAGCACTTCTCTTATTATTTTTATGTTTAAATTGTCAACATCGTTTCTGTAAAAAGTTTAAGTTAAATAACACATAAAATTAATATAATTAATTAAAAAGAATAAAAACTGTTTTTTGTCATATTGAATAAAATATAAGGATAGAAAAATATAAAAAAAATATATTGAAAATATTATTTACAGATTTAATTGTGGTTTGACACATTTGTTTTTCTAAAAGAAATATAATTCAAATAATATCTTTAAATTTTAAAACTGTACAATATTTTATATTTGTCATTAACGATATTTGTAAAATTTCTCTTTGTTATTTCCTCTTCTCAATTTTGCTAAACATCAAAACCTATTCTAGTTTTTTAGTTTTCGAAACTCATAAATAAAGAGTAACTTTTAAAAATAATTTTGTAAAACTAAATTATCAAATAAGTTTTATTATTTTTAAGTTCGAAAAATTTTAAATAAATATAAAAAATAAATATAACAAATCCCGAAATAATATTATAATTATTCAAAACAATTTAGTTTATATGAAATAGCAACAGAGCAATTATTAAAACAAAATCAAAGCATCGTTCATATTCAAGAACGTAATTGAGAATAAAATAGCTATATAAAATAACAAAAATACTATCAATATAATATAAAATATTTCGTAATTCCGTTTATTCAATAAAAAGATAATAACCAATAATTTTGTTTAATACATATCTTGTAAATATAAACATAAACTTATATATAAAACCTTTATGACTAACAAATCATGTTTAATCCAAATTTTAAAACTAAACAAACATGACAACACTAAAACTTCCAAATAAAGTTAAATACATAATATAGTGTTAGCATCTCTATAGAATGGATTAAATGATAAGGGTGGTGGGGCAGCTGGAAGCTGCTTCGACACCAACAAAATGAATCAAATGTATTCATATATGTATTTAAGTATTATAATTATTCAATTTTCCTCATTAAAGAATTAGAGTTGTTTATGTATATCTTTAGAACTCCAATAATTAATGTTTAGGACTTCATACAGACTTGAGCTTTATTATAAATCACTTCTTCTTAGAAATTGTATCAAATTTAATAATTCAGAGAATTTTAAGTCTCCTTGTCTTAAAGTTGTGAATGTAGATCCAAATTTTATCATAATAATTTAAAATATTTCAAAGAAATGATATTACGTTGTTTATTTTATTGCAATTTTTTATTTTAATTTCCTTAAAAAATCCAAAAATTAATAAACTTATATTTAATATATAAATTATCATACTTATTTAACAAATTAAATGTTGTATAAAATTTTTCAATTCAATTAGCACTTCTCTTATTATTTTTATGTTTAAATTGTCAACATCGTTTCTGTAAAAAGTTTAAGTTAAATAACACATAAAATTAATATAATTAATTAAAAAGAATAAAAATTGTTTTTCATCATATTGAATAAAATATAAGGATAGAAAAATATAAAAAATATATATTGAAAATATTATTTACAGATTTAATTGTGGTTTGACACATTTGTTTCTCTAAAAGAAATATAATTCAAATAATTTCTTTAAATTTTAAAACTGTACAATATTTTATATTTGTCATTAACGATATTTGTATAATTTCTCTTTGTTATTTCCTCTTCTCAATTTTGCTAAACATCAAAACCTATTCTAGTTTTTTAGTTTTCGAAACTCTTAAATAAAGAGTAACTTTTAAAAATAATTTTGTAAAACTAAATTATCAAATAAGTTTTATTATTTTTAAGTTCGAAAAATTTAAAATAAATATAAAAAATAAATATAACAAATCCCGAAATAATATTATAATTATTCAAAACAATTTAGTTTATATGTAATAGCAACAGAGCAATTATTAAAACAAAATCAAAGCATCGTTCATATTCAAGAACGTAATTTAGAATAAAATAGCTATATAAAATAACAAAAATACTATCAATATAATATAAAATATTTCGTAATTCCGTTTATTCAATAAAAAGATAATAACCAATAATTTTGTTTAATACATATCTTGTAAATATAAACATAAACTTATATATAAAACCTTTATGACTAACAAATCATGTTTAATCCAAATTTTAAAACTAAACAAACATGACAACACTAAAACTTCCAAATAAAGTTAAATACATAATATAGTGTTAGCATCTCTATAGAATGGATTAAATGATAAGGGTGGTGGGGCTGCTGGAAGCTGCTTCGACACCAACAAAATGAATCAAATGTATTCATATATGTATTTAAGTATTATAATTATTCAATTTTCCTCATTAAAGAATTAGAGTTGTTTATGTATATCTTTAGAACTCCAATAATTAATGTTTAGGACTTCATACAGACTTGAGCTTTATTATAAATCACTTCTTCTTAGAAATTGTTTCAAATTTAATAATTCAAAGAATTTTAAGTCTCCTTGTCTTAAAGTTGTGAATTCAGATCTAAATTTTATCATAATAATTTAAAATATTTCAAAGAAATGATATTACGTTGTTTATTTTATTGCAATTTTTTATTTTAATTTCCTTAAAAAATCCAAAAATTAATAAAATTATATTTAATATATAAATTATCATACGTATTTAACAAATTGAATGTTGTATAAAATTTTTCAATTCAAGTAGCACTTCTCTTATTATTTTTATGTTTAAATTGTCAACATCGTTTCTGTAAAAAGTTTAAGTTAAATAACACATAAAATTAATATAATTAATTAAAAAGAATAAAAATTGTTTTTCATCATATTGAATAAAATATAAGGATAGAAAAATATAAAAAATATATATTGAAAATATTATTTACAGATTTAATTGTGGTTTGACACATTTGTTTCTCTAAAAGAAATATAATTCAAATAATTTCTTTAAATTTTAAAACTGTACAATATTTTATATTTGTCATTAACGATATTTGTATAATTTCTCTTTGTTATTTCCTCTTCTCAATTTTGCTAAACATCAAAACCTATTCTAGTTTTTTAGTTTTCGAAACTCATAAATAAAGAGTAACTTTTAAAAATAATTTTGTAAAACTAAATTATCAAATAAGTTTTATTATTTTTAAGTTCAAAAAATTTTAAATAAATATAAAAAATAAATATAACAAATCCCGAAATAATATTATAATTATTCAAAACAATTTAGTTTATATGAAATAGCAACAGAGCAATTATTAAAACAAAATCAAAGCATCGTTCATATTCAAGAACGTAATTTAGAATAAAATAGCTATATAAAATAACAAAAATACTATCAATATAATATAAAATATTTCGTAATTCCGTTTATTCAATAAAAAGATAATAACCAATAATTTTGTTTAATACATATCTTGTAAATATAAACATAAACTTATAAATAAAACCTTTATGACTAACAAATCATGTTTAATCCAAATTTTAAAACTAATCAAACATGACAACACTAAAACTTCCAAATAAAGTTAAATACATAATATAGTGTTAGCATCTCTATAGAATGGAATAAATGATAAGGGTGGTGGGGCTGCTGGAAGCTGCTTCGACACCAACAAAATGAATCAAATGTATTCATATATGTATTTAAGTATTATAATTATTCAATTTTCCTCATTAAAGAATTAGAGTTGTTTATGTATATCTTTAGAACTCCAATAATTAATGTTTAGGACTTCATACAGACTTGAGCTTTATTATAAATCACTTCTTCTTAGAAATTGTTACAAATTTAATAATTCAAAGAATTTTAAGTCTCCTTGTCTTAAAGTTGTGAATTCAGATCCAAATTTTATCATAATAATTTAAAATATTTCAAAGAAATGATATTACGTTGTTTATTTTATTGCAATTTTTTATTTTAATTTCCTTAAAAAATCCAAAAATTAATAAACTTATATTTAATATATAAATTATCATACATATTTAACAAATTGAATGTTGTATAAAATTTTTCAATTCAAGTAGCACTTCTCTTATTATTTTTATGTTTAAATTGTCAACATCGTTTCTGTAAAAAGTTTAAGTTAAATAACACATAAAATTAATATAATTAATTAAAAAGAATAAAAATTGTTTTTTGTCATATTGAATAAAATATAAGGATAGAAAAATATAAAAAAAATATTGAAAATATTATTTACAGATTTAATTGTGGTTTGACACATTTGTTTTTCTAAAAGAAATATAATTCAAATAATATCTTTAAATTTTAAAACTGTACAATATTTTATATTTGTCATTAACGATATTTGTATAATTTCTCTTTGTTATTTCCTCTTCTCAATTTTGCTAAACATCAAAACCTATTCTAGTTTTTTAGTTTTCGAAACTCTTAAATAAAGAGTAACTTTTAAAAATAATTTTGTAAAACTAAATTATCAAATAAGTTTTATTATTTTTAAGTTCGAAAAATTTTAAATAAATATAAAAAATAAATATAACATTTCCCGAAATAATATTATAATTATTCAAAATAATTTAGTTTATATGAAATAGCAACAGAGCAATTATTAACACAAAATCAAAGCATCGTTCATATTCAAGAACGTAATTTAGAATAAAATAGCTATATAAAATAACAAAAATACTATCAATATAATATAAAATATTTCGTAATTCCGTTTATTCAATAAAAAGATAATAACCAATAATTTTGTTTAATACATATCTTGTAAATATAAACATAAACTTATAAATAAAACCTTTATGACTAACAAATCATGTTTAATCCAAATTTTAAAACTAATCAAACATGACAACACTAAAACTTCCAAATAAAGTTAAATACATAATATAGTGTTAGCATCTCTATAGAATGGATTAAATGATAAGGGTGGTGGGGCAGCTGGAAGCTGCTTCGACACCAACAAAATGAATCAAATGTATTCATATATGTATTTAAGTATTATAATTATTCAATTTTCCTCATTAAAGAATTAGAGTTGTTTATGTATATCTTTAGAACTCCAATAATTAATGTTTAGGACTTCATACAGACTTGAGCTTTATTATAAATCACTTCTTCTTAGAAATTGTTTCAAATTTAATAATTCAAAGAATTTTAAGTCTCCTTGTCTTAAAGTTGTGAATTCAGATCCAAATTTTATCATAATAATTTAAAATATTTCAAAGAAATGATATTACGTTGTTTATTTTATTGCAATTTTTTATTTTAATTTCCTTAAAAAATCCAAAAATTAATAAAATTATATTTAATAAATAAATTATCATACGTATTTAACAAATTGAATGTTGTATAAAATTTTTCAATTCAAGTAGCACTTCTCTTATTATTTTTATGTTTAAATTGTCAACATCGTTTCTGTAAAAAGTTTAAGTTAAATAACACATAAAATTAATATAATTAATTAAAAAGAATAAAAACTGTTTTTTGTCATATTGAATAAAATATAAGGATAGAAAAATATAAAAAAAATATATTGAAAATATTATTTACAGATTTAATTGTGGTTTGACACATTTGTTTTTCTAAAAGAAATATAATTCAAATAATATCTTTAAATTTTAAAACTGTACAATATTTTATATTTGTCATTAACGATATTTGTAAAATTTCTCTTTGTTATTTCCTCTTCTCAATTTTGCTAAACATCAAAACCTATTCTAGTTTTTTAGTTTTCGAAACTCATAAATAAAGAGTAACTTTTAAAAATAATTTTGTAAAACTAAATTATCAAATAAGTTTTATTATTTTTAAGTTCGAAAAATTTTAAATAAATATAAAAAATAAATATAACAAATCCCGAAATAATATTATAATTATTCAAAACAATTTAGTTTATATGAAATAGCAACAGAGCAATTATTAAAACAAAATCAAAGCATCGTTCATATTCAAGAACGTAATTGAGAATAAAATAGCTATATAAAATAACAAAAATACTATCAATATAATATAAAATATTTCGTAATTCCGTTTATTCAATAAAAAGATAATAACCAATAATTTTGTTTAATACATATCTTGTAAATATAAACATAAACTTATATATAAAACCTTTATGACTAACAAATCATGTTTAATCCAAATTTTAAAACTAAACAAACATGACAACACTAAAACTTCCAAATAAAGTTAAATACATAATATAGTGTTAGCATCTCTATAGAATGGATTAAATGATAAGGGTGGTGGGGCAGCTGGAAGCTGCTTCGACACCAACAAAATGAATCAAATGTATTCATATATGTATTTAAGTATTATAATTATTCAATTTTCCTCATTAAAGAATTAGAGTTGTTTATGTATATCTTTAGAACTCCAAAAATTAATGTTTAGGACTTCATACAGACTTGAGCTTTATTATAAATCACTTCTTCTTAGAAATTGTTTCAAATTTAATAATTCAAAGAATTTTAAGTCTCCTTGTCTTAAAGTTGTGAATTCAGATCCAAATTTTATCATAATAATTTAAAATATTTCAAAGAAATGATATTACGTTGTTTATTTTATTGCAATTTTTTATTTTAATTTCCTTAAAAAATCCAAAAATTAATAAAATTATATTTAATAAATAAATTATCATACGTATTTAACAAATTGAATGTTGTATAAAATTTTTCAATTCAAGTAGCACTTCTCTTATTATTTTTATGTTTAAATTGTCAACATCGTTTCTGTAAAAAGTTTAAGTTAAATAACACATAAAATTAATATAATTAATTAAAAAGAATAAAAACTGTTTTTTGTCATATTGAATAAAATATAAGGATAGAAAAATATAAAAAAAATATATTGAAAATATTATTTACAGATTTAATTGTGGTTTGACACATTTGTTTTTCTAAAAGAAATATAATTCAAATAATATCTTTAAATTTTAAAACTGTACAATATTTTATATTTGTCATTAACGATATTTGTAAAATTTCTCTTTGTTATTTCCTCTTCTCAATTTTGCTAAACATCAAAACCTATTCTAGTTTTTTAGTTTTCGAAACTCATAAATAAAGAGTAACTTTTAAAAATAATTTTGTAAAACTAAATTATCAAATAAGTTTTATTATTTTTAAGTTCGAAAAATTTTAAATAAATATAAAAAATAAATATAACAAATCCCGAAATAATATTATAATTATTCAAAACAATTTAGTTTATATGAAATAGCAACAGAGCAATTATTAAAACAAAATCAAAGCATCGTTCATATTCAAGAACGTAATTTAGAATAAAATAGCTATATAAAATAACAAAAATACTATCAATATAATATAAAATATTTCGTAATTCCGTTTATTCAATAAAAAGATAATAACCAATAATTTTGTTTAATACATATCTTGTAAATATAAACATAAACTTATATATAAAACCTTTATGACTAACAAATCATGTTTAATCCAAATTTTAAAACTAAACAAACATGACAACACTAAAACTTCCAAATAAAGTTAAATACATAATATAGTGTTAGCATCTCTATAGAATGGATTAAATGATAAGGGTGGTGGGGCAGCTGGAAGCTGCTTCGACACCAACAAAATGAATCAAATGTATTCATATATGTATTTAAGTATTATAATTATTCAATTTTCCTCATTAAAGAATTAGAGTTGTTTATGTATATCTTTAGAACTCCAAAAATTAATGTTTAGGACTTCATACAGACTTGAGCTTTATTATAAATCACTTCTTCTTAGAAATTGTTTCAAATTTAATAATTCAAAGAATTTTAAGTCTCCTTGTCTTAAAGTTGTGAATTCAGATCCAAATTTTATCATAATAATTTAAAATATTTCAAAGAAATGATATTACGTTGTTTATTTTATTGCAATTTTTTATTTTAATTTCCTTAAAAAATCCAAAAATTAATAAAATTATATTTAATATATAAATTATCATACGTATTTAACAAATTGAATGTTGTATAAAATTTTTCAATTCAAGTAGCACTTCTCTTATTATTTTTATGTTTAAATTGTCAACATCGTTTCTGTAAAAAGTTTAAGTTAAATAACACATAAAATTAATATAATTAATTAAAAAGAATAAAAACTGTTTTTTGTCATATTGAATAAAATATAAGGATAGAAAAATATAAAAAAAATATATTGAAAATATTATTTACAGATTTAATTGTGGTTTGACACATTTGTTTTTCTAAAAGAAATATAATTCAAATAATATCTTTAAATTTTAAAACTGTATAATATTTTATATTTGTCATTAACGATATTTGTATAATTTCTCTTTGTTATTTCCTCTTCTCAATTTTGCTAAACATCAAAACCTATTCTAGTTTTTTAGTTTTCGAAACTCATAAATAAAGAGTAACTTTTAAAAATAATTTTGTAAAACTAAATTATCAAATAAGTTTTATTATTTTTAAGTTCGAAAAATTTTAAATAAATATAAAAAATAAATATAACAAATCCCGAAATAATATTATAATTATTCAAAACAATTTAGTTTATATGAAATAGCAACAGAGCAATTATTAAAACAAAATCAAAGCATCGTTCATATTCAAGAACGTAATTTAGAATAAAATAGCTATATAAAATAACAAAAATACTATCAATATAATATAAAATATTTCGTAATTCCGTTTATTCAATAAAAAGATAATAACCAATAATTTTGTTTAATACATATCTTGTAAATATAAACATAAACTTATATATAAAACCTTTATGACTAACAAATCATGTTTAATCCAAATTTTAAAACTAAACAAACATGACAACACTAAAACTTCCAAATAAAGTTAAATACATAATATAGTGTTAGCATCTCTATAGAATGGATTAAATGATAAGGGTGGTGGGGCAGCTGGAAGCTGCTTCGACACCAACAAAATGAATCAAATGTATTCATATATGTATTTAAGTATTATAATTATTCAATTTTCCTCATTAAAGAATTAGAGTTGTTTATGTATATCTTTAGAACTCCAAAAATTAATGTTTAGGACTTCATACAGACTTGAGCTTTATTATAAATCACTTCTTCTTAGAAATTGTTTCAAATTTAATAATTCAAAGAATTTTAAGTCTCCTTGTCTTAAAGTTGTGAATTCAGATCCAAATTTTATCATAATAATTTAAAATATTTCAAAGAAATGATATTACGTTGTTTATTTTATTGCAATTTTTTATTTTAATTTCCTTAAAAAATCCAAAAATTAATAAAATTATATTTAATAAATAAATTATCATACGTATTTAACAAATTGAATGTTGTATAAAATTTTTCAATTCAAGTAGCACTTCTCTTATTATTTTTATGTTTAAATTGTCAACATCGTTTCTGTAAAAAGTTTAAGTTAAATAACACATAAAATTAATATAATTAATTAAAAAGAATAAAAACTGTTTTTTGTCATATTGAATAAAATATAAGGATAGAAAAATATAAAAAAAATATATTGAAAATATTATTTACAGATTTAATTGTGGTTTGACACATTTGTTTTTCTAAAAGAAATATAATTCAAATAATATCTTTAAATTTTAAAACTGTACAATATTTTATATTTGTCATTAACGATATTTGTAAAATTTCTCTTTGTTATTTCCTCTTCTCAATTTTGCTAAACATCAAAACCTATTCTAGTTTTTTAGTTTTCGAAACTCATAAATAAAGAGTAACTTTTAAAAATAATTTTGTAAAACTAAATTATCAAATAAGTTTTATTATTTTTAAGTTCGAAAAATTTTAAATAAATATAAAAAATAAATATAACAAATCCCGAAATAATATTATAATTATTCAAAACAATTTAGTTTATATGAAATAGCAACAGAGCAATTATTAAAACAAAATCAAAGCATCGTTCATATTCAAGAACGTAATTTAGAATAAAATAGCTATATAAAATAACAAAAATACTATCAATATAATATAAAATATTTCGTAATTCCGTTTATTCAATAAAAAGATAATAACCAATAATTTTGTTTAATACATATCTTGTAAATATAAACATAAACTTATATATAAAACCTTTATGACTAACAAATCATGTTTAATCCAAATTTTAAAACTAAACAAACATGACAACACTAAAACTTCCAAATAAAGTTAAATACATAATATAGTGTTAGCATCTCTATAGAATGGATTAAATGATAAGGGTGGTGGGGCAGCTGGAAGCTGCTTCGACACCAACAAAATGAATCAAATGTATTCATATATGTATTTAAGTATTATAATTATTCAATTTTCCTCATTAAAGAATTAGAGTTGTTTATGTATATCTTTAGAACTCCAAAAATTAATGTTTAGGACTTCATACAGACTTGAGCTTTATTATAAATCACTTCTTCTTAGAAATTGTTTCAAATTTAATAATTCAAAGAATTTTAAGTCTCCTTGTCTTAAAGTTGTGAATTCAGATCCAAATTTTATCATAATAATTTAAAATATTTCAAAGAAATGATATTACGTTGTTTATTTTATTGCAATTTTTTATTTTAATTTCCTTAAAAAATCCAAAAATTAATAAAATTATATTTAATATATAAATTATCATACGTATTTAACAAATTGAATGTTGTATAAAATTTTTCAATTCAAGTAGCACTTCTCTTATTATTTTTATGTTTAAATTGTCAACATCGTTTCTGTAAAAAGTTTAAGTTAAATAACACATAAAATTAATATAATTAATTAAAAAGAATAAAAACTGTTTTTTGTCATATTGAATAAAATATAAGGATAGAAAAATATAAAAAAAATATATTGAAAATATTATTTACAGATTTAATTGTGGTTTGACACATTTGTTTTTCTAAAAGAAATATAATTCAAATAATATCTTTAAATTTTAAAACTGTATAATATTTTATATTTGTCATTAACGATATTTGTATAATTTCTCTTTGTTATTTCCTCTTCTCAATTTTGCTAAACATCAAAACCTATTCTAGTTTTTTAGTTTTCGAAACTCATAAATAAAGAGTAACTTTTAAAAATAATTTTGTAAAACTAAATTATCAAATAAGTTTTATTATTTTTAAGTTCGAAAAATTTTAAATAAATATAAAAAATAAATATAACAAATCCCGAAATAATATTATAATTATTCAAAACAATTTAGTTTATATGAAATAGCAACAGAGCAATTATTAAAACAAAATCAAAGCATCGTTCATATTCAAGAACGTAATTTAGAATAAAATAGCTATATAAAATAACAAAAATACTATCAATATAATATAAAATATTTCGTAATTCCGTTTATTCAATAAAAAGATAATAACCAATAATTTTGTTTAATACATATCTTGTAAATATAAACATAAACTTACATATAAAACCTTTATGACTAACAAATCATGTTTAATCCAAATTTTAAAACTAATCAAACATGACAACACTAAAACTTCCAAATAAAGTTAAATACATAATATAGTGTGTAATACCCCGTAAATTTATAAACGCTCTAGTTAGTATTTTTATAATCAACTGGGTTCCGGAGTACTCTACGCAATTATTTGATAAAATAATTAGAGTAATCTGATGAACTCAGTGTTGATTAAATTAATAATAGTTAACGTGGAGTTTTATTAATCGATGCATTTGAGATAATTTGGATAATTAGTAGTATGATCAATTAATATCACTTTGGATATTTTCTTTTCATTTTACTTATTTGGTCAAAGATAGAAACTTAGAGAAAGGAAAAAGGGAAGAAAGGAAAGGAGAAGGGAGGAAGAAGAGAAGAAAAATTCTCCAAGATCTCAAGATCATTATCAAGCCTCAAATCTTCATCTATTCGTCTCAGTATCAAACTCCTCATCTAGTATTCCAGGTGGGTTCTAGTTAGACTCTTTAGAGTAGGATTATTTTTGAGTTTAGAGTTAGATTGGAAATTGGGAAAAATGGGTATTTTGGTATAAAATCGTGAATCTAACTGTTAAAATTCAATGTTTGATTATATGTTATACTGGCTGTGATGTTATAGCATGTCTTGATGCATTTTGATTGATGAAAAATGAGATTTGGGGTTGATTTTGGACCAACCCGTAGCAGAAGAAATTATGCAGGAAATTCTGCATTTTTCTCTGCCCATACGCGTATGGAGCATGTCAATACGCATATGGGGCTTGTCATTACGCGTACGGCAAGGGCAATACGCGTACGGCAATTTTAAAAAGGGATTTTCAAGGAAAAACGTTTCTGCCCATACGCGTACGGCCTTGGGCAATACGCGTATGGATGGCCGGGAAATTGGAGCAATACGCGTATGGCCTTGGGCATTACGCGTATGGCTGGGCGAGATTTTGGGCAATACGCGTACGGGTAGTGTCAATACGCGTACGTCCAGGAGAGTTGCAGAAATTCTGCTGTTGTGAAATTTTCCCGATCGATTGTTTCTAATGCCGTAACTTTTTATCCGTGACTCGGATTGGAACAATTTTGGTATCGTTGGAAAGGTAATAAAATGTACTTTCTTAATTCATGGGTTTTGAGACTGTCGGCCGATTTAATTATATTGGGATTTATGAAATCGTGTCGCTTTGTTGATTTTAGTGTTTAATGTTGTGTAATTATTGTTGAAAATGTATGTATGATAAAACATAAAATAAGTAGAGTGAGGACGATTAACCCAAACAGTGTCGGAAGAATATAGAATGGATAAACACTAGTATGGAACATGTGTGTTAACCGTTTGGTTGTGATAAGGCGTAATGGCCTTGTGATTGTTGAATACAATCACGACTGTGTGTGATCACGTAATCGTAACCGGTTATTTTTGCGAGTGCGTTTCATGGGTCTCGAGCTCCTCTGAAACATGTGCACCACTACTTGGCAGGTTTGATTCCCGCATTTCATTTTAGTACGAATGGCGCCCATGGAGCGTAGGCTTGTGACGGTATAAGGCCCGTGAGAAGTGACGGTTCATAACGGTTAATGGCCCGTAGAACCCGAATCCATTCGTATGTCAAGTAGGTTGCAAGGATCCATGACCCGGGTCGACTTCTAGACGTAGAAGAGGACGGAAAAAGGGGATTCCTTGGCATGGTTATCGATTAGTGATATTGTGAGTTGATGAACTCATAACATGTTTCCATATAGTGTGTGTGTACTCAAAGTCACTCCCCTCCCCTATGACTTGAGTTAGATGTATTAGAACCTTGTAGAGCCGAGAGGACTCTAAGATAGGGAACTCACTGAGATTTGATGTATCTCACCCCACTGTTGTTGTTTACATCACAGGTTCTGCAGGTTCGGCGAAGGGTAAGGACAAGGTTATGTGACTTTCCTTACGGATCGTGGTTTCGTGATGGCATGGCTTCCGCTATGGCGTTTCTGTTTTGAGATCATTGTGTTGATCTAGTTCTTAGTTTTTATCATTTAGGAACATCTTGTATATGTAATGCCTTAGATTTTATTTGAGTTTTGTATTAGAGGCATTTATGTATATAATGTGTTAACTAGGAACTTATTATATTTCAGTACCAAAAGTGAAACTCATGTATAATATATGATTTGATGCAAATATTATATGTGGGCGTTACAGTTGGTATCAGAGCAGGTCGTATCCTCGACCTAGCCATGAAATAGGATAAGTGTTTCTTTCCGTTTCATATGTGTTGTGTCGCTATGGGTCTTAAGTGTTATATTTATGGTATTGAGCCTGATCAACTTAATCCTATCTATATGACGTTAGGAACATGGTTGGCGGACGCAGAAGCAATCGTGGTAGACCCACAAATCCTCCAGCTAGGACGAATTCGCCAGGCGGCGATGAAAATGCTCCTTTGTATCAGTTTGTGCAACAGATGCAGCAGCAGCAGAACCAGTTCATGCAACATATGGTGCAACTGATGGATGGAGGTCTTCATCCTCGGGTGGTTGTTTCAGAGGTTGTAGGGGGAAGTTTTCGGGATTTCATTCGCATGAATCCTCCAGAATTTCATGGCGGATTGGATCCTGTGGAAGCTCATGACTGGATTGCTGGCATGGAGAGAATCTTTCTGATGATTTACTGTAGTGAGGAGAACAAGGTAGTGTTTGCTTCTCACTCACTAAGAGGTCCTGCTGAGAGATGGTGGGATGTTGCTTCAGCTTTTATGACTATGCAAGGTGTGCCTAAAGTGTGGGGGCAGTTCAGGACTATTTTTATGGAAGAGTACCTTCCTAGTTCTTTGAGGATCCGAAGAGAGCTTGAAATCCAGCAGTCGAGGCAATATTATATGATAGAGAACAGCTTGAGGAAAGTTCAGACAGAAGGGGATTCGCATAAGTCGAATCAGAATGAGTGTGGGAGGTCAAGCCAACAATTTCGATCTAAGCAGCAAGCTTTCAAAAGGAAACGGGTCCAGAATTCTCGGACTAGTGCACCTCCTGGGTGTTGCACGTGTGGTAAGATGCATTTTGGCAGATGTCGCTTCAGAGGGGTAAAGTGTTACCAATGTCAGAAGGTGGGACACATGGTGAGGGATTGTCCTCAAGGTAGGAATCAGACACAAGGGAAGACTACTGGCCGAGTGTATACCTTGGATGCGAGGAAGGCAAAGGGTGATAATTCCTTGATTGCGGGTACGTGTTTTGTTAATGGCCAACCTTGTTTTGTTTTATTTGACTGTGGGGCTACACATTCTTTTGTGTCTTTGAGATGTGTGAAGCGACTTGGGTTGCAAACTATTCCTTTGTTTCCTCCTATGGTGGTTACTACTGCCATGGATGAAATAGTCGAAACACCATTAATGTGTGAAAATTGTGTTTTGACGGTGAATGAAAGAGTCTTTCAAATTGATCTTATTTGTCTGCCGCTCAAGAAAGTGGATGTTGTTCTGGGAATGGATTGGCTTTCAGCTAATTCGGTTTTTATCAGTTGTGAGGAGAAGCTAATTATTATTCCATCTGCTGAGGCTACTCCGAAAGATGGAAGTAGTGAACAGCAAGTTCTGAGTATTCCAATAGTGTGTGAATTTCCTGAAGTGTTTCCTGAGGATGTTTCTTCTCTTCCTCCGGAGAGAGAAGTTGAGTTCTCTATTGACCTGATACCGGGAACGGCTCCTATATCCGTTTCTCCGTATCGGATGGCACCGCTTGAATTAAGAGAATTAAAGGACCAATTGGAGGACTTGATGTCTAAGCATTTTGTTAGGCCTAGTGTTTCATCGTGGGGAGCTCCAGTGTTATTGGTAAAGAAGAAAGATGGGGGAATGCGGTTGTGCATTGATTATCGTAAGTTGAATAAAGTCACCATTAAGAATAAGTATCCCTTACCAAGGATAGACGACTTGTTAGATCAATTAAAAGGAGCCTGTGTGTTCTCGAAGATTGATTTACGGTCAGGTTATCACCAGATTCGAGTGAAGAGTTCCGATGTGCCAAAACTGCATTTAGAACCCGTTACGGTCATTACGAATTCCTAGTGATGCCTTTCGGTGTGACTAATGCTCCAGCTGTTTTTATGGATTACATGAACCGAATATTTCAGGCTTACTTGGACCAATTTGTGGTAACCTTTATTGACGACATTCTTATTTATTCTCGTACTCCACAAGAGCATGGAGAACATCTGAGGATTGTCTTATCGGTCTTGCAAGAGAAGAAATTGTTTGCTAAGTTGAGCAAGTGTGAGTTTTGGATGTCGGAAGTTAATTTTCTTGGACATGTTATATCTCAAGGTGGTGTGGCAGTGGATCCATCGAAAGTAGAAGCAGTGAGTGATTGGGAGAGACCTAGAAATGTTTCAGAAGTTAGAAGTTTTCTTGGGATTGACAGGTTACTATGGAAGATTTATTAAGGGCTTTTTTTCAATTGGCCTTACCAATGACGAAACTTACTCGGAAGGATGTTGCTTTTGAGTGGGATTCGGGTGGTGAGCGAAGTTTTATGCATTTGAAGGAAAGTTTGACGAGTGCTCCAGTATTAATTATTCATGATCCTAACAACTTTTATGAAGTATTTTTGTGATGCTTCTAAGAGGGGATTAGGGGGTGTTCTGATGCAAGGTGGTCAAGTGGTAGCTTATGCTTCTCGACAGTTAAAAGTTCATGAGAAGAATTATCCGACTCATGATTTGGAACTAGTTGCAGTGGTTTTTGCACTGAAGGTGTGGCGTCATTATTTATATGGTGTACGTTTTGAAATGTTCAGTGACCACAAAAGTTTGAAGTATTTGTTTGATCAAAAGGAGTTGAATATGCGACAAAGAAGGTGGATGGAGTACTTAAAGGATTATGACTTAGGATTGAAGTATCATCCAGGAAAAGCGAATATAGTAGCGGATGCTTTAAGTCGGAAAATGGTTCATAGCGCGGAATTGATGATTTTGGAGTATTCATTGTTGGAAAAGTTTAGGGATCTTAATCTCCAATTTGTGTGGACTCGGAATGGTGTAATTATGGGAAATTTGAATGTCAATTCTACTTTGAGAGTTGAGATTCAACAGGCACAATTGTTAGAGGAAGAGTTACAAGAATTGTTACTTCAGCCGGGTTTTACACGAGCGACAGATGGGATTGTTCTGTTTAATCAAAGGATTTGTGTTCCGAAGGATGAAGCATTAAAAAGGAAGATCTTAGACGAAGCTCATAAGGGTACTTTTACGATACATCCTGGTTCTACGAAGATGTACCAAGATTTAAAGAAAGATTATTGGTGGTCTGGAATGAAAAAGGATATAGCGGAATATGTGTCAGAATGTGCAGTGTGCCAACAGCTGAAGATTGAACGCCAAAGACCGGGCGGTTTGTTACAACCTTTGGATATTCCAGTTTGGAAGTAGGATAGTATTTCTATGGACTTTGCAGTGGGTTTACCCCGAACGCAAGGTGGTTATGATTCTATTTGGGTAATCATGGATCGACTACCGAAATCTGCGCACTTCTTAGCCGTAAAGACTACTTATAAGGCAAGTCATCTTGCAAGGTTGTTTATTGCTGAGATTATGAGATTGCATGGTGTTCCTTCTAGTATTGTGTCCGATAGAGATCCGAAGTTTACTTAGAGATTTTGGAAGGTGTTTCAACAAGCGATGGGTAAGAATTTGCGTTTAAGCACGTCGAATCATCCTC
Organism: Lathyrus tuberosus; assembly: GCA_022829125.1. Taxonomy (NCBI): domain Eukaryota; kingdom Viridiplantae; phylum Streptophyta; class Magnoliopsida; order Fabales; family Fabaceae; genus Lathyrus; species Lathyrus tuberosus. Next base: position 68,318 of record JALAZF010001099.1, on the reverse strand, counting down.
AAACGGATGGTCAGACTGAGCGAACAATACAGACAATGGAGGATATGTTAAGAGCTTGTGTGCTAGAGAGTAAAGGGAATTGGAAAGAACTTTTGCCGTTAATTGAGTTTTCCTATAACAATAGTTATCATGCGAGCATCGGTATGGCTCCTTATGAAGCATTGTATGGGAGAAAATGTAGGACGCCTTTGTGTTGGGCTGAAATTGGCGAAGATAGAATTTTGGGGCCCGAGATTATTCAAGAGACTACGGAAAAGATTCGAATAATCCATGAGAAAGTTAAACAAGCACAAGATCGGCAAAAGAGTTATGCTGATAATCGTCTGAGACCTTTGGAATTTGAGGAACGTGACCATGTATTTTTGAAAGTTACTCCGAGATTGAAGTTGAGAGGTCCGTTTAAGTCGCGAAAGTTAAGTCCGAGATACGTGGGACCGTATCAGATTTTAGAAAGGATTTGGTGAAGTTGCTTCTAGATTAGCCTTACCACCCTCTCTATCTGAAATGCATGATGTTTTTCACGTATCCCAGCTCCGTAAGTTTGTTCCTGATTCTCTTCAGCCAATTCTACCAGAATCGGTGGAATTAGAAGCGGATTTGACTTTTGAACCCCAACCGAGTCGTATAGTGGGAAGAGAGACGAAAGTGTTAAGGAACAAAGACATTCCACTCGTTAAGGTGCAATGGGATGTGACGCATCCAAGTGATGCTACTTGGGATTTAGAATCGGAAATGCGAGATTCTTATCCACTCCTGTCCAGGTAATATTCTAAATTCGAGGACGAATTTCTATTTAAGGGGGGGAGGATGTAATACCCCGTAAATTTATAAACGCTCTAGTTAGTATTTTTATAATCAACTGGGTTCCGGAGTACTCTACGCAATTATTTGATAAAATAATTAGAGTAATCTGACGAACTCAGTGTTGATTAAATTAATAATAGTTAACGTGGAGTTTTATTAATCGATGCATTTGAGATAATTTGGATAATTAGTAGTATGATCAATTAATATCACTTTGGATATTTTCTTTTCATTTTACTTATTTGGTCAAAGATAGAAACTTAGAGAAAGGAAAAAGGGAAGAAAGGAAAGGAGAAGGGAGGAAGAAGAGAAGAAAAATTCTCCAAGATCTCAAGATCATTATCAAGCCTCAAATCTTCATCTATTCGTCTCAGTATCAAACTCCTCATCTAGTATTCCAGGTGGGTTCTAGTTAGACTCTTTAGAGTAGGATTATTTTTGAGTTTAGAGTTAGATTGGAAATTGGGAAAAATGGGTATTTTGGTATAAAATCGTGAATCTAACTGTTAAAATTCAATGTTTGATTATATGTTATACTGGCTGTGATGTTATAGCATGTCTTGATGCATTTTGATTGATGAAAAATGAGATTTGGGGTTGATTTTGGACCAACCCGTAGCAGAAGAAATTATGCAGGAAATTCTGCATTTTTCTCTGCCCATACGCGTATGGAGCATGTCAATACGCGTATGGGGCTTGTCATTACGCGTACGGCAAGGGCAATACGCGTACGGCAATTTTAAAAAGGGATTTTCAAGGAAAAACGTTTCTGCCCATACGCGTACGGCCTTGGGCAATACGCGTATGGATGGCCGGGAAATTGGAGCAATACGCGTATGGCCTTGGGCATTACGCGTATGGCTGGGCGAGATTTTGGGCAATACGCGTACGGGTAGTGTCAATACGCGTACGGCCAGGAGAGTTGCAGAAATTCTGCTGTTGTGAAATTTTCCCGATCGATTGTTTCCAATGCCGTAACTTTTTATCCGTGACTCGGATTGGAACAATTTTGGTATCGTTGGAAAGGTAATAAAATGTACTTTCTTAATTCATGGGTTTTGAGACTGTCGGCCGATTTAATTATATTGGGATTTATGAAATCGTGTCGCTTTGTTGATTTTAGTGTTTAATGTTGTGTAATTATTGTTGAAAATGTATGTATGATAAAACATAAAATAAGTAGAGTGAGGACAATTAACCCAAACAGTGTCGGAAGAATATAGAATGGATAAACACTAGTATGGAACATGTGTGTTAACCGTTTGGTTGTGATAAGGCGTAATGGCCTTGTGATTGTTGAATACAATCACGACTGTGTGTGATCACGTAATCGTAACCGGTTATTTTTGCGAGTGCGTTTCATGGGTCTCGAGCTCCTCTGAAACATGTGCACCACTACTTGGCAGGTTTGATTCCCGCATTTCATTTTAGTACGAATGGCGCCCATGGAGCGTAGGCTTGTGACGGTATAAGGCCCGTGAGAAGTGACGGTTCATAACGGTTAATGGCCCGTAGAACCCGAATCCATTCGTATGTCAAGTAGGTTGCAAGGATCCATGACCCGGGTCGACTTCTAGACGTAGAAGAGGACGGAAAAAGGGGATTCCTTGGCATGGTTATCGATTAGTGATATTGTGAGTTGATGAACTCATAACATGTTTCCATATAGTGTGTGTGTACTCAAAGTCACTCCCCTCCCCTATGACTTGAGTTAGATGTATTAGAACCTTGTAGAGCCGAGAGGACTCTAAGATAGGGAACTCACTGAGATTTGATGTATCTCACCCCACTGTTGTTGTTTACATCACAGGTTCTGCAGGTTCGGCGAAGGGTAAGGACAAGGTTATGTGACTTTCCTTACGGATCGTGGTTTCGTGATGGCATGGCTTCCGCTATGGCGTTTCTGTTTTGAGATCATTGTGTTGATCTAGTTCTTAGTTTTTATCATTTAGGAACATCTTGTATATGTAATGCCTTAGATTTTATTTGAGTTTTGTATTAGAGGCATTTATGTATATAATGTGTTAACTAGGAACTTATTATATTTCAGTACCAAAAGTGAAACTCATGTATAATATATGATTTGATGCAAATATTATATGTGGGCGTTACATAGTGTTAGCATCTCTATAGAATGGAATAAATGATAAGGGTGGTGGGGCTGCTGGAAGCTGCTTCGACACCAACAAAATGAATCAAATGTATTCATATATGTATTTAAGTATTATAATTATTCAATTTTCCTCATTAAAGAATTAGAGTTGTTTATGTATATCTTTAGAACTCCAATAATTAATGTTTAGGACTTCATACAGACTTGAGCTTTATTATAAATCACTTCTTCTTAGAAATTGTTTCAAATTTAATAATTCAAAGAATTTTAAGTCTCCTTGTCTTAAAGTTGTGAATTCAGATCCAAATTTTATCATAATAATTTAAAATATTTCAAAGAAATGATATTACGTTGTTTATTTTATTGCAATTTTTTATTTTAATTTCCTTAAAAATCCAAAAATTAATAAACTTATATTTAATATATAAATTATCATACGTATTTAACAAATTGAATGTTGTATAAAATTTTTCAATTCAAGTAGCACTTCTCTTATTATTTTTATGTTTAAATTGTCAACATCGTTTCTGTAAAAAGTTTAAGTTAAATAACACATAAAATTAATATAATTAATTAAAAAGAATAAAAATTGTTTTTTGTCATATTGAATAAAATATAAGGATAGAAAAATATAAAAAAAATATATTGAAAATATTATTTACAGATTTAATTGTGGTTTGACACATTTGTTTTTCTAAAAGAAATATAATTCAAATAATATCTTTAAATTTTAAAACTGTACAATATTTTATATTTGTCATTAACGATATTTGAATAATTTCTCTTTGTTATTTCCTCTTCTCAATTTTGCTAAACATCAAAACCTATTCTAGTTTTTTAGTTTTCGAAACTCATAAATAAAGAGTAACTTTTAAAAATAATTTTGTAAAACTAAATTATCAAATAAGTTTTATTATTTTTAAGTTCGAAAAATTTAAAATAAATATAAAAAATAAATATAACAAATCCCGAAATAATATTATAATTATTCAAAACAATTTAGTTTATATGTAATAGCAACAGAGCAATTATTAAAACAAAATCAAAGCATCGTTCATATTCAAGAACGTAATTTAGAATAAAATAGCTATATAAAATAACAAAAATACTATCAATATAATATAAAATATTTCGTAATTCCGTTTATTCAATAAAAAGATAATAACCAATAATTTTGTTTAATACATATCTTGTAAATATAAACATAAACTTATATATAAAACCTTTATGACTAACAAATCATGTTTAATCCAAATTTTAAAACTAAACAAACATGACAACACTAAAACTTCCAAATAAAGTTAAATACATAATATAGTGTTAGCATCTCTATAGAATGGATTAAATGATAAGGGTGGTGGGGCTGCTGGAAGCTGCTTCGACACCAACAAAATGAATCAAATGTATTCATATATGTATTTAAGTATTATAATTATTCAATTTTCCTCATTAAAGAATTAGAGTTGTTTATGTATATCTTTAGAACTCCAATAATTAATGTTTAGGACTTCATACAGACTTGAGCTTTATTATAAATCACTTCTTCTTAGAAATTGTTTCAAATTTAATAATTCAAAGAATTTTAAGTCTCCTTGTCTTAAAGTTGTGAATTCAGATCCAAATTTTATCATAATAATTTAAAATATTTCAAAGAAATGATATTACGTTGTTTATTTTATTGCAATTTTTTATTTTAATTTCCTTAAAAAATCCAAAAATTAATAAAATTATATTTAATATATAAATTATCATACGTATTTAACAAATTGAATGTTGTATAAAATTTTTCAATTCAAGTAGCACTTCTCTTATTATTTTTATGTTTAAATTGTCAACATCGTTTCTGTAAAAAGTTTAAGTTAAATAACACATAAAATTAATATAATTAATTAAAAAGAATAAAAATTGTTTTTTGTCATATTGAATAAAATATAAGGATAGAAAAATATAAAAAAAATATATTGAAAATATTATTTACAGATTTAATTGTGGTTTGACACATTTGTTTTTCTAAAAGAAATATAATTCAAATAATATCTTTAAATTTTAAAACTGTACAATATTTTATATTTGTCATTAACGATATTTGAATAATTTCTCTTTGTTATTTCCTCTTCTCAATTTTGCTAAACATCAAAACCTATTCTAGTTTTTTAGTTTTCGAAACTCATAAATAAAGAGTAACTTTTAAAAATAATTTTGTAAAACTAAATTATCAAATAAGTTTTATTATTTTTAAGTTCGAAAAATTTAAAATAAATATAAAAAATAAATATAACAAATCCCGAAATAATATTATAATTATTCAAAACAATTTAGTTTATATGTAATAGCAACAGAGCAATTATTAAAACAAAATCAAAGCATCGTTCATATTCAAGAACGTAATTTAGAATAAAATAGCTATATAAAATAACAAAAATACTATCAATATAATATAAAATATTTCGTAATTCCGTTTATTCAATAAAAAGATAATAACCAATAATTTTGTTTAATAAATATCTTGTAAATATAAACATAAACTTATATATAAAACCTTTATGACTAACAAATCATGTTTAATCCAAATTTTAAAACTAAACAAACATGACAACACTAAAACTTCCAAATAAAGTTAAATACATAATATAGTGTTAGCATCTCTATAGAATGGATTAAATGATAAGGGTGGTGGGGCTGCTGGAAGCTGCTTCGACACCAACAAAATGAATCAAATGTATTCATATATGTATTTAAGTATTATAATTATTCAATTTTCCTCATTAAAGAATTAGAGTTGTTTATGTATATCTTTAGAACTCCAATAATTAATGTTTAGGACTTCATACAGACTTGAGCTTTATTATAAATCACTTCTTCTTAGAAATTGTTTCAAATTTAATAATTCAAAGAATTTTAAGTCTCCTTGTCTTAAAGTTGTGAATTCAGATCCAAATTTTATCATAATAATTTAAAATATTTCAAAGAAATGATATTACGTTGTTTATTTTATTGCAATTTTTTATTTTAATTTCCTTAAAAAATCCAAAAATTAATAAAATTATATTTAATATATAAATTATCATACGTATTTAACAAATTGAATGTTGTATAAAATTTTTCAATTCAAGTAGCACTTCTCTTATTATTTTTATGTTTAAATTGTCAACATCGTTTCTGTAAAAAGTTTAAGTTAAATAACACATAAAATTAATATAATTAATTAAAAAGAATAAAAACTGTTTTTTGTCATATTGAATAAAATATAAGGATAGAAAAATATAAAAAAAATATATTGAAAATATTATTTACAGATTTAATTGTGGTTTGACACATTTGTTTTTTAAAAGAAATATAATTCAAATAATATCTTTAAATTTTAAAACTGTATAATATTTTATATTTGTCATTAACGATATTTGTATAATTTCTCTTTGTTATTTCCTCTTCTCAATTTTGCTAAACATCAAAACCTATTCTAGTTTTTTAGTTTTCGAAACTCATAAATAAAGAGTAACTTTTAAAAATAATTTTGTAAAACTAAATTATCAAATAAGTTTTATTATTTTTAAGTTCGAAAAATTTTAAATAAATATAAAAAATAAATATAACAAATCCCGAAATAATATTATAATTATTCAAAACAATTTAGTTTATATGAAATAGCAACAGAGCAATTATTAAAACAAAATCAAAGCATCGTTCATATTCAAGAACGTAATTTAGAATAAAATAGCTATATAAAATAACAAAAATACTATCAATATAATATAAAATATTTCGTAATTCCGTTTATTCAATAAAAAGATAATAACCAATAATTTTGTTTAATACATATCTTGTAAATATAAACATAAACTTATATATAAAACCTTTATGACTAACAAATCATGTTTAATCCAAATTTTAAAACTAATCAAACATGACAACACTAAAACTTCCAAATAAAGTTAAATACATAATATAGTGTTAGCATCTCTATAGAATGGAATAAATGATAAGGGTGGTGGGGCTGCTGGAAGCTGCTTCGACACCAACAAAATGAATCAAATGTATTCATATATGTATTTAAGTATTATAATTATTCAATTTTCCTCATTAAAGAATTAGAGTTGTTTATGTATATCTTTAGAACTCCAATAATTAATGTTTAGGACTTCATACAGACTTGAGCTTTATTATAAATCACTTCTTCTTAGAAATTGTTTCAAATTTAATAATTCAAAGAATTTTAAGTCTCCTTGTCTTAAAGTTGTGAATTCAGATCCAAATTTTATCATAATAATTTAAAATATTTCAAAGAAATGATATTACGTTGTTTATTTTATTGCAATTTTTTATTTTAATTTCCTTAAAAATCCAAAAATTAATAAACTTATATTTAATATATAAATTATCATACGTATTTAACAAATTGAATGTTGTATAAAATTTTTCAATTCAAGTAGCACTTCTCTTATTATTTTTATGTTTAAATTGTCAACATCGTTTCTGTAAAAAGTTTAAGTTAAATAACACATAAAATTAATATAATTAATTAAAAATAATAAAAATTGTTTTTTGTCATATTGAATAAAATATAAGGATAGAAAAATATAAAAAAAATATATTGAAAATATTATTTACAGATTTAATTGTGGTTTGACACATTTGTTTTTCTAAAAGAAATATAATTCAAATAATATCTTTAAATTTTAAAACTGTACAATATTTTATATTTGTCAATAACGATATTTGAATAATTTCTCTTTGTTATTTCCTCTTCTCAATTTTGCTAAACATCAAAACCTATTCTAGTTTTTAAGTTTTCGAAACTCATAAATAAAGAGTAACTTTTAAAAATAATTTTGTAAAACTAAATTATCAAATAAGTTTTATTATTTTTAAGTTCGAAAAATTTAAAATAAATATAAAAAATAAATATAACAAATCCCGAAATAATATTATAATTATTCAAAACAATTTAGTTTATATGTAATAGCAACAGAGCAATTATTAAAACAAAATCAAAGCATCATTCATATTCAAGAACGTAATTTAGAATAAAATAGCTATATAAAATAACAAAAATACTATCAATATAATATAAAATATTTCGTAATTTCGTTTATTCAATAAAAAGATAATAACCAATAATTTTGTTTAATACATATCTTGTAAATATAAACATAAACTTATATATAAAACCTTTATGACTAACAAATCATGTTTAATCCAAATTTTAAAACTAAACAAACATGACAACACTAAAACTTCCAAATAAAGTTAAATACATAATATAGTGTTAGCATCTCTATAGAATGGATTAAATGATAAGGGTGGTGGGGCAGCTGGAAGCTGCTTCGACACCAACAAAATGAATCAAATGTATTCATATATGTATTTAAGTATTATAATTATTCAATTTTCCTCATTAAAGAATTAGAGTTGTTTATGTATATCTTTAGAACTCCAATAATTAATGTTTAAGACTTCATACAGACTTGAGCTTTATTATAAATCACTTCTTCTTAGAAATTGTTTCAAATTTAATAATTCAAAGAATTTTAAGTCTCCTTGTCTTAAAGTTGTGAATTCAGATCCAAATTTTATCATAATAATTTAAAATATTTCAAAGAAATGATATTACGTTGTTTATTTTATTGCAATTTTTTATTTTAATTTCCTTAAAAAATCCAAAAATTAATAAACTTATATTTAATATATAAATTATCATACGTATTTAACAAATTGAATGTTGTATAAAATTTTTCAATTCAAGTAGCACTTCTCTTATTATTTTTAGGTTTAAATTGTCAACATCGTTTCTGTAAAAAGTTTAAGTTAAATAACACATAAAATTAATATAATTAATTAAAAAGAATAAAAATTGTTTTTTGTCATATTGAATAAAATATAAGGATAGAAAAATATAAAAAAAATATATTGAAAATATTATTTACAGATTTAATTGTGGTTTGACACATTTGTTTTTCTAAAAGAAATATAATTCAAATAATATCTTTAAATTTTAAAACTGTATAATATTTTATATTTGTCATTAACGATATTTGTATAATTTCTCTTTGTTATTTCCTCTTCTCAATTTTGCTAAACATCAAAACCTATTCTAGTTTTTTAGTTTTCGAAACTCATAAATAAAGAGTAACTTTTAAAAATAATTTTGTAAAACTAAATTATCAAATAAGTTTTATTATTTTTAAGTTCGAAAAATTTTAAATAAATATAAAAAATAAATATAACAAATCCCGAAATAATATTATAATTATTCAAAACAATTTAGTTTATATGAAATAGCAACAGAGCAATTATTAAAACAAAATCAAAGCATCGTTCATATTCAAGAACGTAATTTAGAATAAAATAGCTATATAAAATAACAAAAATACTATCAATATAATATAAAATATTTCGTAATTCCGTTTATTCAATAAAAAGATAATAACCAATAATTTTGTTTAATACATATCTTGTAAATATAAACATAAACTTATATATAAAACCTTTATGACTAACAAATCATGTTTAATCCAAATTTTAAAACTAATCAAACATGACAACACTAAAACTTCCAAATAAAGTTAAATACATAATATAGTGTTAGCATCTCTATAGAATGGAATAAATGATAAGGGTGGTGGGGCTGCTGGAAGCTGCTTCGACACCAACAAAATGAATCAAATGTATTCATATATGTATTTAAGTATTATAATTATTCAATTTTCCTCATTTAAGAATTAGAGTTGTTTATGTATATCTTTAGAACTCCAATAATTAATGTTTAGGACTTCATACAGACTTGAGCTTTATTATAAATCACTTCTTCTTAGAAATTGTTTCAAATTTAATAATTCAAAGAATTTTAAGTCTCCTTGTCTTAAAGTTGTGAATTCAGATCCAAATTTTATCATAATAATTTAAAATATTTCAAAGAAATGATATTACGTTGTTTATTTTATTGCAATTTTTTATTTTAATTTCCTTAAAAAATCCAAAAATTAATAAACTTATATTTAATATATAAATTATCATACGTATTTAACAAATTGAATGTTGTATAAAATTTTTCAATTCAAGTAGCACTTCTCTTATTATTTTTATGTTTAAATTGTCAACATCGTTTCTGTAAAAAGTTTAAGTTAAATAACACATAAAATTAATATAATTAATTAAAAAGAATAAAAATTGTTTTTTGTCATATTGAATAAAATATAAGGATAGAAAAATATAAAAAAAATATATTGAAAATATTATTTACAGATTTAATTGTGGTTTGACACATTTGTTTTTCTAAAAGAAATATAATTCAAATAATATCTTTAAATTTTAAAACTGTACAATATTTTATATTTGTCATTAACGATATTTGTATAATTTCTCTTTGTTATTTCCTCTTCTCAATTTTGCTAAACATCAAAACCTATTCTAGTTTTTTAGTTTTCGAAACTCATAAATAAAGAGTAACTTTTAAAAATAATTTTGTAAAACTAAATTATCAAATAAGTTTTATTATTTTTAAGTTCGAAAAATTTAAAATAAATATAAAAAATAAATATAACAAATCCCGAAATAATATTATAATTATTCAAAACAATTTAGTTTATATGTAATAGCAACAGAGCAATTATTAAAACAAAATCAAAGCATCGTTCATATTCAAGAACGTAATTTAGAATAAAATAGCTATATAAAATAACAAAAATACTATCAATATAATATAAAATATTTCGTAATTCCGTTTATTCAATAAAAAGATAATAACCAATAATTTTGTTTAATACATATCTTGTAAATATAAACATAAACTTATATATAAAACCTTTATGACTAACAAATCATGTTTAATCCAAATTTTAAAACTAAACAAACATGACAACACTAAAACTTCCAAATAAAGTTAAATACATAATATAGTGTTAGCATCTCTATAGAATGGATTAAATGATAAGGGTGGTGGGGCAGCTGGAAGCTGCTTCGACACCAACAAAATGAATCAAATGTATTCATATATGTATTTAAGTATTATAATTATTCAATTTTCCTCATTAAAGAATTAGAGTTGTTTATGTATATCTTTAGAACTCCAATAATTAATGTTTAGGACTTCATACAGACTTGAGCTTTATTATAAATCACTTCTTCTTAGAAATTGTTTCAAATTTAATAATTCAAAGAATTTTAAGTCTCCTTGTCTTAAAGTTGTGAATTCAGATCCAAATTTTATCATAATAATTTAAAATATTTCAAAGAAATGATATTACGTTGTTTATTTTATTGCAATTTTTTATTTTAATTTCCTTAAAAAATCCAAAAATTAATAAACTTATATTTAATATATAAATTATCATACGTATTTAACAAATTGAATGTTGTATAAAATTTTTCAATTCAAGTAGCACTTCTCTTATTATTTTTAGGTTTAAATTGTCAACATCGTTTCTGTAAAAAGTTTAAGTTAAATAACACATAAAATTAATATAATTAATTAAAAAGAATAAAAATTGTTTTTTGTCATATTGAATAAAATATAAGGATAGAAAAATATAAAAAAAATATATTGAAAATATTATTTACAGATTTAATTGTGGTTTGACACATTTGTTTTTCTAAAAGAAATATAATTCAAATAATATCTTTAAATTTTAAAACTGTATAATATTTTATATTTGTCATTAACGATATTTGTATAATTTCTCTTTGTTATTTCCTCTTCTCAATTTTGCTAAACATCAAAACCTATTCTAGTTTTTTAGTTTTCGAAACTCATAAATAAAGAGTAACTTTTAAAAATAATTTTGTAAAACTAAATTATCAAATAAGTTTTATTATTTTTAAGTTCGAAAAATTTAAAATAAATATAAAAAATAAATATAACAAATCCCGAAATAATATTATAATTATTCAAAACAATTTAGTTTATATGTAATAGCAACAGAGCAATTATTAAAACAAAATCAAAGCATCGTTCATATTCAAGAACGTAATTTAGAATAAAATAGCTATATAAAATAACAAAAATACTATCAATATAATATAAAATATTTCGTAATTCCGTTTATTCAATAAAAAGATAATAACCAATAATTTTGTTTAATACATATCTTGTAAATATAAACATAAACTTATATATAAAACCTTTATGACTAACAAATCATGTTTAATCCAAATTTTAAAACTAAACAAACATGACAACACTAAAACTTCCAAATAAAGTTAAATACATAATATAGTGTTAGCATCTCTATAGAATGGATTAAATGATAAGGGTGGTGGGGCAGCTGGAAGCTGCTTCGACACCAACAAAATGAATCAAATGTATTCATATATGTATTTAAGTATTATAATTATTCAATTTTCCTCATTAAAGAATTAGAGTTATTTATGTATATCTTTAGAACTCCAATAATTAATGTTTAGGACTTCATACAGACTTGAGCTTTATTATAAATCACTTCTTCTTAGAAATTGTTTCAAATTTAATAATTCAAAGAATTTTAAGTCTCCTTGTCTTAAAGTTGTGAATTCAGATCCAAATTTTATCATAATAATTTAAAATATTTCAAAGAAATGATATTACGTTGTTTATTTTATTGCAATTTTTTATTTTAATTTCCTTAAAAAATCCAAAAATTAATAAACTTATATTTAATATATAAATTATCATACGTATTTAACAAATTGAATGTTGTATAAAATTTTTCAATTCAAGTAGCACTTCTCTTATTATTTTTAGGTTTAAATTGTCAACATCGTTTCTGTAAAAAGTTTAAGTTAAATAACACATAAAATTAATATAATTAATTAAAAAGAATAAAAATTGTTTTTTGTCATATTGAATAAAATATAAGGATAGAAAAATATAAAAAAAATATATTGAAAATATTATTTACAGATTTAATTGTGGTTTGACACATTTGTTTTTCTAAAAGAAATATAATTCAAATAATATCTTTAAATTTTAAAACTGTATAATATTTTATATTTGTCATTAACGATATTTGTATAATTTCTCTTTGTTATTTCCTCTTCTCAATTTTGCTAAACATCAAAACCTATTCTAGTTTTTTAGTTTTCGAAACTCATAAATAAAGAGTAACTTTTAAAAATAATTTTGTAAAACTAAATTATCAAATAAGTTTTATTATTTTTAAGTTCGAAAATTTTTAAATAAATATAAAAAATAAATATAACAAATCGCGAAATAATATTATAATTATTCAAAACAATTTAGTTTATATGAAATAGCAACAGAGCAATTATTAAAACAAAATCAAAGCATCGTTCATATTCAAGAACGTAATTTAGAATAAAATAGCTATATAAAATAACAAAAATACTATCAATATAATATAAAATATTTCGTAATTCCGTTTATTCAATAAAAAGATAATAACCAATAATTTTGTTTAATACATATCTTGTAAATATAAACATAAACTTATATATAAAACCTTTATGACTAACAAATCATGTTTAATCCAAATTTTAAAACTAATCAAACATGACAACACTAAAACTTCCAAATAAAGTTAAATACATAATATAGTGTTAGCATCTCTATAGAATGGAATAAATGATAAGGGTGGTGGGGCTGCTGGAAGCTGCTTCGACACCAACAAAATGAATCAAATGTATTCATATATGTATTTAAGTATTATAATTATTCAATTTTCCTCATTTAAGAATTAGAGTTGTTTATGTATATCTTTAGAACTCCAATAATTAATGTTTAGGACTTCATACAGACTTGAGCTTTATTATAAATCACTTCTTCTTAGAAATTGTTTCAAATTTAATAATTCAAAGAATTTTAAGTCTCCTTGTCTTAAAGTTGTGAATTCAGATCCAAATTTTATCATAATAATTTAAAATATTTCAAAGAAATGATATTACGTTGTTTATTTTATTGCAATTTTTATTTTAATTTCCTTAAAAAATCCAAAAATTAATAAACTTATATTTAATATATAAATTATCATACGTATTTAACAAATTGAATGTTGTATAAAATTTTTCAATTCAAGTAGCACTTCTCTTATTATTTTTAGGTTTAAATTGTCAACATCGTTTCTGTAAAAAGTTTAAGTTAAATAACACATAAAATTAATATAATTAATTAAAAAGAATAAAAACTGTTTTTTGTCATATTGAATAAAATATAAGGATAGAAAAATATAAAAAAAATATATTGAAAATATTATTTACAGATTTAATTGTGGTTTGACACATTTGTTTTTCTAAAAGAAATATAATTCAAATAATTTCTTTAAATTTTAAAACTGTATAATATTTTATATTTGTCATTAACGATATTTGTATAATTTCTCTTTGTTATTTCCTCTTCTCAATTTTGCTAAACATCAAAACCTATTCTAGTTTTTTAGTTTTCGAAACTCATAAATAAAGAGTAACTTTTAAAAATAATTTTGTAAAACTAAATTATCAAATAAGTTTTATTATTTTTAAGTTCGAAAATTTTTAAATAAATATAAAAAATAAATATAACAAATCCCGAAATAATATTATAATTATTCAAAACAATTTAGTTTATATGAAATAGCAACAGAGCAATTATTAAAACAAAATCAAAGCATCGTTCATATTCAAGAACGTAATTTAGAATAAAATAGCTATATAAAATAACAAAAATACTATCAATATAATATAAAATATTTCGTAATTCCGTTTATTCAATAAAAAGATAATAACCAATAATTTTGTTTAATACATATCTTGTAAATATAAACATAAACTTATATATAAAACCTTTATGACTAACAAATCATGTTTAATCCAAATTTTAAAACTAATCAAACATGACAACACTAAAACTTCCAAATAAAGTTAAATACATAATATAGTGTTAGCATCTCTATAGAATGGAATAAATGATAAGGGTGGTGGGGCTGCTGGAAGCTGCTTCGACACCAACAAAATGAATCAAATGTATTCATATATGTATTTAAGTATTATAATTATTCAATTTTCCTCATTTAAGAATTAGAGTTGTTTATGTATATCTTTAGAACTCCAATAATTAATGTTTAGGACTTCATACAGACTTGAGCTTTATTATAAATCACTTCTTCTTAGAAATTGTTTCAAATTTAATAATTCAAAGAATTTTAAGTCTCCTTGTCTTAAAGTTGTGAATTCAGATCCAAATTTTATCATAATAATTTAAAATATTTCAAAGAAATGATATTACGTTGTTTATTTTATTGCAATTTTTTATTTTAATTTCCTTAAAAAATCCAAAAATTAATAAACTTATATTTAATATATAAATTATCATACGTATTTAACAAATTGAATGTTGTATAAAATTTTTCAATTCAAGTAGCACTTCTCTTATTATTTTTATGTTTAAATTGTCAACATCGTTTCTGTAAAAAGTTTAAGTTAAATAACACATAAAATTAATATAATTAATTAAAAAGAATAAAAATTGTTTTTTGTCATATTGAATAAAATATAAGGATAGAAAAATATAAAAAAAATAAATTGAAAATATTATTTACAGATTTAATTGTGGTTTGACACATTTGTTTTTCTAAAAGAAATATAATTCAAATAATATCTTTAAATTTTAAAACTGTACAATATTTTATATTTGTCATTAACGATATTTGTATAATTTCTCTTTGTTATTTCCTCTTCTCAATTTTGCTAAACATCAAAACCTATTCTAGTTTTTTAGTTTTCGAAACTCATAAATAAAGAGTAACTTTTAAAAATAATTTTGTAAAACTAAATTATCAAATAAGTTTTATTATTTTTAAGTTCGAAAAATTTAAAATAAATATAAAAAATAAATATAACAAATCCCGAAATAATATTATAATTATTCAAAACAATTTAGTTTATATGTAATAGCAACAGAGCAATTATTAAAACAAAATCAAAGCATCGTTCATATTCAAGAACGTAATTTAGAATAAAATAGCTATATAAAATAACAAAAATACTATCAATATAATATAAAATATTTCGTAATTCCGTTTATTCAATAAAAAGATAATAACCAATAATTTTGTTTAATACATATCTTGTAAATATAAACATAAACTTATATATAAAACCTTTATGACTAACAAATCATGTTTAATCCAAATTTTAAAACTAAACAAACATGACAACACTAAAACTTCCAAATAAAGTTAAATACATAATATAGTGTTAGCATCTCTATAGAATGGATTAAATGATAAGGGTGGTGGGGCAGCTGGAAGCTGCTTCGACACCAACAAAATGAATCAAATGTATTCATATATGTATTTAAGTATTATAATTATTCAATTTTCCTCATTAAAGAATTAGAGTTGTTTATGTATATCTTTAGAACTCCAATAATTAATGTTTAGGACTTCATACAGACTTGAGCTTTATTATAAATCACTTCTTCTTAGAAATTGTTTCAAATTTAATAATTCAAAGAATTTTAAGTCTCCTTGTCTTAAAGTTGTGAATTCAGATCCAAATTTTATCATAATAATTTAAAATATTTCAAAGAAATGATATTACGTTGTTTATTTTATTGCAATTTTTTATTTTAATTTCCTTAAAAAATCCAAAAATTAATAAACTTATATTTAATATATAAATTATCATACGTATTTAACAAATTGAATGTTGTATAAAATTTTTCAATTCAAGTAGCACTTCTCTTATTATTTTTAGGTTTAAATTGTCAACATCGTTTCTGTAAAAAGTTTAAGTTAAATAACACATAAAATTAATATAATTAATTAAAAAGAATAAAAACTGTTTTTTGTCATATTGAATAAAATATAAGGATAGAAAAATATAAAAAAAATATATTGAAAATATTATTTACAGATTTAATTGTGGTTTGACACATTTGTTTTTCTAAAAGAAATATAATTCAAATAATATCTTTAAATTTTAAAACTGTATAATATTTTATATTTGTCATTAACGATATTTGTATAATTTCTCTTTGTTATTTCCTCTTCTCAATTTTGCTAAACATCAAAACCTATTCTAGTTTTTTAGTTTTCGAAACTCATAAATAAAGAGTAACTTTTAAAAATAATTTTGTAAAACTAAATTATCAAATAAGTTTTATTATTTTTAAGTTCGAAAAATTTTAAATAAATATAAAAAATAAATATAACAAATCCCGAAATAATATTATAATTATTCAAAACAATTTAGTTTATATGAAATAGCAACAGAGCAATTATTAAAACAAAATCAAAGCATCGTTCATATTCAAGAACGTAATTTAGAATAAAATAGCTATATAAAATAACAAAAATACTATCAATATAATATAAAATATTTCGTAATTCCGTTTATTCAATAAAAAGATAATAACCAATAATTTTGTTTAATACATATCTTGTAAATATAAACATAAACTTATATATAAAACCTTTATGACTAACAAATCATGTTTAATCCAAATTTTAAAACTAATCAAACATGACAACACTAAAACTTCCAAATAAAGTTAAATACATAATATAGTGTTAGCATCTCTATAGAATGGAATAAATGATAAGGGTGGTGGGGCTGCTGGAAGCTGCTTCGACACCAACAAAATGAATCAAATGTATTCATATATGTATTTAAGTATTATAATTATTCAATTTTCCTCATTAAAGAATTAGAGTTGTTTATGTATATCTTTAGAACTCCAATAATTAATGTTTAGGACTTCATACAGACTTGAGCTTTATTATAAATCACTTCTTCTTAGAAATTATTTCAAATTTAATAATTCAAAGAATTTTAAGTCTCCTTGTCTTAAAGTTGTGAATTCAGATCCAAATTTTATCATAATAATTTAAAATATTTCAAAGAAATGATATTACGTTGTTTATTTTATTGCAATTTTTTATTTTAATTTCCTTAAAAATCCAAAAATTAATAAACTTATATTTAATATATAAATTATCATACGTATTTAACAAATTGAATGTTGTATAAAATTTTTCAATTCAAGTAGCACTTCTCTTATTATTTTTATGTTTAAATTGTCAACATCGTTTCTGTAAAAAGTTTAAGTTAAATAACACATAAAATTAATATAATTAATTAAAAAGAATAAAAATTGTTTTTTGTCATATTGAATAAAATATAAGGATAGAAAAATATAAAAAAAATATATTGAAAATATTATTTACAGATTTAATTGTGGTTTGACACATTTGTTTTTCTAAAAGAAATATAATTCAAATAATATCTTTAAATTTTAAAACTGTACAATATTTTATATTTGTCATTAACGATATTTGAATAATTTCTCTTTGTTATTTCCTCTTCTCAATTTTGCTAAACATCAAAACCTATTCTAGTTTTTTAGTTTTCGAAACTCATAAATAAAGAGTAACTTTTAAAAATAATTTTGTAAAACTAAATTATCAAATAAGTTTTATTATTTTTAAGTTCGAAAAATTTAAAATAAATATAAAAAATAAATATAACAAATCCCGAAATAATATTATAATTATTCAAAACAATTTAGTTTATATGTAATAGCAACAGAGCAATTATTAAAACAAAATCAAAGCATCGTTCATATTCAAGAACGTAATTTAGAATAAAATAGCTATATAAAATAACAAAAATACTATCAATATAATATAAAATATTTCGTAATTCCGTTTATTCAATAAAAAGATAATAACCAATAATTTTGTTTAATACATATCTTGTAAATATAAACATAAATTATATATAAAACCTTTATGACTAACAAATCATGTTTAATCCAAATTTTAAAACTAAACAAACATGACAACACTAAAACTTCCAAATAAAGTTAAATACATAATATAGTGTTAGCATCTCTATAGAATGGATTAAATGATAAGGGTGGTGGGGCAGCTGGAAGCTGCTTCGACACCAACAAAATGAATCAAATGTATTCATATATGTATTTAAGTATTATAATTATTCAATTTTCCTCATTAAAGAATTAGAGTTGTTTATGTATATCTTTAGAACTCCAATAATTAATGTTTAGGACTTCATACAGACTTGAGCTTTATTATAAATCACTTCTTCTTAGAAATTGTTTCAAATTTAATAATTCAAAGAATTTTAAGTCTCCTTGTCTTAAAGTTGTGAATTCAGATCCAAATTTTATCATAATAATTTAAAATATTTCAAAGAAATGATATTACGTTGTTTATTTTATTGCAATTTTTTATTTTAATTTCCTTAAAAAATCCAAAAATTAATAAACTTATATTTAATATATAAATTATCATACGTATTTAACAAATTGAATGTTGTATAAAATTTTTCAATTCAAGTAGCACTTCTCTTATTATTTTTAGGTTTAAATTGTCAACATCGTTTCTGTAAAAAGTTTAAGTTAAATAACACATAAAATTAATATAATTAATTAAAAAGAATAAAAATTGTTTTTTGTCATATTGAATAAAATATAAGGATAGAAAAATATAAAAAAAATATATTGAAAATATTATTTACAGATTTAATTGTGGTTTGACACATTTGTTTTTCTAAAAGAAATATAATTCAAATAATATCTTTAAATTTTAAAACTGTATAATATTTTATATTTGTCATTAACGATATTTGTATAATTTCTCTTTGTTATTTCCTCTTCTCAATTTTGCTAAACATCAAAACCTATTCTAGTTTTTTAGTTTTCGAAACTCATAAATAAAGAGTAACTTTTAAAAATAATTTTGTAAAACTAAATTATCAAATAAGTTTTATTATTTTTAAGTTCGAAAAATTTTAAATAAATATAAAAAATAAATATAACAAATCCCGAAATAATATTATAATTATTCAAAACAATTTAGTTTATATGAAATAGCAACAGAGCAATTATTAAAACAAAATCAAAGCATCGTTCATATTCAAGAACGTAATTTAGAATAAAATAGCTATATAAAATAATAAAAATACTATCAATATAATATAAAATATTTCGTAATTCCGTTTATTCAATAAAAAGATAATAACCAATAATTTTGTTTAATACATATCTTGTAAATATAAACATAAACTTATATATAAAACCTTTATGACTAACAAATCATGTTTAATCCAAATTTTAAAACTAATCAAACATGACAACACTAAAACTTCCAAATAAAGTTAAATACATAATATAGTGTTAGCATCTCTATAGAATGGAATAAATGATAAGGGTGGTGGGGCTGCTGGAAGCTGCTTCGACACCAACAAAATGAATCAAATGTATTCATATATGTATTTAAGTATTATAATTATTCAATTTTCCTCATTTAAGAATTAGAGTTGTTTATGTATATCTTTAGAACTCCAATAATTAATGTTTAGGACTTCATACAGACTTGAGCTTTATTATAAATCACTTCTTCTTAGAAATTGTTTCAAATTTAATAATTCAAAGAATTTTAAGTCTCCTTGTCTTAAAGTTGTGAATTCAGATCCAAATTTTATCATAATAATTTAAAATATTTCAAAGAAATGATATTACGTTGTTTATTTTATTGCAATTTTTTATTTTAATTTCCTTAAAAAATCCAAAAATTAATAAACTTATATTTAATATATAAATTATCATACGTATTTAACAAATTGAATGTTGTATAAAATTTTTCAATTCAAGTAGCACTTCTCTTATTATTTTTATGTTTAAATTGTCAACATCGTTTCTGTAAAAAGTTTAAGTTAAATAACACATAAAATTAATATAATTAATTAAAAAGAATAAAAATTGTTTTTTGTCATATTGAATAAAATATAAGGATAGAAAAATATAAAAAAAATATATTGAAAATATTATTTACAGATTTAATTGTGGTTTGACACATTTGTTTTTCTAAAAGAAATATAATTCAAATAATATCTTTAAATTTTAAAACTGTACAATATTTTATATTTGTCATTAACGATATTTGTATAATTTCTCTTTGTTATTTCCTCTTCTCAATTTTGCTAAACATCAAAACCTATTCTAGTTTTTTAGTTTTCGAAACTCATAAATAAAGAGTAACTTTTAAAAATAATTTTGTAAAACTAAATTATCAAATAAGTTTTATTATTTTTAAGTTCGAAAAATTTAAAATAAATATAAAAAATAAATATAACAAATCCCGAAATAATATTATAATTATTCAAAACAATTTAGTTTATATGTAATAGCAACAGAGCAATTATTAAAACAAAATCAAAGCATCGTTCATATTCAAGAACGTAATTTAGAATAAAATAGCTATATAAAATAACAAAAATACTATCAATATAATATAAAATATTTCGTAATTCCGTTTATTCAATAAAAAGATAATAACCAATAATTTTGTTTAATACATATCTTGTAAATATAAACATAAACTTATATATAAAACCTTTATGACTAACAAATCATGTTTAATCCAAATTTTAAAACTAAACAAACATGACAACACTAAAACTTCCAAATAAAGTTAAATACATAATATAGTGTTAGTATCTCTATAGAATGGATTAAATGATAAGGGTGGTGGGGCAGCTGGAAGCTGCTTCGACACCAACAAAATGAATCAAATGTATTCATATATGTATTTAAGTATTATAATTATTCAATTTTCCTCATTAAAGAATTAGAGTTGTTTATGTATATCTTTAGAACTCCAATAATTAATGTTTAGGACTTCATACAGACTTGAGCTTTATTATAAATCACTTCTTCTTAGAAATTGTTTCAAATTTAATAATTCAAAGAATTTTAAGTCTCCTTGTCTTAAAGTTGTGAATTCAGATCCAAATTTTATCATAATAATTTAAAATATTTCAAAGAAATGATATTACGTTGTTTATTTTATTGCAATTTTTTATTTTAATTTCCTTAAAAAATCCAAAAATTAATAAACTTATATTTAATATATAAATTATCATACGTATTTAACAAATTGAATGTTGTATAAAATTTTTCAATTCAAGTAGCACTTCTCTTATTATTTTTAGGTTTAAATTGTCAACATCGTTTCTGTAAAAAGTTTAAGTTAAATAACACATAAAATTAATATAATTAATTAAAAAGAATAAAAATTGTTTTTTGTCATATTGAATAAAATATAAGGATAGAAAAATATAAAAAAAATATATTGAAAATATTATTTACAGATTTAATTGTGGTTTGACACATTTGTTTTTCTAAAAGAAATATAATTCAAATAATATCTTTAAATTTTAAAACTGTATAATATTTTATATTTGTCATTAACGATATTTGTATAATTTCTCTTTGTTATTTCCTCTTCTCAATTTTGCTAAACATCAAAACCTATTCTAGTTTTTTAGTTTTCGAAACTCATAAATAAAGAGTAACTTTTAAAAATAATTTTGTAAAACTAAATTATCAAATAAGTTTTATTATTTTTAAGTTCGAAAATTTTTAAATAAATATAAAAAATAAATATAACAAATCCCGAAATAATATTATAATTATTCAAAACAATTTAGTTTATATGAAATAGCAACTGAGCAATTATTAAAACAAAATCAAAGCATCGTTCATATTCAAGAACGTAATTTAGAATAAAATAGCTATATAAAATAACAAAAATACTATCAATATAATATAAAATATTTCGTAATTCCGTTTATTCAATAAAAAGATAATAACCAATAATTTTGTTTAATACATATCTTGTAAATATAAACATAAACTTATATATAAAACCTTTATGACTAACAAATCATGTTTAATCCAAATTTTAAAACTAATCAAACATGACAACACTAAAACTTCCAAATAAAGTTAAATACATAATATAGTGTTAGCATCTCTATAGAATGGAATAAATGATAAGGGTGGTGGGGCTGCTGGAAGCTGCTTCGACACCAACAAAATGAATCAAATGTATTCATATATGTATTTAAGTATTATAATTATTCAATTTTCCTCATTTAAGAATTAGAGTTGTTTATGTATATCTTTAGAACTCCAATAATTAATGTTTAGGACTTCATACAGACTTGAGCTTTATTATAAATCACTTCTTCTTAGAAATTGTTTCAAATTTAATAATTCAAAGAATTTTAAGTCTCCTTGTCTTAAAGTTGTGAATTCAGATCCAAATTTTATCATAATAATTTAAAATATTTCAAAGAAATGATATTACGTTGTTTATTTTATTGCAATTTTTTATTTTAATTTCCTTAAAAAATCCAAAAATTAATAAACTTATATTTAATATATAAATTATCATACGTATTTAACAAATTGAATGTTGTATAAAATTTTTCAATTCAAGTAGCACTTCTCTTATTATTTTTATGTTTAAATTGTCAACATCGTTTCTGTAAAAAGTTTAAGTTAAATAACACATAAAATTAATATAATTAATTAAAAAGAATAAAAATTGTTTTTTGTCATATTGAATAAAATATAAGGATAGAAAAATATAAAAAAAATAAATTGAAAATATTATTTACAGATTTAATTGTGGTTTGACACATTTGTTTTTCTAAAAGAAATATAATTCAAATAATATCTTTAAATTTTAAAACTGTACAATATTTTATATTTGTCATTAACGATATTTGTATAATTTCTCTTTGTTATTTCCTCTTCTCAATTTTGCTAAACATCAAAACCTATTCTAGTTTTTTAGTTTTCGAAACTCATAAATAAAGAGTAACTTTTAAAAATAATTTTGTAAAACTAAATTATCAAATAAGTTTTATTATTTTTAAGTTCGAAAAATTTAAAATAAATATAAAAAATAAATATAACAAATCCCGAAATAATATTATAATTATTCAAAACAATTTAGTTTATATGTAATAGCAACAGAGCAATTATTAAAACAAAATCAAAGCATCGTTCATATTCAAGAACGTAATTTAGAATAAAATAGCTATATAAAATAACAAAAATACTATCAATATAATATAAAATATTTCGTAATTCCGTTTATTCAATAAAAAGATAATAACCAATAATTTTGTTTAATACATATCTTGTAAATATAAACATAAACTTATATATAAAACCTTTATGACTAACAAATCATGTTTAATCCAAATTTTAAAACTAAACAAACATGACAACACTAAAACTTCCAAATAAAGTTAAATACATAATATAGTGTTAGCATCTCTATAGAATGGATTAAATGATAAGGGTGGTGGGGCAGCTGGAAGCTGCTTCGACACCAACAAAATGAATCAAATGTATTCATATATGTATTTAAGTATTATAATTATTCAATTTTCCTCATTAAAGAATTAGAGTTGTTTATGTATATCTTTAGAACTCCAATAATTAATGTTTAGGACTTCATACAGACTTGAGCTTTATTATAAATCACTTCTTCTTAGAAATTGTTTCAAATTTAATAATTCAAAGAATTTTAAGTCTCCTTGTCTTAAAGTTGTGAATTCAGATCCAAATTTTATCATAATAATTTAAAATATTTCAAAGAAATGATATTACGTTGTTTATTTTATTGCAATTTTTTATTTTAATTTCCTTAAAAAATCCAAAAATTAATAAACTTATATTTAATATATAAATTATCATACGTATTTAACAAATTGAATGTTGTATAAAATTTTTCAATTCAAGTAGCACTTCTCTTATTATTTTTAGGTTTAAATTGTCAACATCGTTTCTGTAAAAAGTTTAAGTTAAATAACACATAAAATTAATATAATTAATTAAAAAGAATAAAATTTGTTTTTTGTCATATTGAATAAAATATAAGGATAGAAAAATATAAAAAAAATATATTGAAAATATTATTTACAGATTTAATTGTGGTTTGACACATTTGTTTTTCTAAAAGAAATATAATTCAAATAATATCTTTAAATTTTAAAACTGTACAATATTTTATATTTGTCATTAACGATATTTGTATAATTTCTCTTTGTTATTTCCTCTTCTCAATTTTGCTAAACATCAAAACCTATTCTAGTTTTTTAGTTTTCGAAACTCATAAATAAAGAGTAACTTTTAAAAATAATTTTGTAAAACTAAATTATCAAATAAGTTTTATTATTTTTAAGTTCGAAAAATTTAAAATAAATATAAAAAATAAATATAACAAATCCCGAAATAATATTATAATTATTCAAAACAATTTAGTTTATATGTAATAGCAACAGAGCAATTATTAAAACAAAATCAAAGCATCGTTCATATTCAAGAACGTAATTTAGAATAAAATAGCTATATAAAATAACAAAAATACTATCAATATAATATAAAATATTTCGTAATTCCGTTTATTCAATAAAAAGATAATAACCAATAATTTTGTTTAATACATATCTTGTAAATATAAACATAAACTTATATATAAAACCTTTATGACTAACAAATCATGTTTAATCCAAATTTTAAAACTAATCAAACATGACAACACTAAAACTTCCAAATAAAGTTAAATACATAATATAGTGTTAGCATCTCTATAGAATGGAATAAATGATAAGGGTGGTGGGGCTGCTGGAAGCTGCTTCGACACCAACAAAATGAATCAAATGTATTCATATATGTATTTAAGTATTATAATTATTCAATTTTCCTCATTAAAGAATTAGAGTTGTTTATGTATATCTTTAGAACTCCAATAATTAATGTTTAGGACTTCATACAGACTTGAGCTTTATTATAAATCACTTCTTCTTAGAAATTGTTTCAAATTTAATAATTCAAAGAATTTTAAGTCTCCTTGTCTTAAAGTTGTGAATTCAGATCCAAATTTTATCATAATAATTTAAAATATTTCAAAGAAATGATATTACGTTGTTTATTTTATTGCAATTTTTTATTTTAATTTCCTTAAAAATCCAAAAATTAATAAACTTATATTTAATATATAAATTATCATACGTATTTAACAAATTGAATGTTGTATAAAATTTTTCAATTCAAGTAGCACTTCTCTTATTATTTTTATGTTTAAATTGTCAACATCGTTTCTGTAAAAAGTTTAAGTTAAATAACACATAAAATTAATATAATTAATTAAAAAGAATAAAAATTGTTTTTTGTCATATTGAATAAAATATAAGGATAGAAAAATATAAAAAAAATATATTGAAAATATTATTTACAGATTTAATTGTGGTTTGACACATTTGTTTTTCTAAAAGAAATATAATTCAAATAATATCTTTAAATTTTAAAACTGTACAATATTTTATATTTGTCATTAACGATATTTGAATAATTTCTCTTTGTTATTTCCTCTTCTCAATTTTGCTAAACATCAAAACCTATTCTAGTTTTTTAGTTTTCGAAACTCATAAATAAAGAGTAACTTTTAAAAATAATTTTGTAAAACTAAATTATCAAATAAGTTTTATTATTTTTAAGTTCGAAAAATTTAAAATAAATATAAAAAATAAATATAACAAATCCCGAAATAATATTATAATTATTCAAAACAATTTAGTTTATATGTAATAGCAACAGAGCAATTATTAAAACAAAATCAAAGCATCGTTCATATTCAAGAACGTAATTTAGAATAAAATAGCTATATAAAATAACAAAAATACTATCAATATAATATAAAATATTTCGTAATTCCGTTTATTCAATAAAAAGATAATAACCAATAATTTTGTTTAATACATATCTTGTAAATATAAACATAAACTTATATATAAAACCTTTATGACTAACAAATCATGTTTAATCCAAATTTTAAAACTAAACAAACATGACAACACTAAAACTTCCAAATAAAGTTAAATACATAATATAGTGTTAGCATCTCTATAGAATGGATTAAATGATAAGGGTGGTGGGGCAGTTGGAAGCTGCTTCGACACCAACAAAATGAATCAAATGTATTCATATATGTATTTAAGTATTATAATTATTCAATTTTCCTCATTAAAGAATTAGAGTTGTTTATGTATATCTTTAGAACTCCAATAATTAATGTTTAGGACTTCATACAGACTTGAGCTTTATTATAAATCACTTCTTCTTAGAAATTGTTTCAAATTTAATAATTCAAAGAATTTTAAGTCTCCTTGTCTTAAAGTTGTGAATTCAGATCCAAATTTTATCATAATAATTTAAAATATTTCAAAGAAATGATATTACGTTGTTTATTTTATTGCAATTTTTTATTTTAATTTCCTTAAAAAATCCAAAAATTAATAAACTTATATTTAATATATAAATTATCATACGTATTTAACAAATTGAATGTTGTATAAAATTTTTCAATTCAAGTAGCACTTCTCTTATTATTTTTAGGTTTAAATTGTCAACATCGTTTCTGTAAAAAGTTTAAGTTAAATAACACATAAAATTAATATAATTAATTAAAAAGAATAAAAATTGTTTTTTGTCATATTGAATAAAATATAAGGATAGAAAAATATAAAAAAAATATATTGAAAATATTATTTACAGATTTAATTGTGGTTTGACACATTTGTTTTTCTAAAAGAAATATAATTCAAATAATATCTTTAAATTTTAAAACTGTACAATATTTTATATTTGTCATTAACGATATTTGTATAATTTCTCTTTGTTATTTCCTCTTCTCAATTTTGCTAAACATCCAAACCTATTCTAGTTTTTTAGTTTTCGAAACTCATAAATAGAGAGTAACTTTTAAAAATAATTTTGTAAAACTAAATTATCAAATAAGTTTTATTATTTTTAAGTTCGAAAAATTTTAAATAAATATAAAAAATAAATATAACAAATCCCGAAATAATATTATAATTATTCAAAACAATTTAGTTTATATGAAATAGCAACAGAGCAATTATTAAAACAAAATCAAAGCATCGTTCATATTCAAGAACGTAATTTAGAATAAAATAGCTATATAAAATAACAAAAATACAATCAATATAATATAAAATATTTCGTAATTCCGTTTATTCAATAAAAAGATAATAACCAATAATTTTGTTTAATACATATCTTGTAAATATAAACATAAACTTATATATAAAACCTTTATGACTAACAAATCATGTTTAATCCAAATTTTAAAACTAATCAAACATGACAACACTAAAACTTCCAAATAAAGTTAAATACATAATATAGTGTTAGCATCTCTATAGAATGGATTAAATGATAAGGGTGGTGGGGCAGCTGGAAGCTGCTTCGACACCAACAAAATGAATCAAATGTATTCATATATGTATTTAAGTATTATAATTATTCAATTTTCCTCATTAAAGAATTAGAGTTGTTTATGTATATCTTTAGAACTCCAATAATTAATGTTTAGGACTTCATACAGACTTGAGCTTTATTATAAATCACTTCTTCTTAGAAATTGTTTCAAATTTAATAATTCAAAGAATTTTAAGTCTCCTTGTCTTAAAGTTGTGAATTCAGATCCAAATTTTATCATAATAATTTAAAATATTTCAAAGAAATGATATTACGTTGTTTATTTTATTGCAATTTTTTATTTTAATTTCCTTAAAAAATCCAAAAATTAATAAACTTATATTTAATATATAAATTATCATACGTATTTAACAAATTGAATGTTGTATAAAATTTTTCAATTCAAGTAGCACTTCTCTTATTATTTTTAGGTTTAAATTGTCAACATCGTTTCTGTAAAAAGTTTAAGTTAAATAACACATAAAATTAATATAATTAATTAAAAAGAATAAAAATTGTTTTTTGTCATATTGAATAAAATATAAGGATAGAAAAATATAAAAAAAATATATTGAAAATATTATTTACAGATTTAATTGTGGTTTGACACATTTGTTTTTCTAAAAGAAATATAATTCAAATAATATCTTTAAATTTTAAAACTGTACAATATTTTATATTTGTCATTAACGATATTTGTATAATTTCTCTTTGTTATTTCCTCTTCTCAATTTTGCTAAACATCCAAACCTATTCTAGTTTTTTAGTTTTCGAAACTCATAAATAAAGAGTAACTTTTAAAAATAATTTTGTAAAACTAAATTATCAAATAAGTTTTATTATTTTTAAGTTCGAAAAATTTAAAATAAATATAACAAATCCCGAAATAATATTATAATTATTCAAAACAATTTAGTTTATATGAAATAGCAACAGAGCAATTATTAAAACAAAATCAAAGCATCGTTCATATTCAAGAACGTAATTTAGAATAAAATAGCTATATAAAATAACAAAAATACTATCAATATAATATAAAATATTTCGTAATTCCGTTTATTCAATAAAAAGATAATAACCAATAATTTTGTTTAATACATATCTTGTAAATATAAACATAAACTTATATATAAAACCTTTATGACTAACAAATCATGTTTAATCCAAATTTTAAAACTAAACAAACATGACAACACTAAAACTTCCAAATAAAGTTAAATACATAATATAGTGTTAGCATCTCTATAGAATGGATTAAATGATAAAGGTGGTGGGGCAGCTGGAAGCTGCTTCGACACCAACAAAATGAATCAAATGTATTCATATATGTATTTAAGTATTATAATTATTCAATTTTCCTCATTTAAGAATTAGAGTTGTTTATGTATATCTTTAGAACTCCAATAATTAATGTTTAGGACTTCATACAGACTTGAGCTTTATTATAAATCACTTCTTCTTAGAAATTGTTTCAAATTTAATAATTCAAAGAATTTTAAGTCTCCTTGTCTTAAAGTTGTGAATTCAGATCCAAATTTTATCATAATAATTTAAAATATTTCAAAGAAATGATATTACGTTGTTTATTTTATTGCAATTTTTTATTTTAATTTCCTTAAAAAATCCAAAAATTAATAAACTTATATTTAATATATAAATTATCATACGTATTTAACAAATTGAATGTTGTATAAAATTTTTCAATTCAAGTAGCACTTCTCTTATTATTTTTATGTTTAAATTGTCAACATCGTTTCTGTAAAAAGTTTAAGTTAAATAACACATAAAATTAATATAATTAATTAAAAAGAATAAAAATTGTTTTTTGTCATATTGAATAAAATATAAGGATAGAAAAATATAAAAAAAATAAATTGAAAATATTATTTACAGATTTAATTGTGGTTTGACACATTTGTTTTTCTAAAAGAAATATAATTCAAATAATATCTTTAAATTTTAAAACTGTACAATATTTTATATTTGTCATTAACGATATTTGTATAATTTCTCTTTGTTATTTCCTCTTCTCAATTTTGCTAAACATCAAAACCTATTCTAGTTTTTTAGTTTTCGAAACTCATAAATAAAGAGTAACTTTTAAAAATAATTTTGTAAAACTAAATTATCAAATAAGTTTTATTATTTTTAAGTTCGAAAAATTTAAAATAAATATAAAAAATAAATATAACAAATCCCGAAATAATATTATAATTATTCAAAACAATTTAGTTTATATGTAATAGCAACAGAGCAATTATTAAAACAAAATCAAAGCATCGTTCATATTCAAGAACGTAATTTAGAATAAAATAGCTATATAAAATAACAAAAATACTATCAATATAATATAAAATATTTCGTAATTCCGTTTATTCAATAAAAAGATAATAACCAATAATTTTGTTTAATACATATCTTGTAAATATAAACATAAACTTATATATAAAACCTTTATGACTAACAAATCATGTTTAATCCAAATTTTAAAACTAAACAAACATGACAACACTAAAACTTCCAAATAAAGTTAAATACATAATATAGTGTTAGCATCTCTATAGAATGGATTAAATGATAAGGGTGGTGGGGCAGCTGGAAGCTGCTTCGACACCAACAAAATGAATCAAATGTATTCATATATGTATTTAAGTATTATAATTATTCAATTTTCCTCATTAAAGAATTAGAGTTGTTTATGTATATCTTTAGAACTCCAATAATTAATGTTTAGGACTTCATACAGACTTGAGCTTTATTATAAATCACTTCTTCTTAGAAATTGTTTCAAATTTAATAATTCAAAGAATTTTAAGTCTCCTTGTCTTAAAGTTGTGAATTCAGATCCAAATTTTATCATAATAATTTAAAATATTTCAAAGAAATGATATTACGTTGTTTATTTTATTGCAATTTTTTATTTTAATTTCCTTAAAAAATCCAAAAATTAATAAACTTATATTTAATATATAAATTATCATACGTATTTAACAAATTGAATGTTGTATAAAATTTTTCAATTCAAGTAGCACTTCTCTTATTATTTTTAGGTTTAAATTGTCAACATCGTTTCTGTAAAAAGTTTAAGTTAAATAACACATAAAATTAATATAATTAATTAAAAAGAATAAAAATTGTTTTTTGTCATATTGAATAAAATATAAGGATAGAAAAATATAAAAAAAATATATTGAAAATATTATTTACAGATTTAATTGTGGTTTGACACATTTGTTTTTCTAAAAGAAATATAATTCAAATAATATCTTTAAATTTTAAAACTGTATAATATTTTATATTTGTCATTAACGATATTTGTATAATTTCTCTTTGTTATTTCCTCTTCTCAATTTTGCTAAACATCCAAACCTATTCTAGGTTTTTAGTTTTCGAAACTCATAAATAAAGAGTAACTTTTAAAAATAATTTTGTAAAACTAAATTATCAAATAAGTTTTATTATTTTTAAGTTCGAAAAATTTTAAATAAATATAAAAAATAAATATAACAAATCCCGAAATAATATTATAATTATTCAAAACAATTTAGTTTATATGAAATAGCAACAGAGCAATTATTAAAACAAAATCAAAGCATCGTTCATATTCAAGAACGTAATTTAGAATAAAATAGCTATATAAAATAACAAAAATACTATCAATATAATATAAAATATTTCGTAATTCCGTTTATTCAATAAAAAGATAATAACCAATAATTTTGTTTAATACATATCTTGTAAATATAAACATAAACTTATATATAAAACCTTTATGACTAACAAATCATGTTTAATCCAAATTTTAAAACTAATCAAACATGACAACACTAAAACTTCCAAATAAAGTTAAATACATAATATAGTGTTAGCATCTCTATAGAATGGAATAAATGATAAGGGTGGTGGGGCTGCTGGAAGCTGCTTCGACACCAACAAAATGAATCAAATGTATTCATATATGTATTTAAGTATTATAATTATTCAATTTTCCTCATTAAAGAATTAGAGTTGTTTATGTATATCTTTAGAACTCCAATAATTAATGTTTAGGACTTCATACAGACTTGAGCTTTATTATAAATCACTTCTTCTTAGAAATTGTTTCAAATTTAATAATTCAAAGAATTTTAAGTCTCCTTGTCTTAAAGTTGTGAATTCAGATCCAAATTTTATCATAATAATTTAAAATATTTCAAAGAAATGATATTACGTTGTTTATTTTATTGCAATTTTTTATTTTAATTTCCTTAAAAATCCAAAAATTAATAAACTTATATTTAATATATAAATTATCATACGTATTTAACAAATTGAATGTTGTATAAAATTTTTCAATTCAAGTAGCACTTCTCTTATTATTTTTATGTTTAAATTGTCAACATCGTTTCTGTAAAAAGTTTAAGTTAAATAACACATAAAATTAATATAATTAATTAAAAAGAATAAAAATTGTTTTTTGTCATATTGAATAAAATATAAGGATAGAAAAATATAAAAAAAATATATTGAAAATATTATTTACAGATTTAATTGTGGTTTGACACATTTGTTTTTCTAAAAGAAATATAATTCAAATAATATCTTTAAATTTTAAAACTGTACAATATTTTATATTTGTCATTAACGATATTTGAATAATTTCTCTTTGTTATTTCCTCTTCTCAATTTTGCTAAACATCAAAACCTATTCTAGTTTTTTAGTTTTCGAAACTCATAAATAAAGAGTAACTTTTAAAAATAATTTTGTAAAACTAAATTATCAAATAAGTTTTATTATTTTTAAGTTCGAAAAATTTAAAATAAATATAAAAAATAAATATAACAAATCCCGAAATAATATTATAATTATTCAAAACAATTTAGTTTATATGTAATAGCAACAGAGCAATTATTAAAACAAAATCAAAGCATCGTTCATATTCAAGAACGTAATTTAGAATAAAATAGCTATATAAAATAACAAAAATACTATCAATATAATATAAAATATTTCGTAATTCCGTTTATTCAATAAAAAGATAATAACCAATAATTTTGTTTAATACATATCTTGTAAATATAAACATAAACTTATATATAAAACCTTTATGACTAACAAATCATGTTTAATCCAAATTTTAAAACTAAACAAACATGACAACACTAAAACTTCCAAATAAAGTTAAATACATAATATAGTGTTAGCATCTCTATAGAATGGATTAAATGATAAGGGTGGTGGGGCAGTTGGAAGCTGCTTCGACACCAACAAAATGAATCAAATGTATTCATATATGTATTTAAGTATTATAATTATTCAATTTTCCTCATTAAAGAATTAGAGTTGTTTATGTATATCTTTAGAACTCCAATAATTAATGTTTAGGACTTCATACAGACTTGAGCTTTATTATAAATCACTTCTTCTTAGAAATTGTTTCAAATTTAATAATTCAAAGAATTTTAAGTCTCCTTGTCTTAAAGTTGTGAATTCAGATCCAAATTTTATCATAATAATTTAAAATATTTCAAAGAAATGATATTACGTTGTTTATTTTATTGCAATTTTTTATTTTAATTTCCTTAAAAAATCCAAAAATTAATAAACTTATATTTAATATATAAATTATCATACGTATTTAACAAATTGAATGTTGTATAAAATTTTTCAATTCAAGTAGCACTTCTCTTATTATTTTTAGGTTTAAATTGTCAACATCGTTTCTGTAAAAAGTTTAAGTTAAATAACACATAAAATTAATATAATTAATTAAAAAGAATAAAAATTGTTTTTTGTCATATTGAATAAAATATAAGGATAGAAAAATATAAAAAAAATATATTGAAAATATTATTTACAGATTTAATTGTGGTTTGACACATTTGTTTTTCTAAAAGAAATATAATTCAAATAATATCTTTAAATTTTAAAACTGTACAATATTTTATATTTGTCATTAACGATATTTGTATAATTTCTCTTTGTTATTTCCTCTTCTCAATTTTGCTAAACATCCAAACCTATTCTAGTTTTTTAGTTTTCGAAACTCATAAATAAAGAGTAACTTTTAAAAATAATTTTGTAAAACTAAATTATCAAATAAGTTTTATTATTTTTAAGTTCGAAAAATTTTAAATAAATATAAAAAATAAATATAACAAATCCCGAAATAATATTATAATTATTCAAAACAATTTAGTTTATATGAAATAGCAACAGAGCAATTATTAAAACAAAATCAAAGCATCGTTCATATTCAAGAACGTAATTTAGAATAAAATAGCTATATAAAATAACAAAAATACTATCAATATAATATAAAATATTTCGTAATTTCGTTTATTCAATAAAAAGATAATAACCAATAATTTTGTTTAATACATATCTTGTAAATATAAACATAAACTTATATATAAAACCTTTATGACTAACAAATCATGTTTAATCCAAATTTTAAAACTAATCAAACATGACAACACTAAAACTTCCAAATAAAGTTAAATACATAATATAGTGTTAGCATCTCTATAGAATGGATTAAATGATAAGGGTGGTGGGGCAGCTGGAAGCTGCTTCGACACCAACAAAATGAATCAAATGTATTCATATATGTATTTAAGTATTATAATTATTCAATTTTCCTCATTAAAGAATTAGAGTTGTTTATGTATATCTTTAGAACTCCAATAATTAATGTTTAGGACTTCATACAGACTTGAGCTTTATTATAAATCACTTCTTCTTAGAAATTGTTTCAAATTTAATAATTCAAAGAATTTTAAGTCTCCTTGTCTTAAAGTTGTGAATTCAGATCCAAATTTTATCATAATAATTTAAAATATTTCAAAGAAATGATATTACGTTGTTTATTTTATTGCAATTTTTTATTTTAATTTCCTTAAAAAATCCAAAAATTAATAAACTTATATTTAATATATAAATTATCATACGTATTTAACAAATTGAATGTTGTATAAAATTTTTCAATTCAAGTAGCACTTCTCTTATTATTTTTAGGTTTAAATTGTCAACATCGTTTCTGTAAAAAGTTTAAGTTAAATAACACATAAAATTAATATAATTAATTAAAAAGAATAAAAATTGTTTTTTGTCATATTGAATAAAATATAAGGATAGAAAAATATAAAAAAAATATATTGAAAATATTATTTACAGATTTAATTGTGGTTTGACACATTTGTTTTTCTAAAAGAAATATAATTCAAATAATATCTTTAAATTTTAAAACTGTACAATATTTTATATTTGTCATTAACGATATTTGTATAATTTCTCTTTGTTATTTCCTCTTCTCAATTTTGCTAAACATCCAAACCTATTCTAGTTTTTTAGTTTTCGAAACTCATAAATAAAGAGTAACTTTTAAAAATAATTTTGTAAAACTAAATTATCAAATAAGTTTTATTATTTTTAAGTTCGAAAAATTTAAAATAAATATAACAAATCCCGAAATAATATTATAATTATTCAAAACAATTTAGTTTATATGAAATAGCAACAGAGCAATTATTAAAACAAAATCAAAGCATCGTTCATATTCAAGAACGTAATTTAGAATAAAATAGCTATATAAAATAACAAAAATACTATCAATATAATATAAAATATTTCGTAATTCCGTTTATTCAATAAAAAGATAATAACCAATAATTTTGTTTAATACATATCTTGTAAATATAAACATAAACTTATATATAAAACCTTTATGACTAACAAATCATGTTTAATCCAAATTTTAAAACTAAACAAACATGACAACACTAAAACTTCCAAATAAAGTTAAATACATAATATAGTGTTAGCATCTCTATAGAATGGATTAAATGATAAAGGTGGTGGGGCAGCTGGAAGCTGCTTCGACACCAACAAAATGAATCAAATGTATTCATATATGTATTTAAGTATTATAATTATTCAATTTTCCTCATTTAAGAATTAGAGTTGTTTATGTATATCTTTAGAACTCCAATAATTAATGTTTAGGACTTCATACAGACTTGAGCTTTATTATAAATCACTTCTTCTTAGAAATTGTTTCAAATTTAATAATTCAAAGAATTTTAAGTCTCCTTGTCTTAAAGTTGTGAATTCAGATCCAAATTTTATCATAATAATTTAAAATATTTCAAAGAAATGATATTACGTTGTTTATTTTATTGCAATTTTTTATTTTAATTTCCTTAAAAAATCCAAAAATTAATAAACTTATATTTAATATATAAATTATCATACGTATTTAACAAATTGAATGTTGTATAAAATTTTTCAATTCAAGTAGCACTTCTCTTATTATTTTTATGTTTAAATTGTCAACATCGTTTCTGTAAAAAGTTTAAGTTAAATAACACATAAAATTAATATAATTAATTAAAAAGAATAAAAATTGTTTTTTGTCATATTGAATAAAATATAAGGATAGAAAAATATAAAAAAAATAAATTGAAAATATTATTTACAGATTTAATTGTGGTTTGACACATTTGTTTTTCTAAAAGAAATATAATTCAAATAATATCTTTAAATTTTAAAACTGTACAATATTTTATATTTGTCATTAACGATATTTGTATAATTTCTCTTTGTTATTTCCTCTTCTCAATTTTGCTAAACATCAAAACCTATTCTAGTTTTTTAGTTTTCGAAACTCATAAATAAAGAGTAACTTTTAAAAATAATTTTGTAAAACTAAATTATCAAATAAGTTTTATTATTTTTAAGTTCGAAAAATTTAAAATAAATATAAAAAATAAATATAACAAATCCCGAAATAATATTATAATTATTCAAAACAATTTAGTTTATATGTAATAGCAACAGAGCAATTATTAAAACAAAATCAAAGCATCGTTCATATTCAAGAACGTAATTTAGAATAAAATAGCTATATAAAATAACAAAAATACTATCAATATAATATAAAATATTTCGTAATTCCGTTTATTCAATAAAAAGATAATAACCAATAATTTTGTTTAATACATATCTTGTAAATATAAACATAAACTTATATATAAAACCTTTATGACTAACAAATCATGTTTAATCCAAATTTTAAAACTAAACAAACATGACAACACTAAAACTTCCAAATAAAGTTAAATACATAATATAGTGTTAGCATCTCTATAGAATGGATTAAATGATAAGGGTGGTGGGGCAGCTGGAAGCTGCTTCGACACCAACAAAATGAATCAAATGTATTCATATATGTATTTAAGTATTATAATTATTCAATTTTCCTCATTAAAGAATTAGAGTTGTTTATGTATATCTTTAGAACTCCAATAATTAATGTTTAGGACTTCATACAGACTTGAGCTTTATTATAAATCACTTCTTCTTAGAAATTGTTTCAAATTTAATAATTCAAAGAATTTTAAGTCTCCTTGTCTTAAAGTTGTGAATTCAGATCCAAATTTTATCATAATAATTTAAAATATTTCAAAGAAATGATATTACGTTGTTTATTTTATTGCAATTTTTTATTTTAATTTCCTTAAAAAATCCAAAAATTAATAAACTTATATTTAATATATAAATTATCATACGTATTTAACAAATTGAATGTTGTATAAAATTTTTCAATTCAAGTAGCACTTCTCTTATTATTTTTAGGTTTAAATTGTCAACATCGTTTCTGTAAAAAGTTTAAGTTAAATAACACATAAAATTAATATAATTAATTAAAAAGAATAAAAATTGTTTTTTGTCATATTGAATAAAATATAAGGATAGAAAAATATAAAAAAAATATATTGAAAATATTATTTACAGATTTAATTGTGGTTTGACACATTTGTTTTTCTAAAAGAAATATAATTCAAATAATATCTTTAAATTTTAAAACTGTATAATATTTTATATTTGTCATTAACGATATTTGTATAATTTCTCTTTGTTATTTCCTCTTCTCAATTTTGCTAAACATCCAAACCTATTCTAGGTTTTTAGTTTTCGAAACTCATAAATAAAGAGTAACTTTTAAAAATAATTTTGTAAAACTAAATTATCAAATAAGTTTTATTATTTTTAAGTTCGAAAAATTTTAAATAAATATAAAAAATAAATATAACAAATCCCGAAATAATATTATAATTATTCAAAACAATTTAGTTTATATGAAATAGCAACAGAGCAATTATTAAAACAAAATCAAAGCATCGTTCATATTCAAGAACGTAATTTAGAATAAAATAGCTATATAAAATAACAAAAATACTATCAATATAATATAAAATATTTCGTAATTCCGTTTATTCAATAAAAAGATAATAACCAATAATTTTGTTTAATACATATCTTGTAAATATAAACATAAACTTATATATAAAACCTTTATGACTAACAAATCATGTTTAATCCAAATTTTAAAACTAATCAAACATGACAACACTAAAACTTCCAAATAAAGTTAAATACATAATATAGTGTTAGCATCTCTATAGAATGGAATAAATGATAAAGGTGGAGGGGCAGCTGGAAGCTGCTTCGACACCAACAAAATGAATCAAATGTATTCATATATGTATTTAAGTATTATAATTATTCAATTTTCCTCATTTAAGAATTAGAGTTGTTTATGTATATCTTTAGAACTCCAATAATTAATGTTTAGGACTTCATACAGACTTGAGCTTTATTATAAATCACTTCTTCTTAGAAATTGTTTCAAATTTAATAATTCAAAGAATTTTAAGTCTCCTTGTCTTAAAGTTGTGAATTCAGATCCAAATTTTATCATAATAATTTAAAATATTTCAAAGAAATGATATTACGTTGTTTATTTTATTGCAATTTTTTATTTTAATTTCCTTAAAAAATCCAAAAATTAATAAACTTATATTTAATATATAAATTATCATACGTATTTAACAAATTGAATGTTGTATAAAATTTTTCAATTCAAGTAGCACTTCTCTTATTATTTTTATGTTTAAATTGTCAACATCGTTTCTGTAAAAAGTTTAAGTTAAATAACACATAAAATTAATATAATTAATTAAAAAGAATAAAAATTGTTTTTTGTCATATTGAATAAAATATAAGGATAGAAAAATATAAAAAAAATAAATTGAAAATATTATTTACAGATTTAATTGTGGTTTGACACATTTGTTTTTCTAAAAGAAATATAATTCAAATAATATCTTTAAATTTTAAAACTGTACAATATTTTATATTTGTCATTAACGATATTTGTATAATTTCTCTTTGTTATTTCCTCTTCTCAATTTTGCTAAACATCAAAACCTATTCTAGTTTTTTAGTTTTCGAAACTCATAAATAAAGAGTAACTTTTAAAAATAATTTTGTAAAACTAAATTATCAAATAAGTTTTATTATTTTTAAGTTCGAAAAATTTTAAATAAATATAAAAAATAAATATAACAAATCCCGAAATAATATTATAATTATTCAAAACAATTTAGTTTATATGTAATAGCAACAGAGCAATTATTAAAACAAAATCAAAGCATCGTTCATATTCAAGAACGTAATTTAGAATAAAATAGCTATATAAAATAACAAAAATACTATCAATATAATATAAAATATTTCGTAATTCCGTTTATTCAATAAAAAGATAATAACCAATAATTTTGTTTAATACATATCTTGTAAATATAAACATAAACTTATATATAAAACCTTTATGACTAACAAATCATGTTTAATCCAAATTTTAAAACTAATCAAACATGACAACACTAAAACTTCCAAATAAAGTTAAATACATAATATAGTGTTAGCATCTCTATAGAATGGAATAAATGATAAGGGTGGTGGGGCTGCTGGAAGCTGCTTCGACACCAACAAAATGAATCAAATGTATTCATATATGTATTTAAGTATTATAATTATTCAATTTTCCTCATTAAAGAATTAGAGTTGTTTATGTATATCTTTAGAACTCCAATAATTAATGTTTAGGACTTCATACAGACTTGAGCTTTATTATAAATCTCTTCTTCTTAGAAATTGTTTCAAATTTAATAATTCAAAGAATTTTAAGTCTCCTTGTCTTAAAGTTGTGAATTCAGATCCAAATTTTATCATAATAATTTAAAATATTTCAAAGAAATGATATTACGTTGTTTATTTTATTGCAATTTTTTATTTTAATTTCCTTAAAAAATCCAAAAATTAATAAACTTATATTTAATATATAAATTATCATACGTATTTAACAAATTGAATGTTGTATAAAATTTTTCAATTCAAGTAGCACTTCTCTTATTATTTTTATGTTTAAATTGTCAACATCGTTTCTGTAAAAAGTTTAAGTTAAATAACACATAAAATTAATATAATTAACTAAAAAGAATAAAAATTGTTTTTTATCATATTGAATAAAATATAAGGATAGAAAAATATAAAAAAAAATATTGAAAATATTATTTACAGATTTAATTGTGGTTTGACACATTTGTTTTTCTAAAAGAAATATAATTCAAATAATTTCTTTAAATTTTAAAACTGTACAATATTTTATATTTGTCATTAACGATATTTGAATAATTTCTCTTTGTTATTTCCTCTTCTCAATTTTGCTAAACATCAAAACCTATTCTAGTTTTTTAGTTTTCGAAACTCATAAATAAAGAGTAACTTTTAAAAATAATTTTGTAAAACTAAATTATCAAATAAGTTTTATTATTTTTAAGTTCGAAAAATTTTAAATAAATATAAAAAATAAATATAACAAATCCCGAAATAATATTATAATTATTCAAAACAATTTAGTTTATATGTAATAGCAACAGAGCAATTATTAAAACAAAATCAAAGCATCGTTCATATTCAAGAACGTAATTTAGAATAAAATAGCTATATAAAATAACAAAAATACTATCAATATAATATAAAATATTTCGTAATTCCGTTTATTCAATAAAAAGATAATAACCAATAATTTTGTTTAATACATATCTTGTAAATATAAACATAAACTTATATATAAAACCTTTATGACTAACAAATCATGTTTAATCCAAATTTTAAAACTAATCAAACATGACAACACTAAAACTTCCAAATAAAGTTAAATACATAATATAGTGTTAGCATCTCTATAGAATGGAATAAATGATAAGGGTGGTGGGGCTGCTGGAAGCTGCTTCGACACCAACAAAATGAATCAAATGTATTCATATATGTATTTAAGTATTATAATTATTCAATTTTCCTCATTAAAGAATTAGAGTTGTTTATGTATATCTTTAGAACTCCAATAATTAATGTTTAGGACTTCATACAGACTTGAGCTTTATTATAAATCTCTTCTTCTTAGAAATTGTTTCAAATTTAATAATTCAAAGAATTTTAAGTCTCCTTGTCTTAAAGTTGTGAATTCAGATCCAAATTTTATCATAATAATTTAAAATATTTCAAAGAAATGATATTACGTTGTTTATTTTATTGCAATTTTTTATTTTAATTTCCTTAAAAAATCCAAAAATTAATAAACTTATATTTAATATATAAATTATCATACGTATTTAACAAATTGAATGTTGTATAAAATTTTTCAATTCAAGTAGCACTTCTCTTATTATTTTTATGTTTAAATTGTCAACATCGTTTCTGTAAAAAGTTTAAGTTAAATAACACATAAAATTAATATAATTAACTAAAAAGAATAAAAATTGTTTTTTATCATATTGAATAAAATATAAGGATAGAAAAATATAAAAAAAAATATTGAAAATATTATTTACAGATTTAATTGTGGTTTGACACATTTGTTTTTCTAAAAGAAATATAATTCAAATAATTTCTTTAAATTTTAAAACTGTACAATATTTTATATTTGTCATTAACGATATTTGAATAATTTCTCTTTGTTATTTCCTCTTCTCAATTTTGCTAAACATCAAAACCTATTCTAGTTTTTTAGTTTTCGAAACTCATAAATAAAGAGTAACTTTTAAAAATAATTTTGTAAAACTAAATTATCAAATAAGTTTTATTATTTTTAAGTTCTAAAAATTTAAAATAAATATTAAAAATAAATCTAACATATCCCGAAATAATATTATAATTATTCAAAACAATTTAGTTTATGAGTAATAGCAACAGAGCAATTATTAAAACAAAATCAAAGCATCGTTCATATTCAAGAACGTAATTTAGAATAAAATAGCTATATAAAATAACAAAAATACTATCAATATAATATAAAATATTTCGTAATTCCGTTTATTCAATAAAAAGATAATAACCAATAATTTTGTTTAATACATATCTTGTAAATATAAACATAAACTTATATATAAAACCTTTATGACTAACAAATCATGTTTAATCCAAATTTTAAAACTAAACAAACATGACAACACTAAAACTTCCAAATAAAGTTAAATACATAATATAGTGTTAGCATCTCTATAGAATGGATTAAATGATAAGGGTGGTGGGGCAGCTGGAAGCTGCTTCGACACCAACAAAATGAATCAAATGTATTCATATATGTATTTAAGTATTATAATTATTCAATTTTCCTCATTAAAGAATTAGAGTTGTTTATGTATATCTTTAGAACTCCAATAATTAATGTTTAGGACTTCATACAGACTTGAGCTTTATTATAAATCACTTCTTCTTAGAAATTGTTTCAAATTTAATAATTCAAAGAATTTTAAGTCTCCTTGTCTTAAAGTTGTGAATTCAGATCCAAATTTTATCATAATAATTTAAAATATTTCAAAGAAATGATATTACGTTGTTTATTTTATTGCAATTTTTTATTTTAATTTCCTTAAAAAATCCAAAAATTAATAAACTTATATTTAATATATAAATTATCATACGTATTTAACAAATTGAATGTTGTATAAAATTTTTCAATTCAAGTAGCACTTCTCTTATTATTTTTAGGTTTAAATTGTCAACATCGTTTCTGTAAAAAGTTTAAGTTAAATAACACATAAAATTAATATAATTAATTAAAAAGAATAAAAATTGTTTTTTGTCATATTGAATAAAATATAAGGATAGAAAAATATAAAAAAAATATATTGAAAATATTATTTACAGATTTAATTGTGGTTTGACACATTTGTTTTTCTAAAAGAAATATAATTCAAATAATATCTTTAAATTTTAAAACTGTATAATATTTTATATTTGTCATTAACGATATTTGTATAATTTCTCTTTGTTATTTCCTCTTCTCAATTTTGCTAAACATCAAAACCTATTCTAGTTTTTTAGTTTTCG
Organism: Lathyrus tuberosus; assembly: GCA_022829125.1. Lineage (NCBI taxonomy): Eukaryota > Viridiplantae > Streptophyta > Magnoliopsida > Fabales > Fabaceae > Lathyrus > Lathyrus tuberosus. The sequence goes on along the minus strand of JALAZF010001099.1, from coordinate 25,109 downwards.
AAACTCATAAATAAAGAGTAACTTTTAAAAATAATTTTGTAAAACTAAATTATCAAATAAGTTTTATTATTTTTAAGTTCGAAAAATTTTAAATAAATATAAAAAATAAATATAACAAATCCCGAAATAATATTATAATTATTCAAAACAATTTAGTTTATATGAAATAGCAACAGAGCAATTATTAAAACAAAATCAAAGCATCGTTCATATTCAAGAACGTAATTTAGAATAAAATAGCTATATAAAATAACAAAAATACTATCAATATAATATAAAATATTTCGTAATTCCGTTTATTCAATAAAAAGATAATAACCAATAATTTTGTTTAATACATATCTTGTAAATATAAACATAAACTTATATATAAAACCTTTATGACTAACAAATCATGTTTAATCCAAATTTTAAAACTAATCAAACATGACAACACTAAAACTTCCAAATAAAGTTAAATACATAATATAGTGTTAGCATCTCTATAGAATGGAATAAATGATAAGGGTGGTGGGGCTGCTGGAAGCTGCTTCGACACCAACAAAATGAATCAAATGTATTCATATATGTATTTAAGTATTATAATTATTCAATTTTCCTCATTAAAGAATTAGAGTTGTTTATGTATATCTTTAGAACTCCAATAATTAATGTTTAGGACTTCATACAGACTTGAGCTTTATTATAAATCTCTTCTTCTTAGAAATTGTTTCAAATTTAATAATTCAAAGAATTTTAAGTCTCCTTGTCTTAAAGTTATGAATTCAGATCCAAATTTTATCATAATAATTTAAAATATTTCAAAGAAATGATATTACGTTGTTTATTTTATTGCAATTTTTTATTTTAATTTCCTTAAAAAATCCAAAAATTAATAAACTTATATTTAATATATAAATTATCATACGTATTTAACAAATTGAATGTTGTATAAAATTTTTCAATTCAAGTAGCACTTCTCTTATTATTTTTATGTTTAAATTGTCAACATCGTTTCTGTAAAAAGTTTAAGTTAAATAACACATAAAATTAATATAATTAACTAAAAAGAATAAAAATTGTTTTTTATCATATTGAATAAAATATAAGGATAGAAAAATATAAAAAAAAATATTGAAAATATTATTTACAGATTTAATTGTGGTTTGACACATTTGTTTTTCTAAAAGAAATATAATTCAAATAATTTCTTTAAATTTTAAAACTGTACAATATTTTATATTTGTCATTAACGATATTTGAATAATTTCTCTTTGTTATTTCCTCTTCTCAATTTTGCTAAACATCAAAACCTATTCTAGTTTTTTAGTTTTCGAAACTCATAAATAAAGAGTAACTTTTAAAAATAATTTTGTAAAACTAAATTATCAAATAAGTTTTATTATTTTTAAGTTCTAAAAATTTAAAATAAATATTAAAAATAAATCTAACATATCCCGAAATAATATTATAATTATTCAAAACAATTTAGTTTATGAGTAATAGCAACAGAGCAATTATTAAAACAAAATCAAAGCATCGTTCATATTCAAGAACGTAATTTAGAATAAAATAGCTATATAAAATAACAAAAATACTATCAATATAATATAAAATATTTCGTAATTCCGTTTATTCAATAAAAAGATAATAACCAATAATTTTGTTTAATACATATCTTGTAAATATAAACATAAACTTATATATAAAACCTTTATGACTAACAAATCATGTTTAATCCAAATTTTAAAACTAAACAAACATGACAACACTAAAACTTCCAAATAAAGTTAAATACATAATATAGTGTTAGCATCTCTATAGAATGGATTAAATGATAAGGGTGGTGGGGCAGCTGGAAGCTGCTTCGACACCAACAAAATGAATCAAATGTATTCATATATGTATTTAAGTATTATAATTATTCAATTTTCCTCATTAAAGAATTAGAGTTGTTTATGTATATCTTTAGAACTCCAATAATTAATGTTTAGGACTTCATACAGACTTGAGCTTTATTATAAATCACTTCTTCTTAGAAATTGTTTCAAATTTAATAATTCAAAGAATTTTAAGTCTCCTTGTCTTAAAGTTGTGAATTCAGATCCAAATTTTATCATAATAATTTAAAATATTTCAAAGAAATGATATTACGTTGTTTATTTTATTGCAATTTTTTATTTTAATTTCCTTAAAAAATCCAAAAATTAATAAACTTATATTTAATATATAAATTATCATACGTATTTAACAAATTGAATGTTGTATAAATTTTTTCAATTCAAGTAGCACTTCTCTTATTATTTTTATGTTTAAATTGTCAACATCGTTTCTGTAAAAAGTTTAAGTTAAATAACACATAAAATTAATATAATTAATTAAAAAGAATAAAAATTGTTTTTTGTCATATTGAATAAAATATAAGGATAGAAAAATATAAAAAAAATATATTGAAAATATTATTTACAGATTTAATTGTGGTTTGACACATTTGTTTTTCTAAAAGAAATATAATTCAAATAATATCTTTAAATTTTAAAACTGTATAATATTTTATATTTGTCATTAACGATATTTGTATAATTTCTCTTTGTTATTTCCTCTTCTCAATTTTGCTAAACATCAAAACCTATTCTAGTTTTTTAGTTTTCGAAACTCATAAATAAAGAGTAACTTTTAAAAATAATTTTGTAAAACTAAATTATCAAATAAGTTTTATTATTTTTAAGTTCGAAAAATTTTAAATAAATATAAAAAATAAATATAACAAATCCCGAAATAATATTATAATTATTCAAAACAATTTAGTTTATATGAAATAGCAACAGAGCAATTATTAAAACAAAATCAAAGCATCGTTCATATTCAAGAACGTAATTTAGAATAAAATAGCTATATAAAATAACAAAAATACTATCAATATAATATAAAATATTTCGTAATTCCGTTTATTCAATAAAAAGATAATAACCAATAATTTTGTTTAATACATATCTTGTAAATATAAACATAAACTTATATATAAAACCTTTATGACTAACAAATCATGTTTAATCCAAATTTTAAAACTAATCAAACATGACAACACTAAAACTTCCAAATAAAGTTAAATACATAATATAGTGTTAGCATCTCTATAGAATGGAATAAATGATAAGGGTGGTGGGGCTGCTGGAAGCTGCTTCGACACCAACAAAATGAATCAAATGTATTCATATATGTATTTAAGTATTATAATTATTCAATTTTCCTCATTAAAGAATTAGAGTTGTTTATGTATATCTTTAGAACTCCAATAATTAATGTTTAGGACTTCATACAGACTTGAGCTTTATTATAAATCTCTTCTTCTTAGAAATTGTTTCAAATTTAATAATTCAAAGAATTTTAAGTCTCCTTGTCTTAAAGTTATGAATTCAGATCCAAATTTTATCATAATAATTTAAAATATTTCAAAGAAATGATATTACGTTGTTTATTTTATTGCAATTTTTTATTTTAATTTCCTTAAAAAATCCAAAAATTAATAAACTTATATTTAATATATAAATTATCATACGTATTTAACAAATTGAATGTTGTATAAAATTTTTCAATTCAAGTAGCACTTCTCTTATTATTTTTATGTTTAAATTGTCAACATCGTTTCTGTAAAAAGTTTAAGTTAAATAACACATAAAATTAATATAATTAACTAAAAAGAATAAAAATTGTTTTTTATCATATTGAATAAAATATAAGGATAGAAAAATATAAAAGAAAATATTGAAAATATTATTTACAGATTTAATTGTGGTTTGACACATTTGTTTTTCTAAAAGAAATATAATTCAAATAATTTCTTTAAATTTTAAAACTGTACAATATTTTATATTTGTCATTAACGATATTTGAATAATTTCTCTTTGTTATTTCCTCTTCTCAATTTTGCTAAACATCAAAACCTATTCTAGTTTTTTAGTTTTCGAAACTCATAAATAAAGAGTAACTTTTAAAAATAATTTTGTAAAACTAAATTATCAAATAAGTTTTATTATTTTTAAGTTCTAAAAATTTAAAATAAATATTAAAAATAAATCTAACATATCCCGAAATAATATTATAATTATTCAAAACAATTTAGTTTATGAGTAATAGCAACAGAGCAATTATTAAAACAAAATCAAAGCATCGTTCATATTCAAGAACGTAATTTAGAATAAAATAGCTATATAAAATAACAAAAATACTATCAATATAATATAAAATATTTCGTAATTCCGTTTATTCAATAAAAAGATAATAACCAATAATTTTGTTTAATACATATCTTGTAAATATAAACATAAACTTATATATAAAACCTTTATGACTAACAAATCATGTTTAATCCAAATTTTAAAACTAAACAAACATGACAACACTAAAACTTCCAAATAAAGTTAAATACATAATATAGTGTTAGCATCTCTATAGAATGGATTAAATGATAAGGGTGGTGGGGCAGCTGGAAGCTGCTTCGACACCAACAAAATGAATCAAATGTATTCATATATGTATTTAAGTATTATAATTATTCAATTTTCCTCATTAAAGAATTAGAGTTGTTTATGTATATCTTTAGAACTCCAATAATTAATGTTTAGGACTTCATACAGACTTGAGCTTTATTATAAATCACTTCTTCTTAGAAATTGTTTCAAATTTAATAATTCAAAGAATTTTAAGTCTCCTTGTCTTAAAGTTGTGAATTCAGATCCAAATTTTATCATAATAATTTAAAATATTTCAAAGAAATGATATTACGTTGTTTATTTTATTGCAATTTTTTATTTTAATTTCCTTAAAAAATCCAAAAATTAATAAACTTATATTTAATATATAAATTATCATACGTATTTAACAAATTGAATGTTGTATAAATTTTTTCAATTCAAGTAGCACTTCTCTTATTATTTTTATGTTTAAATTGTCAACATCGTTTCTGTAAAAAGTTTAAGTTAAATAACACATAAAATTAATATAATTAATTAAAAAGAATAAAAATTGTTTTTTGTCATATTGAATAAAATATAAGGATAGAAAAATATAAAAAAAATATATTGAAAATATTATTTACAGATTTAATTGTGGTTTGACACATTTGTTTTTCTAAAAGAAATATAATTCAAATAATATCTTTAAATTTTAAAACTGTACAATATTTTATATTTGTCATTAACGATATTTGTATAATTTCTCTTTGTTATTTCCTCTTCTCAATTTTGCTAAACATCAAAACCTATTCTAGTTTTTTAGTTTTCGAAACTCATAAATAAAGAGAAACTTTTAAAAATAATTTTGTAAAACTAAATTATCAAATAAGTTTTATTATTTTTAAGTTCGAAAAATTTTAAATAAATATAAAAAATAAATATAACAAATCCCGAAATAATATTATAATTATTCAAAACAATTTAGTTTATATGAAATAGCAACAGAGCAATTATTAAAACAAAATCAAAGCATCGTTCATATTCAAGAACGTAATTTAGAATAAAATAGCTATATAAAATAACAAAAATACTATCAATATAATATAAAATATTTCGTAATTCCGTTTATTCAATAAAAAGATAATAACCAATAATTTTGTTTAATACATATCTTGTAAATATAAACATAAACTTATATATAAAACCTTTATGACTAACAAATCATGTTTAATCCAAATTTTAAAACTAAACAAACATGACAACACTAAAACTTCCAAATAAAGTTAAATACATAATATAATGTTAGCATCTCTATAGAATGGATTAAATGATAAGGGTGGTGGGGCAGCTGGAAGCTGCTTCGACACCAACAAAATGAATCAAATGTATTCATATATGTATTTAAGTATTATAATTATTCAATTTTCCTCATTAAAGAATTAGAGTTGTTTATGTATATCTTTAGAACTCCAATAATTAATGTTTAGGACTTCATACAGACTTGAGCTTTATTATAAATCACTTCTTCTTAGAAATTGTTTCAAATTTAATAATTCAAAGAATTTTAAGTCTCCTTGTCTTAAAGTTGTGAATTCAGATCCAAATTTTATCATAATAATTTAAAATATTTCAAAGAAATGATATTACGTTGTTTATTTTATTGCAATTTTTTATTTTAATTTCCTTAAAAAATCCAAAAATTAATAAACTTATATTTAATATAGAAATTATCATACGTATTTAACAAATTGAATGTTGTATAAAATTTTTCAATTCAAGTAGCACTTCACTTATTATTTTTAGGTTTAAATTGTCAACATCGTTTCTGTAAAAAGTTTAAGTTAAATAACACATAAAATTAATATAATTAATTAAAAAGAATAAAAATTGTTTTTTGTCATATTGAATAAAATATAAGGATAGAAAAATATAAAAAAAATATATTGAAAATATTATTTACAGATTTAATTGTGGTTTGACACATTTGTTTTTCTAAAAGAAATATAATTCAAATAATATCTTTAAATTTTAAAACTGTACAATATTTTATATTTGTCATTAACGATATTTGTATAATTTCTCTTTGTTATTTCCTCTTCTCAATTTTGCTAAACATCAAAACCTATTCTAGTTTTTTAGTTTTCGAAACTCATAAATAAAGAGTAACTTTTAAAAATAATTTTATAAAACTAAATTATCAAATAAGTTTTATTATTTTTAAGTTCGAAAAATTTAAAATAAATATAAAAAATAAATATAACAAATCCCGAAATAATATTATAATTATTCAAAACAATTTAGTTTATATGTAATAGCAACAGAGCAATTATTAAAACAAAATCAAAGCATCGTTCATATTCAAGAACGTAATTTAGAATAAAATAGCTATATAAAATAACAAAAATACTATCAATATAATATAAAATATTTCGTAATTCCGTTTATTCAATAAAAAGATAATAACCAATAATTTTGTTTAATACATATCTTGTAAATATAAACATAAACTTATATATAAAACCTTTATGACTAACAAATCATGTTTAATCCAAATTTTAAAACTAAACAAACATGACAACACTAAAACTTCCAAATAAAGTTAAATACATAATATAGTGTTAGCATCTCTATAGAATGGATTAAATGATAAGGGTGGTGGGGCAGCTGGAAGCTGCTTCGACACCAACAAAATGAATCAAATGTATTCATATATGTATTTAAGTATTATAATTATTCAATTTTCCTCATTAAAGAATTAGAGTTGTTTATGTATATCTTTAGAACTCCAATAATTAATGTTTAGGACTTCATACAGACTTGAGCTTTATTATAAATCACTTCTTCTTAGAAATTATTTCAAATTTAATAATTCAAAGAATTTTAAGTCTCCTTGTCTTAAAGTTGTGAATTCAGATCCAAATTTTATCATAATAATTTAAAATATTTCAAAGAAATGATATTACGTTGTTTATTTTATTGCAATTTTTTATTTTAATTTCCTTAAAAAATCCAAAAATTAATAAACTTATATTTAATATAGAAATTATCATACGTATTTAACAAATTGAATGTTGTATAAAATTTTTCAATTCAAGTAGCACTTCACTTATTATTTTTAGGTTTAAATTGTCAACATCGTTTCTGTAAAAAGTTTAAGTTAAATAACACATAAAATTAATATAATTAATTAAAAAGAATAAAAATTGTTTTTTGTCATATTGAATAAAATATAAGGATAGAAAAATATAAAAAAAATATATTGAAAATATTATTTACAGATTTAATTGTGGTTTGACACATTTGTTTTTCTAAAAGAAATATAATTCAAATAATATCTTTAAATTTTAAAACTGTACAATATTTTATATTTGTCATTAACGATATTTGTATAATTTCTCTTTGTTATTTCCTCTTCTCAATTTTGCTAAACATCAAAACCTATTCTAGTTTTTTAGTTTTCGAAACTCATAAATAAAGAGTAACTTTTAAAAATAATTTTATAAAACTAAATTATCAAATAAGTTTTATTATTTTTAAGTTCGAAAAATTTAAAATAAATATAAAAAATAAATATAACAAATCCCGAAATAATATTATAATTATTCAAAACAATTTAGTTTATATGTAATAGCAACAGAGCAATTATTAAAACAAAATCAAAGCATCGTTCATATTCAAGAACGTAATTTAGAATAAAATAGCTATATAAAATAACAAAAATACTATCAATATAATATAAAATATTTCGTAATTCCGTTTATTCAATAAAAAGATAATAACCAATAATTTTGTTTAATACATATCTTGTAAATATAAACATAAACTTATATATAAAACCTTTATGACTAACAAATCATGTTTAATCCAAATTTTAAAACTAAACAAACATGACAACACTAAAACTTCCAAATAAAGTTAAATACATAATATAGTGTTAGCATCTCTATAGAATGGATTAAATGATAAGGGTGGTGGGGCAGCTGGAAGCTGCTTCGACACCAACAAAATGAATCAAATGTATTCATATATGTATTTAAGTATTATAATTATTCAATTTTCCTCATTAAAGAATTAGAGTTGTTTATGTATATCTTTAGAACTCCAATAATTAATGTTTAGGACTTCATACAGACTTGAGCTTTATTATAAATCACTTCTTCTTAGAAATTATTTCAAATTTAATAATTCAAAGAATTTTAAGTCTCCTTGTCTTAAAGTTGTGAATTCAGATCCAAATTTTATCATAATAATTTAAAATATTTCAAAGAAATGATATTACGTTGTTTATTTTATTGCAATTTTTTATTTTAATTTCCTTAAAAAATCCAAAAATTAATAAACTTATATTTAATATAGAAATTATCATACGTATTTAACAAATTGAATGTTGTATAAAATTTTTCAATTCAAGTAGCACTTCACTTATTATTTTTAGGTTTAAATTGTCAACATCGTTTCTGTAAAAAGTTTAAGTTAAATAACACATAAAATTAATAAAATTAATTAAAAAGAATAAAAATTGTTTTTTGTCATATTGAATAAAATATAAGGATAGAAAAATATAAAAAAAATATATTGAAAATATTCTTTACAGATTTAATTGTGGTTTGACACATTTGTTTTTCTAAAAGAAATATAATTCAAATAATATCTTTAAATTTTAAAACTGTACAATATTTTATATTTGTCATTAACGATATTTGTATAATTTATCTTTGTTATTTCCTCTTCTCAATTTTGCTAAACATCAAAACCTATTCTAGTTTTTTAGTTTTCGAAACTCATAAATAAAGAATAACTTTTAAAAATAATTTTATAAAACTAAATTATCAAATAAGTTTTATTATTTTTAAGTTCGAAAAATTTAAAATAAATATAAAAAATAAATATAACAAATCCCGAAATAATATTATAATTATTCAAAACAATTTAGTTTATATGTAATAGCAACAGAGCAATTATTAAAACAAAATCAAAGCATCGTTCATATTCAAGAACGTAATTTAGAATAAAATAGCTATATAAAATAACAAAAATACTATCAATATAATATAAAATATTTCGTAATTCCGTTTATTCAATAAAAAGATAATAACCAATAATTTTGTTTAATACATATCTTGTAAATATAAACATAAACTTATATATAAAACCTTTATGACTAACAAATCATGTTTAATCCAAATTTTAAAACTAAACAAACATGACAACACTAAAACTTCCAAATAAAGTTAAATACATAATATAATGTTAGCATCTCTATAGAATGGATTAAATGATAAGGGTGGTGGGGCAGCTGGAAGCTGCTTCGACACCAACAAAATGAATCAAATGTATTCATATATGTATTTAAGTATTATAATTATTCAATTTTCCTCATTAAAGAATTAGAGTTGTTTATGTATATCTTTAGAACTCCAATAATTAATGTTTAGGACTTCATACAGACTTGAGCTTTATTATAAATCACTTCTTCTTAGAAATTGTTTCAAATTTAATAATTCAAAGAATTTTAAGTCTCCTTGTCTTAAAGTTGTGAATTCAGATCCAAATTTTATCATAATAATTTAAAATATTTCAAAGAAATGATATTACGTTGTTTATTTTATTGCAATTTTTTATTTTAATTTCCTTAAAAAATCCAAAAATTAATAAACTTATATTTAATATAGAAATTATCATACGTATTTAACAAATTGAATGTTGTATAAAATTTTTCAATTCAAGTAGCACTTCACTTATTATTTTTAGGTTTAAATTGTCAACATCGTTTCTGTAAAAAGTTTAAGTTAAATAACACATAAAATTAATATAATTAATTAAAAAGAATAAAAATTGTTTTTTGTCATATTGAATAAAATATAAGGATAGAAAAATATAAAAAAAATATATTGAAAATATTCTTTACAGATTTAATTGTGGTTTGACACATTTGTTTTTCTAAAAGAAATATAATTCAAATAATATCTTTAAATTTTAAAACTGTACAATATTTTATATTTGTCATTAACGATATTTGTATAATTTCTCTTTGTTATTTCCTCTTCTCAATTTTGCTAAACATCAAAACCTATTCTAGTTTTTTAGTTTTCGAAACTCATAAATAAAGAGAAACTTTTAAAAATAATTTTGTAAAACTAAATTATCAAATAAGTTTTATTATTTTTAAGTTCGAAAAATTTTAAATAAATATAAAAAATAAATATAACAAATCCCGAAATAATATTATAATTATTCAAAACAATTTAGTTTATATGAAATAGCAACAGAGCAATTATTAAAACAAAATCAAAGCATCGTTCATATTCAAGAACGTAATTTAGAATAAAATAGCTATATAAAATAACAAAAATACTATCAATATAATATAAAATATTTCGTAATTCCGTTTATTCAATAAAAAGATAATAACCAATAATTTTGTTTAATACATATCTTGTAAATATAAACATAAACTTATATATAAAACCTTTATGACTAACAAATCATGTTTAATCCAAATTTTAAAACTAAACAAACATGACAACACTAAAACTTCCAAATAAAGTTAAATACATAATATAATGTTAGCATCTCTATAGAATGGATTAAATGATAAGGGTGGTGGGGCAGCTGGAAGCTGCTTCGACACCAACAAAATGAATCAAATGTATTCATATATGTATTTAAGTATTATAATTATTCAATTTTCCTCATTAAAGAATTAGAGTTGTTTATGTATATCTTTAGAACTCCAATAATTAATGTTTAGGACTTCATACAGACTTGAGCTTTATTATAAATCACTTCTTCTTAGAAATTGTTTCAAATTTAATAATTCAAAGAATTTTAAGTCTCCTTGTCTTCAAGTTGTGAATTCAGATCCAAATTTTATCATAATAATTTAAAATATTTCAAAGAAATGATATTACGTTGTTTATTTTATTGCAATTTTTTATTTTAATTTCCTTAAAAAATCCAAAAATTAATAAACTTATATTTAATATAGAAATTATCATACGTATTTAACAAATTGAATGTTGTATAAAATTTTTCAATTCAAGTAGCACTTCACTTATTATTTTTAGGTTTAAATTGTCAACATCGTTTCTGTAAGAAGTTTAAGTTAAATAACACATAAAATTAATATAATTAATTAAAAAGAATAAAAATTGTTTTTTGTCATATTGAATAAAATATAAGGATAGAAAAATATAAAAAAAATATATTGAAAATATTATTTACAGATTTAATTGTGGTTTGACACATTTGTTTTTCTAAAAGAAATATAATTCAAATAATATCTTTAAATTTTAAAACTGTACAATATTTTATATTTGTCATTAACGATATTTGTATAATTTATCTTTGTTATTTCCTCTTCTCAATTTTGCTAAACATCAAAACCTATTCTAGTTTTTTAGTTTTCGAAACTCATAAATAAAGAGTAACTTTTAAAAATAATTTTATAAAACTAAATTATCAAATAAGTTTTATTATTTTTAAGTTCGAAAAATTTAAAATAAATATAAAAAATAAATATAACAAATCCCGAAATAATATTATAATTATTCAAAACAATTTAGTTTATATGTAATAGCAACAGAGCAATTATTAAAACAAAATCAAAGCATCGTTCATATTCAAGAACGTAATTTAGAATAAAATAGCTATATAAAATAACAAAAATACTATCAATATAATATAAAATATTTCGTAATTCCGTTTATTCAATAAAAAGATAATAACCAATAATTTTGTTTAATACATATCTTGTAAATATAAACATAAACTTATATATAAAACCTTTATGACTAACAAATCATGTTTAATCCAAATTTTAAAACTAAACAAACATGACAACACTAAAACTTCCAAATAAAGTTAAATACATAATATAATGTTAGCATCTCTATAGAATGGATTAAATGATAAGGGTGGTGGGGCAGCTGGAAGCTGCTTCGACACCAACAAAATGAATCAAATGTATTCATATATGTATTTAAGTATTATAATTATTCAATTTTCCTCATTAAAGAATTAGAGTTGTTTATGTATATCTTTAGAACTCCAATAATTAATGTTTAGGACTTCATACAGACTTGAGCTTTATTATAAATCACTTCTTCTTAGAAATTGTTTCAAATTTAATAATTCAAAGAATTTTAAGTCTCCTTGTCTTAAAGTTGTGAATTCAGATCCAAATTTTATCATAATAATTTAAAATATTTCAAAGAAATGATATTACGTTGTTTATTTTATTGCAATTTTTTATTTTAATTTCCTTAAAAAATCCAAAAATTAATAAACTTATATTTAATATAGAAATTATCATACGTATTTAACAAATTGAATGTTGTATAAAATTTTTCAATTCAAGTAGCACTTCACTTATTATTTTTAGGTTTAAATTGTCAACATCGTTTCTGTAAAAAGTTTAAGTTAAATAACACATAAAATTAATATAATTAATTAAAAAGAATAAAAATTGTTTTTTGTCATATTGAATAAAATATAAGGATAGAAAAATATAAAAAAAATATATTGAAAATATTCTTTACAGATTTAATTGTGGTTTGACACATTTGTTTTTCTAAAAGAAATATAATTCAAATAATATCTTTAAATTTTAAAACTGTACAATATTTTATATTTGTCATTAACGATATTTGTATAATTTCTCTTTGTTATTTCCTCTTCTCAATTTTGCTAAACATCAAAACCTATTCTAGTTTTTTAGTTTTCGAAACTCATAAATAAAGAGAAACTTTTAAAAATAATTTTGTAAAACTAAATTATCAAATAAGTTTTATTATTTTTAAGTTCGAAAAATTTTAAATAAATATAAAAAATAAATATAACAAATCCCGAAATAATATTATAATTATTCAAAACAATTTAGTTTATATGAAATAGCAACAGAGCAATTATTAAAACAAAATCAAAGCATCGTTCATATTCAAGAACGTAATTTAGAATAAAATAGCTATATAAAATAACAAAAATACTATCAATATAATATAAAATATTTCGTAATTCCGTTTATTCAATAAAAAGATAATAACCAATAATTTTGTTTAATACATATCTTGTAAATATAAACATAAACTTATATATAAAACCTTTATGACTAACAAATCATGTTTAATCCAAATTTTAAAACTAAACAAACATGACAACACTAAAACTTCCAAATAAAGTTAAATACATAATATAATGTTAGCATCTCTATAGAATGGATTAAATGATAAGGGTGGTGGGGCAGCTGGAAGCTGCTTCGACACCAACAAAATGAATCAAATGTATTCATATATGTATTTAAGTATTATAATTATTCAATTTTCCTCATTAAAGAATTAGAGTTGTTTATGTATATCTTTAGAACTCCAATAATTAATGTTTAGGACTTCATACAGACTTGAGCTTTATTATAAATCACTTCTTCTTAGAAATTGTTTCAAATTTAATAATTCAAAGAATTTTAAGTCTCCTTGTCTTAAAGTTGTGAATTCAGATCCAAATTTTATCATAATAATTTAAAATATTTCAAAGAAATGATATTACGTTGTTTATTTTATTGCAATTTTTTATTTTAATTTCCTTAAAAAATCCAAAAATTAATAAACTTATATTTAATATAGAAATTATCATACGTATTTAACAAATTGAATGTTGTATAAAATTTTTCAATTCAAGTAGCACTTCACTTATTATTTTTAGGTTTAAATTGTCAACATCGTTTCTGTAAAAAGTTTAAGTTAAATAACACATAAAATTAATATAATTAATTAAAAAGAATAAAAATTGTTTTTTGTCATATTGAATAAAATATAAGGATAGAAAAATATAAAAAAAATATATTGAAAATATTCTTTACAGATTTAATTGTGGTTTGACACATTTGTTTTTCTAAAAGAAATATAATTCAAATAATATCTTTAAATTTTAAAACTGTACAATATTTTATATTTGTCATTAACGATATTTGTATAATTTCTCTTTGTTATTTCCTCTTCTCAATTTTGCTAAACATCAAAACCTATTCTAGTTTTTTAGTTTTCGAAACTCATAAATAAAGAGAAACTTTTAAAAATAATTTTGTAAAACTAAATTATCAAATAAGTTTTATTATTTTTAAGTTCGAAAAATTTTAAATAAATATAAAAAATAAATATAACAAATCCCGAAATAATATTATAATTATTCAAAACAATTTAGTTTATATGAAATAGCAACAGAGCAATTATTAAAACAAAATCAAAGCATCGTTCATATTCAAGAACGTAATTTAGAATAAAATAGCTATATAAAATAACAAAAATACTATCAATATAATATAAAATATTTCGTAATTCCGTTTATTCAATAAAAAGATAATAACCAATAATTTTGTTTAATACATATCTTGTAAATATAAACATAAACTTATATATAAAACCTTTATGACTAACAAATCATGTTTAATCCAAATTTTAAAACTAAACAAACATGACAACACTAAAACTTCCAAATAAAGTTAAATACATAATATAATGTTAGCATCTCTATAGAATGGATTAAATGATAAGGGTGGTGGGGCAGCTGGAAGCTGCTTCGACACCAACAAAATGAATCAAATGTATTCATATATGTATTTAAGTATTATAATTATTCAATTTTCCTCATTAAAGAATTAGAGTTGTTTATGTATATCTTTAGAACTCCAATAATTAATGTTTAGGACTTCATACAGACTTGAGCTTTATTATAAATCACTTCTTCTTAGAAATTGTTTCAAATTTAATAATTCAAAGAATTTTAAGTCTCCTTGTCTTCAAGTTGTGAATTCAGATCCAAATTTTATCATAATAATTTAAAATATTTCAAAGAAATGATATTACGTTGTTTATTTTATTGCAATTTTTTATTTTAATTTCCTTAAAAAATCCAAAAATTAATAAACTTATATTTAATATAGAAATTATCATACGTATTTAACAAATTGAATGTTGTATAAAATTTTTCAATTCAAGTAGCACTTCACTTATTATTTTTAGGTTTAAATTGTCAACATCGTTTCTGTAAAAAGTTTAAGTTAAATAACACATAAAATTAATATATTTAATTAAAAAGAATAAAAATTGTTTTTTGTCATATTGAATAAAATATAAGGATAGAAAAATATAAAAAAAATATATTGAAAATATTATTTACAGATTTAATTGTGGTTTGACACATTTGTTTTTCTAAAAGAAATATAATTCAAATAATATCTTTAAATTTTAAAACTGTACAATATTTTATATTTGTCATTAACGATATTTGTATAATTTATCTTTGTTATTTCCTCTTCTCAATTTTGCTAAACATCAAAACCTATTCTAGTTTTTTAGTTTTCGAAACTCATAAATAAAGAGTAACTTTTAAAAATAATTTTATAAAACTAAATTATCAAATAAGTTTTATTATTTTTAAGTTCGAAAAATTTAAAATAAATATAAAAAATAAATATAACAAATCCCGAAATAATATTATAATTATTCAAAACAATTTAGTTTATATGTAATAGCAACAGAGCAATTATTAAAACAAAATCAAAGCATCGTTCATATTCAAGAACGTAATTTAGAATAAAATAGCTATATAAAATAACAAAAATACTATCAATATAATATAAAATATTTCGTAATTCCGTTTATTCAATAAAAAG
This sequence comes from Lathyrus tuberosus, assembly GCA_022829125.1. Lineage (NCBI taxonomy): Eukaryota > Viridiplantae > Streptophyta > Magnoliopsida > Fabales > Fabaceae > Lathyrus > Lathyrus tuberosus. The sequence continues at coordinate 9,008 of JALAZF010001099.1, read as the reverse complement.
ATAATAACCAATAATTTTGTTTAATACATATCTTGTAAATATAAACATAAACTTATATATAAAACCTTTATGACTAACAAATCATGTTTAATCCAAATTTTAAAACTAAACAAACATGACAACACTAAAACTTCCAAATAAAGTTAAATACATAATATAATGTTAGCATCTCTATAGAATGGATTAAATGATAAGGGTGGTGGGGCAGCTGGAAGCTGCTTCGACACCAACAAAATGAATCAAATGTATTCATATATGTATTTAAGTATTATAATTATTCAATTTTCCTCATTAAAGAATTAGAGTTGTTTATGTATATCTTTAGAACTCCAATAATTAATGTTTAGGACTTCATACAGACTTGAGCTTTATTATAAATCACTTCTTCTTAGAAATTGTTTCAAATTTAATAATTCAAAGAATTTTAAGTCTCCTTGTCTTAAAGTTGTGAATTCAGATCCAAATTTTATCATAATAATTTAAAATATTTCAAAGAAATGATATTACGTTGTTTATTTTATTGCAATTTTTTATTTTAATTTCCTTAAAAAATCCAAAAATTAATAAACTTATATTTAATATAGAAATTATCATACGTATTTAACAAATTGAATGTTGTATAAAATTTTTCAATTCAAGTAGCACTTCACTTATTATTTTTAGGTTTAAATTGTCAACATCGTTTCTGTAAAAAGTTTAAGTTAAATAACACATAAAATTAATATAATTAATTAAAAAGAATAAAAATTGTTTTTTGTCATATTGAATAAAATATAAGGATAGAAAAATATAAAAAAAATATATTGAAAATATTCTTTACAGATTTAATTGTGGTTTGACACATTTGTTTTTCTAAAAGAAATATAATTCAAATAATATCTTTAAATTTTAAAACTGTACAATATTTTATATTTGTCATTAACGATATTTGTATAATTTCTCTTTGTTATTTCCTCTTCTCAATTTTGCTAAACATCAAAACCTATTCTAGTTTTTTAGTTTTCGAAACTCATAAATAAAGAGAAACTTTTAAAAATAATTTTGTAAAACTAAATTATCAAATAAGTTTTATTATTTTTAAGTTCGAAAAATTTAAAATAAATATAAAAAATAAATATAACAAATCCCGAAATAATATTATAATTATTCAAAACAATTTAGTTTATATGAAATAGCAACAGAGCAATTATTAAAACAAAATCAAAGCATCGTTCATATTCAAGAACGTAATTTAGAATAAAATAGCTATATAAAATAACAAAAATACTATCAATATAATATAAAATATTTCGTAATTCCGTTTATTCAATAAAAAGATAATAACCAATAATTTTGTTTAATACATATCTTGTAAATATAAACATAAACTTATATATAAAACCTTTATGACTAACAAATCATGTTTAATCCAAATTTTAAAACTAAACAAACATGACAACACTAAAACTTCCAAATAAAGTTAAATACATAATATAATGTTAGCATCTCTATAGAATGGATTAAATGATAAGGGTGGTGGGGCAGCTGGAAGCTGCTTCGACACCAACAAAATGAATCAAATGTATTCATATATGTATTTAAGTATTATAATTATTCAATTTTCCTCATTAAAGAATTAGAGTTGTTTATGTATATCTTTAGAACTCCAATAATTAATGTTTAGGACTTCATACAGACTTGAGCTTTATTATAAATCACTTCTTCTTAGAAATTGTTTCAAATTTAATAATTCAAAGAATTTTAAGTCTCCTTGTCTTAAAGTTGTGAATTCAGATCCAAATTTTATCATAATAATTTAAAATATTTCAAAGAAATGATATTACGTTGTTTATTTTATTGCAATTTTTTATTTTAATTTCCTTAAAAAATCCAAAAATTAATAAACTTATATTTAATATAGAAATTATCATACGTATTTAACAAATTGAATGTTGTATAAAATTTTTCAATTCAAGTAGCACTTCACTTATTATTTTTAGGTTTAAATTGTCAACATCGTTTCTGTAAAAAGTTTAAGTTAAATAACACATAAAATTAATATAATTAATTAAAAAGAATAAAAATTGTTTTTTGTCATATTGAATAAAATATAAGGATAGAAAAATATAAAAAAAATATATTGAAAATATTCTTTACAGATTTAATTGTGGTTTGACACATTTGTTTTTCTAAAAGAAATATAATTCAAATAATATCTTTAAATTTTAAAACTGTACAATATTTTATATTTGTCATTAACGATATTTGTATAATTTCTCTTTGTTATTTCCTCTTCTCAATTTTGCTAAACATCAAAACCTATTCTAGTTTTTTAGTTTTCGAAACTCATAAATAAAGAGAAACTTTTAAAAATAATTTTGTAAAACTAAATTATCAAATAAGTTTTATTATTTTTAAGTTCGAAAAATTTTAAATAAATATAAAAAATAAATATAACAAATCCCGAAATAATATTATAATTATTCAAAACAATTTAGTTTATATGAAATAGCAACAGAGCAATTATTAAAACAAAATCAAAGCATCGTTCATATTCAAGAACGTAATTTAGAATAAAATAGCTATATAAAATAACAAAAATACTATCAATATAATATAAAATATTTCGTAATTCCGTTTATTCAATAAAAAGATAATAACCAATAATTTTGTTTAATACATATCTTGTAAATATAAACATAAACTTATATATAAAACCTTTATGACTAACAAATCATGTTTAATCCAAATTTTAAAACTAAACAAACATGACAACACTAAAACTTCCAAATAAAGTTAAATACATAATATAATGTTAGCATCTCTATAGAATGGATTAAATGATAAGGGTGGTGGGGCAGCTGGAAGCTGCTTCGACACCAACAAAATGAATCAAATGTATTCATATATGTATTTAAGTATTATAATTATTCAATTTTCCTCATTAAAGAATTAGAGTTGTTTATGTATATCTTTAGAACTCCAATAATTAATGTTTAGGACTTCATACAGACTTGAGCTTTATTATAAATCACTTCTTCTTAGAAATTGTTTCAAATTTAATAATTCAAAGAATTTTAAGTCTCCTTGTCTTCAAGTTGTGAATTCAGATCCAAATTTTATCATAATAATTTAAAATATTTCAAAGAAATGATATTACGTTGTTTATTTTATTGCAATTTTTTATTTTAATTTCCTTAAAAAATCCAAAAATTAATAAACTTATATTTAATATAGAAATTATCATACGTATTTAACAAATTGAATGTTGTATAAAATTTTTCAATTCAAGTAGCACTTCACTTATTATTTTTAGGTTTAAATTGTCAACATCGTTTCTGTAAAAAGTTTAAGTTAAATAACACATAAAATTAATATATTTAATTAAAAAGAATAAAAATTGTTTTTTGTCATATTGAATAAAATATAAGGATAGAAAAATATAAAAAAAATATATTGAAAATATTATTTACAGATTTAATTGTGGTTTGACACATTTGTTTTTCTAAAAGAAATATAATTCAAATAATATCTTTAAATTTTAAAACTGTACAATATTTTATATTTGTCATTAACGATATTTGTATAATTTATCTTTGTTATTTCCTCTTCTCAATTTTGCTAAACATCAAAACCTATTCTAGTTTTTTAGTTTTCGAAACTCATAAATAAAGAGTAACTTTTAAAAATAATTTTATAAAACTAAATTATCAAATAAGTTTTATTATTTTTAAGTTCGAAAAATTTAAAATAAATATAAAAAATAAATATAACAAATCCCGAAATAATATTATAATTATTCAAAACAATTTAGTTTATATGTAATAGCAACAGAGCAATTATTAAAACAAAATCAAAGCATCGTTCATATTCAAGAACGTAATTTAGAATAAAATAGCTATATAAAATAACAAAAATACTATCAATATAATATAAAATATTTCGTAATTCCGTTTATTCAATAAAAAGATAATAACCAATAATTTTGTTTAATACATATCTTGTAAATATAAACATAAACTTATATATAAAACCTTTATGACTAACAAATCATGTTTAATCCAAATTTTAAAACTAAACAAACATGACAACACTAAAACTTCCAAATAAAGTTAAATACATAATATAATGTTAGCATCTCTATAGAATGGATTAAATGATAAGGGTGGTGGGGCAGCTGGAAGCTGCTTCGACACCAACAAAATGAATCAAATGTATTCATATATGTATTTAAGTATTATAATTATTCAATTTTCCTCATTAAAGAATTAGAGTTGTTTATGTATATCTTTAGAACTCCAATAATTAATGTTTAGGACTTCATACAGACTTGAGCTTTATTATAAATCACTTCTTCTTAGAAATTGTTTCAAATTTAATAATTCAAAGAATTTTAAGTCTCCTTGTCTTAAAGTTGTGAATTCAGATCCAAATTTTATCATAATAATTTAAAATATTTCAAAGAAATGATATTACGTTGTTTATTTTATTGCAATTTTTTATTTTAATTTCCTTAAAAAATCCAAAAATTAATAAACTTATATTTAATATAGAAATTATCATACGTATTTAACAAATTGAATGTTGTATAAAATTTTTCAATTCAAGTAGCACTTCACTTATTATTTTTAGGTTTAAATTGTCAACATCGTTTCTGTAAAAAGTTTAAGTTAAATAACACATAAAATTAATATAATTAATTAAAAAGAATAAAAATTGTTTTTTGTCATATTGAATAAAATATAAGGATAGAAAAATATAAAAAAAATATATTGAAAATATTATTTACAGATTTAATTGTGGTTTGACACATTTGTTTTTCTAAAAGAAATATAATTCAAATAATATCTTTAAATTTTAAAACTGTACAATATTTTATATTTGTCATTAACGATATTTGTATAATTTCTCTTTGTTATTTCCTCTTCTCAATTTTGCTAAACATCAAAACCTATTCTAGTTTTTTAGTTTTCGAAACTCATAAATAAAGAGAAACTTTTAAAAATAATTTTGTAAAACTAAATTATCAAATAAGTTTTATTATTTTTAAGTTCGAAAAATTTAAAATAAATATAAAAAATAAATATAACAAATCCCGAAATAATATTATAATTATTCAAAACAATTTAGTTTATATGTAATAGCAACAGAGCAATTATTAAAACAAAATCAAAGCATCGTTCATATTCAAGAACGTAATTTAGAATAAAATAGCTATATAAAATAACAAAAATACTATCAATATAATATAAAATATTTCGTAATTCCGTTTATTCAATAAAAAGATAATAACCAATAATTTTGTTTAATACATATCTTGTAAATATAAACATAAACTTATATATAAAACCTTTATGACTAACAAATCATGTTTAATCCAAATTTTAAAACTAAACAAACATGACAACACTAAAACTTCCAAATAAAGTTAAATACATAATATAGTGTTAGCATCTCTATAGAATGGATTAAATGATAAGGGTGGTGGGGCAGCTGGAAGCTGCTTCGACACCAACAAAATGAATCAAATGTATTCATATATGTATTTAAGTATTATAATTATTCAATTTTCCTCATTAAAGAATTAGAGTTGTTTATGTATATCTTTAGAACTCCAATAATTAATGTTTAGGACTTCATACAGACTTGAGCTTTATTATAAATCACTTCTTCTTAGAAATTGTTTCAAATTTAATAATTCAAAGAATTTTAAGTCTCCTTGTCTTAAAGTTGTGAATTCAGATCCAAATTTTATCATAATAATTTAAAATATTTCAAAGAAATGATATTACGTTGTTTATTTTATTGCAATTTTTTATTTTAATTTCCTTAAAAAATCCAAAAATTAATAAACTTATATTTAATATAGAAATTATCATACGTATTTAACAAATTGAATGTTGTATAAAATTTTTCAATTCAAGTAGCACTTCTCTTATTATTTTTAGGTTTAAATTGTCAACATCGTTTCTGTAAAAAGTTTAAGTTAAATAACACATAAAATTAATATAATTAATTAAAAAGAATAAAAATTGTTTTTTGTCATATTGAATAAAATATAAGGATAGAAAAATATAAAAAAAATATATTGAAAATATTATTTACAGATTTAATTGTGGTTTGACACATTTGTTTTTCTAAAAGAAATATAATTCAAATAATATCTTTAAATTTTAAAACTGTACAATATTTTATATTTGTCATTAACGATATTTGTATAATTTCTCTTTGTTATTTCCTCTTCTCAATTTTGCTAAACATCAAAACCTATTCTAGTTTTTTAGTTTTCGAAACTCATAAATAAAGAGTAACTTTTAAAAATAATTTTGTAAAACTAAATTATCAAATAAGTTTTATTATTTTTAAGTTCTAAAAATTTAAAATAAATATAAAAAATAAATATAACAAATCCCGAAATAATATTATAATTATTCAAAACAATTTAGTTTATATGTAATAGCAACAGAGCAATTATTAAAACAAAATCAAAGCATCGTTCATATTCAAGAACGTAATTTAGAATAAAATAGCTATATAAAATAACAAAAATACTATCAAATATAATATAAAATATTTCGTAATTCCGTTTATTCAATAAAAAGATAATAACCAATAATTTTGTTTAATACATATCTTGTAAATATAAACATAAACTTATATATAAAACCTTTATGACTAACAAATCATGTTTAATCCAAATTTTAAAACTAAACAAACATGACAACACTAAAACTTCCAAATAAGTTAAATACATAATATAGTGTTAGCATCTCTATAGAATGGATTAAATGATAAGGGTGGTGGGGCAGCTGGAAGCTGCTTCGACACCAACAAAATGAATCAAATGTATTCATATATGTATTTAAGTATTATAATTATTCAATTTTCCTCATTAAAGAATTAGAGTTGTTTATGTATATCTTTAGAACTCCAATAATTAATGTTTAGGACTTCATACAGACTTGAGCTTTATTATAAATCACTTCTTCTTAGAAATTGTTTCAAATTTAATAATTCAAAGAATTTTAAGTCTCCTTGTCTTAAAGTTGTGAATTCAGATCCAAATTTTATCATAATAATTTAAAAATATTTCAAAGAAATGATATTACGTTGTTTATTTTATTGCAATTTTTATTTTAATTTCCTTAAAAAATCCAAAAATTAATAAACTTATATTTAATATATAACTTATCAGACGTATTTAACAAATTGAATGTTGTATAAAATTTTTCAATTCAAGTAGCACTTCTCTTATTATTTTTATGTTTAAATTGTCAACATCGTTTCTGTAAAAAGTTTAAGTTAAATAACACATAAAATTAATATAATTAATTAAAAAGAATAAAAATTGTTTTTTGTCATATTGAATAAAATATAAGGATAGAAAAATATTAAAAAAATATATTGAAAATATTATTTACAGATTTAATTGTGGTTTGACACATTTGTTTTTCTAAAAGAAATATAATTCAAATAATATCTTTAAATTTTAAAACTGTACAATATTTTGTATTTGTCATTAACGATATTTGTATAATTTCTCTTTGTTATTTCCTCTTCTCAATTTTGCTAAACATCAAAACCTATTCTAGTTTTTTAGTTTTCGAAACTCATAAATAAAGAGTAACTTTTAAAAATAATTTTGTAAAACTAAATTATCAAATAAGTTTTATTATTTTTAAGTTCGAAAAATTTAAAATAAATATAAAAAATAAATATAAAAAAATCCCGAAATAATATTATAATTATTCAAAACAATTTAGTTTATATGGAATAGCAACAGAGCAATTATTAAAACAAAATCAAAGCATCGTTCATATTCAAGAACGTAATTTAGAATAAAATAGCTATATAAAATAACAAAAATACTATCAATATAATATAAAATATTTCGTAATTCCGTTATTCAATAAAAAGATAATAACCAATAATTTTGTTTAATACATATCTTGTAAATATAAACATAAACTTATATATAAAACCTTTATGACTAACAAATCATGTTTAATCCAAATTTTAAAACTAAACAAACATGACAACACTAAAACTTCCAAATAAAGTTAAATACATAATATAATGTTAGCATCTCTATAGAATGGATTAAATGATAAGGGTGGTGGGGCAGCTGGAAGCTGCTTCGACACCAACAAAATGAATCAAATGTATTCATATATGTATTTAAGTATTATAATTATTCAATTTTCCTCATTAAAGAATTAGAGTTGTTTATGTATATCTTTAGAACTCCAATAATTAATGTTTAGGACTTCATACAGACTTGAGCTTTATTATAAATCACTTCTTCTTAGAAATTGTTTCAAATTTAATAATTCAAAGAATTTTAAGTCTCCTTGTCTTCAAGTTGTGAATTCAGATCCAAATTTTATCATAATAATTTAAAATATTTCAAAGAAATGATATTACGTTGTTTATTTTATTGCAATTTTTATTTTAATTTCCTTAAAAAATCCAAAAATTAATAAACTTATATTTAATATATAACTTATCAGACGTATTTAACAAATTGAATGTTGTATAAAATTTTTCAATTCAAGTAGCACTTCTCTTATTATTTTTATGTTTAAATTGTCAACATCGTTTCTGTAAAAAGTTTAAGTTAAATAACACATAAAATTAATATAATTAATTAAAAAGAATAAAAATTGTTTTTTGTCATATTGAATAAATATAAGGATAGAAAAATATAAAAAAAATAAATTGAAAATATTATTTACAGATTTAATTGTGGTTTGACACATTTGTTTTTCTAAAAGAAATATAATTCAAATAATATCTTTAAATTTTAAAACTGTACAATATTTTATATTTGTCATTAACGATATTTGTATAATTTCTCTTTGTTATTTCCTCTTCTCAGTTTTGCTAAACATCAAAACCTATTCTAGTTTTTTAGTTTTCGAAACTCATAAATAAAGAGTAACTTTTAAAAATAATTTTGTAAAACTAAATTATCAAATAAGTTTTATTATTTTTAAGTTCGAAAAATTTAAAATAAATATAAAAAATAA